>LR812530.1:18837419-18884919 GCA_903798195.1 Danio kyathit | reverse complement strand
AGCACACGGCAATGACCAGAAAAAAAAGAGCGCTGACTAACAGCTGATAATAAAAGAGCGCTCTTTTCTCCATTCCTGTATTTATTCTGTTCGCAGGGTTTCATTTTTTTTTTCTTTTTGACAAGTTGTTTTCCTATAGTTTATAACAGAAACACTCTCATTTGGCAATATTCTTGTTATCTAGGCCTTTTTAAACCAGTAGGCATCTTAATGTAATGTCCATGGCTTGATTTGTGCAGGTGATGTATGGAACAGTATTATTTTATATTGGTTACGTGGTGGATGTTGCGCTCTCCTTCTCTCTCGTGAACATGCTTAAATAATTGTGCTACATGACAATATAAAAGGGTTTTTTAGTCCTTGTGTAGAATTTGGTTACTTGAACCATGAAAAGAAAACGTCCGCTTTCCCGTACAGCATAAACTTGTTTGGTAATGATGAAGGCAGGTGTGTTGAGTCTCCAGCAGTTCAGTATGTGTGCGCGCTTAGAGATGTGTGTAGTTGTCGAGAATTTACAACTACATATACAACTGCAAACAACTCTGAAATTGTACTTTGCTGTTGCTAGCTACTAGATTGAGTGTCATTAGCAATACTTTTAGTTTACTTTTTAGCAAGACACTCCTCATATATCCGCCTGTGGTGCTTTTTTTAGCTGCTGGTTGTTTTAATTCTTTATGCTATGGCAACAATTCCGTGACAGCTCTTACAAATGACATGTTTTTTATGATGTCTGTGACTTTGAAACCAAGATATTCCCATATTACCGACATAATGTTTTTCTTTGATATGTATTTGTCTAATAATGCTTCTGAAGTGGCAGATGCCATCATCCCTCTTGTCTGCGCCATCCTGTTTGTTTGTTTTATTGTGGGCTTTCCGCATAGTTCGGTTTGAGCAATTTTGATTTGGCAGAACAAAAGTGTGCTCACTCAATTGGCTAGTAAGACTGTCACACACCGACGGCAGTCACACATTTGCTCTGGGCGGGGGAAATTATATAATACATATACAGTTGAAGTCAGAATTATTAGCCCCCCTTTGAATTTTGTTTTCTTTTTTAAATATTTCCCAAATGATGTTTAACAGAGCAAGGAAATATTCACAGTATGTCTGATAATATTTTTTTCTTCTGGAGAAAGTCTTATTTGTATTATTTCGGCTAGAATAAAAGCAGTTTTTATTTTTTTATGAACCAATTTGAGGACAAAATTATTAGCCCCTTTAAGCTATATATTTTTTCCGACTGTCTACAGAACAAACCATCGTTATACAATAACTTGCCTAATTATCCTAACCTGCCTATATTTACCCTAATTAACCTAGTTAAGCCTTTAAATGTCACTTTAAGCTGTATAGAAGTGTCTTGAAAAATATCTAGTCAAATATTATTTGCTGTCATCATGGCAAAGATAAAATAAATCAGTTATTAGAAATGAGTTACTAAAACTATTATGTTTAGAAATGTGTTGAAAAAAATCTTCTCTCCGTTAAACAGAAATTGGGGGAAAAAATAAACAGGGGGGCTAATAATTCAGGGGGGCTAATAATTCTGACTTCAACTGTATATTTCATATCGCAACCTCTTGCAATTAGCTAATTGCATTGTTTCAAATCGCGACTGTGATTCGATTTCGATTAATCACACAGCCCTACTAACTTATTAACCCACTTATTCTCATGTTTTAGCTTACACTACAGTGTATGTAGTCTCATGTTACAGCTTACACTTAAAAACAAAAAAACAACAATGTTTTCTTGCTTGTTCAGACTATTTATTTAAAATGAACTGAAACAACACAATTATTGAGTTTTTTGGGGGACAACTTAATTGTTTTATGTTCAATCCACTCAAATTTGTTATTACTTAATCGATTTGTGTTGGAACAACATGAAGGATCTGTGTGGAACCCTGCACGTTTGACATTCAGATTATGTTTCCAGTTTATGTCTCGTTTGTTTGATTTCTGCTCGTGTGTTTTAGCCTACCGTATATTTAAATTGGCCTGACAGTGACTTAACTGTTTCCACAGCTAGACGTTCTATGCAACGGTGAAATCATGGGTAAAGACCACACCATGGAGTTCATCTACATGACCCGCTGGAGGCTTCGGGGAGAAAATGTAAGTCATGAGAATACCAGCATCTCCTCCTCTCCTCTCCTCTCATGTGTGAAATCTAAATCCTCTCATCTTTTCCACTGGGGTGAGCAGTGTGGCAGAGCCTGTTATTTAAAGCAGCTTCATAGCAAGTTGTGTGGCTTGTGCTCTTTGTGGTATTTACAATTCAAAGCAGCGAAGTTAAGTCCATAAAACTTTAAAGTTTATTTCAAAACAAGTCTGCTCAGTCTCTCCTGTCCCTCCTTAAGTGGGTAGGCCATTCAGAGTTAAATCTAGCATTGTGACTGTCACTTTTACACAAGGCTGTAATGAAGTATGGAGGTATGAGGTGTAGGGGTCAGGTCATGAATTGCTGAAGTGGTGAAGGAGGGCTATGGATGACCCAGCAGGGGGTCTCTACTCGTGCGTGTCCTCGTGCAACTCACCCGGGGTCTTCATCGCGTAATGTCACGTCTTAATGAGGGTCCCTGCATACCCTTTTGATTTGTGTATGCCTTTCCATCTGTGTGGTACAGCCACCCCTCAGACTCTTATTTTAGTAAAACTACTTAAATCTATTTTTGTGTATTCTAACGGTTGAAAGAACAGCTTGTTCAGGCATTAACATTTCAGCATGTCCTTTTTTTAATCCCACACACCATTTTGAATTTTGATTCTTCAAGATTAAATCTAATAATATAAAATTCTAGTTAAAAAACATGGTGATTTTTATACGAGTATGAGTTATATCATGTAACTTGGTATGTTATATCATGTGGAACAGGGGTGCTCAACCCTATTCCTGGAGATCGACCTTCCTGCAGTTTTCAATTGCAGCTCATATCAAACACACCTGCCTGTGATTATCAAGTGCTCCTCAGGTCCTAATTAACTGGTTCAGGTGTGTTTGATCAGGGTAGGAGCTGAAATCTGCAGGAAGGTCGATCGCCAGGAACAGGGTTGGTCACCCATGATGTAGAATATTTGTTTTTTTTTTATGACTTTTTATTCCTTTAAATGACTTAAAAATAAAGGTTATGTTGTGTAGTGAGATGAACTGAAATTCACATTTAAAGTGTTTGTCATCTTTAGTGTAATGTAGGTGTACCAGTAGCTTATTCTACATAATTTCTAAAAGAAAATTGTATTTTTTTTTTTTTGTTCTTCTTGGCCATTCAGTTCAAGTTTATTTGTATAGTGCTTTCCCCAATAATTATTGATTCAAATCAGCTTTAAAAAAGGTGCACATTATTGCAGGGGTTCCCAAACTTTTCAGCCCCCGACCTCCAAAATAACAATGCCAGTGACTCTCGACCCCTACATTCCTCAGAAGGGGTTATAAATATACAAATGTTGCACACACAACAGTAGGCCTATATAAACAAGAGCATACTAACAACACAAAAAGTGCTACAGTCTAACAATCATATCTACAGTTGAAGTCAGAATTATTAGCCCCCCTGAATTATTTTTTCCCCGATTAACGGAGAGAAGATTTTTCTAAACATTTCTAAACATAATAGTTTTAATAACTTATCTCTCATAAAGGTTTTATTTTATCTTTGCCGTGGTGACAGTAAATAATATTTTACTAGATATTTTTCAAGACACTTCTATACAGCTTAAAGTGACATTTAATTAGGTTAACTAGGCAGGTTAGGGTAATTAGGCAAGTTATTATATAATGATGGTTTGTTTTGTAGACTATTGAAAAGGGGCTAAAGGGGCTAACAATTTTATCCTTAAAATGGTGTTTTTAAACAATTAAAACCTGCCTTTATTCTAGCCAAAATAAAACAAATAAGACTTTCTCCAGAAGAAAAAATATTATCAGACATACTGTGAAAATTTCTTTGCTCTGTTAAACATCATTTGGGAAATATTTAAAAAAGAGAAAAAAATTCAAAGGGGGCTAATAATTCTGACTTCAACTGTATATATTAATTTGTTTAATTTAATATTAACCTCATCTAATGAGATTGATGGGCACAATGTTTACAGCACATGTCTATTCTTGGTTTAATTTTGGAGACCACTAATCAGAGATCATTCTCAATGTTCAGTTGTGGGCTGTATTTATTTTTAATGTATTTGATTGACATTAAGGTGTCAGAAAGCTTAACCTGTTATAAAATCAATGTGCTGCAGCTGACGCTATTGCTGTGTTGTTAATCTAACGTAAACACACCATTCATTCATTTTCTTTTCGGCTTAGTCCCTTTATTAATAATCAGGGGTCGCCACAGCAGAATGAACCGCCAACTTATCCAGCTAATGTTTTACACAGCGGATGCCCTTCCAGCCGCAACACAGTACTGGGAAAGTAAACACACTGATCCTATGAAAAATAAATAAATAAAAGGCAGATGGCAAACGAAAAAGGAATGGCAAAAGCAAGCAAGAAGAGAAACTTCACAGAACATTGGAATTGGAGGTGCTTCTATCGGAGGTAGACCGGAGAAAAACTGTGTTATTTGCAAGTTTGTCCTCCGGAATTAATAACAAAAGAAAAAAAATAGAGTGGGAGAGTTTAGCTGATGCGGTTAACGCTGTGGTGCCTGAACATCGCACTGGGAGTGAATTAAAAAAGAAATGGTCCGATGTAAAGGTGCAGGTTAAGAGGAGAACAGCGGCGCACTGTCAAAGTGTGGGCCAAACAGGCGAGGAAACAGGAGATGCTGAACTAACACCCTTTGAGGAGAGAGTTGCCTCAATTGCGGCCGACACTTTACTGTCTGGAGTAGTTTCCATGTCTGTGGGAGACACAGATGTAGAGGAACACTTTGTTAGGGCAGTATAACAGCACCCCTCTGCTCTTATCAAGGCAGCGCCACCGGCATTTCAGCTGCCCAATCGCCTGCTCTACAACTGACCGAGTGCGAGAATGGGCATCATTGTATCTGCGCTCTTGGTCCGTTTTGTGGGTTGTTGAGGGGGGTTAACAGCCACGACTTGGATAGCTATGGATAACCGCGGTCTCCTGATAATAATTACGCTCAATAAAATAAAATAAATAAAAAACTTGGCTGGAATAATATCTTTAAATACATCACTCACCAAGAAGCCACCCATCGCGCGTTTGTGAGGATTAATGAATCATGGGTTGACCAAGGCCACCTTGCCACAATATTGTATACATTTGCAAATGCTTTTATATGTTCTAAATCACATAATTGGTAAAACAAAATATTGTGTCAATTAACCCATTTGATCAATTATAAATTAATAGCAATGTTTTTCACATGTGTTTGTGCGATACTTTGTAGTGTGCAATTTAACATAATTGCCTCTAGGAGTCGTCAATGGAAATCAAACAAACACACACAAGAAATACACGTAAGGCAGACATGAAGTTGGCGCGGACCAATGCACATTCTCATGTTAATTTCATCATTAGTAAATCCAAACGCAAGCGTGAAATCTGGCGTACACAAAGTTTTTGTGCGTACGCAGCGTTGATACATGAGGCTATTAGTTACCATAATTTTCTTAGTTACTAATACCTTTAACTAATTTCTGTAACTAGTAACTAATAGCTATGCGTTTGATACGGTGTGACTAATAATATAATATAAAATATAATAAAATATAATATAATATAATATAGGGCATCTCAGTGGCGCAGTGGGTAGCATGTGGGAGTTTGCATGTTCTAAAATGTGCTAAAATTGACGGTAGTGTATGTGTATAAATGGGAGTGTATGGCTGTTTCCCAGTGATGGGTTGCAGCTGGAAGGGCATCCACTGCCTAAAACATATGCTGGATAAGTTGGCAGTTCATAGATTAATAAAGGGACTAAGCCAAAAAGAAAATGAATGAATAAATAAGCTGAAAAGAAAATGAATGAATGAAAGTTGACATCCAAAGTCATTGTAAAAATTAAATGGATCTGTCAAGTATGCACATCTCAAACATACTGTAAATTCATGACTTCCATCACAGCTTTACCAGATCCTGAAACTAAACTGACTTACAAAATTTTATTTTGATATTAAAGGTGCAGTAGGTGATCTGCCTAAATGCTAACCGGTTAGCATAATATCTTTCAAATGCAGTCCCTCCCCTGGTGTCCAAACCCACGCCTCCTGAAATTGCAAACGCAGACATTAAAGAAGACCGGAATTGTATTATATCTAGTACATTTTCAGTTGTGTAGTTTGCAAGCAAAACTTGTCATAATGTGCAATATTTCATGCATGCAAGGATTGCTCTCTCACGTGCTTTGTCCTAAAGAAACTACTTGCATGCTATTTCAGACCGAATATTCAAAGTAGCATGGTAAACAATATAGGGAGCGCGTCACAGGTTGTCATTGTTCAAAATGAACCAATGTGAATATAAAACAAACTTCACTTCAGTAAAGCAGGCTAAGCGGAATAGCGCTATTTACTTATGTTTTGTTGTTAAACTAAATAAAAATCTATATTATCGATGCTGTAAAAGGTCCCTTATGATACTGAAAATAGTCACATCAGTCTTTCGCTGGAAAAGTTCAGTGGCTGAATAACACTTGTGCATATAACCCATTCGTAATAACAAAATCTACATAAGCTTTGCCTTACTAAAATGGTTTTAAAATGTAACATTACGTCTAAAAGAAATACTTCAGCCATGGTGTCATTCTTTCCCCAGCATGCAAAAGTAACTCCAATATTGATTCAGGATTAAAACATTTTTTTTTTTGATTTTTGACTGGCGGATCTGCGTGAACAGGGGTGCGCAGGTGTACAAATCTACATTTCAAGAGTTCCCACTTAGATAGCGTTTATAGCAGGTTTGGCATGCTGTCCCGGGAGAGAACCCTGAGCTCGGAGATACTTGAGCCCAAGGCTCCCGCCCGGTCAATAAGCATATAAGGGGATCCGAGATCAGGTAGGTCTCGAGAGCTCCCCTTTAGAAAAGAAAGGAAAAGGAGGAGATGGGGTGGAAGGGGGGAAATTCTTCCAAAATGAAAATCGAGCAGGGAGAAAACGATCCATTCATAGTAAGCTTGGATCACTCTAAATTGGATTATTACTGATTACAGATGAGCAGCCAGTCGTGCTCAATCATATCACGTGCTCCTCTCGAAATTAGTTTATGCAACTTCACTTGTTGATAGACATTTTTGGGCTACTTATCAGAATTATGGGAATTGTTGGTCCGACAATTTTTAATTGGATGATCATTTTTTTTGTCTTATGTCTTACCCAGAATATAAAAATACGTATAAATACATTAAGATCATTTACTTTAATCAGCACTATTAAATTTGTGAAGAGACTTTCAACCAGTACAACAAAAAATGTTACTGAAGTCATTCACCGACTGCACCTTTAAATAAGATTTAGAAGACAGATTTACATAATCAGGATTTCGACATCCCTGGAGGTTATGAAATCTGCATAGGTTTAAAACTGAAATTCTTTCAAAATGTAGAGGCTCAGAACTAAGTCAGAAAAGGCACACCTTTTATTTCTTATTTTTCCTGGTACAGTAGTGAAATATCCTTACCTACTTCTGTCTATATTCTGTCTATGTTTGAGATGTAGTTGCGTTCTCCATGAAGAATAAAACATCTGTGAATTCTGTAATGACTAACTCAAAATCAGATTACACATGAACAATAACACTATAGTCAAGCAATAAACTGTTTCAGATGTAGAAAAAATGCGAGGACTCTTGAAATCCTTTGGCAAAGTGATATGGAAGCGTAAACACGGTCAAGGCCTTCTTCTTTAGCAGAGCATGTTTCCAACAACATAAAGCTATAACAAGTTGAAAAGATCTGACTGGTCACTGTCATGTTTTTTCGAAACTATGTAACAATAAGCAACATTAAACAATGTGTGAATAGTTTTCAATAAACTCTATTAGTTTTATATCCTACAAGTTTTTGATTCAGTGACATCAATGCTTACAGTGACATCAATGCTTATATAACAATCAGTTTGTTATATAGAGTCTTACCCATTTCTCTGATTTGCATATGCTTTCCTGAAAAAAATGTAGAGCTGAAATTTTTTGGTTTGTTTTGGCAATTGTGTTTTGTTTTAGTTTTTTTGAGAATTTATGGGAAACTTTGTAGGCGAAAAATTGTGAATGGTATTTAGAAGATTGCTGAAATAGTTTTTCAAGCTACCTAAATATGAATTAAGGAATTAATTGCTGAAGCTTTTATCACAGTAGACCTTATTATTACGATATTGATCTAAGCTGCAAAAAAAGTTACTTTAATAGGTATAATATTAAAAAACATACTTGGTGTGTTGCTTTATTGTATCTACATGAAACAAGTGTTTTAAGGTAATTTAATTGCAAAACTATAATAGCACAATAGATAACGCTTTTACAATAAAGTGATCGCCCATTCACACGAGGCCTCGGCATCAACGCTTCCCATTCACTTTGAACGGGTGACGTCAAGCGTTGCCGAATTAAATTGTGGGTCTGTCGGCGCCTCTTCAGTGGCTTTGCTCGCTGCAGAAGTTGGGAAATTCTCAATATTTCAAGCACCAACGGAAGCGTCAGCCAATCAGATTGCTGTATGCAAATACACCAGCTTAGACAGTAGGCGATTGCTGACTAATTTCATTGGCTGACGCTGCTATGACGATTGCGTCAGCCCCAACTTCAGACACACCCTCTATCAAGCGTTGATGCTGAAGATCAGTGTGAATCGGGCGTCAATGTTAGTTAATGGATTTAAAGGTGCAGTATGCAAGTTTGACACTCAGTGGTTGAACTAGGTATTGCATTCCTGGATCAAAAAACAAAAGTGTAGGTTGCCAGATTCAGGTGCGAATCTAACGCTTGAACCTAAAGGCTGCTTTAAATCATGTTCTATATAAAAGCAATGGCACGCGATAGAAGAATTGTTTACCATATTAAAAGGAGTTTTTGTTGTAACCAACACCTCGAAATGATGTATTAGAAACGGCTTCTATTTCTTGCAGCTGAACAACAGGATACACTGACAATGATCACCTCAGGTACACCTCATGTGCTTTATTCAGTGTTAAATGCTAACAATGTGAGTTTGAATGCCATTTTACATTACATTTATTGCCGTACCATTGAAAGCAGCAGCAGATAGTTCACCTCAGATCTTGAAAATACAATAAATGGATTGAAATTGAACTTTAGAACTGTGACTTAAAATAAAACGCATATCAGCGATTCAGCATGTACATTTATTAAAGTTAAAGAGGTTTAATATGTAATAATTCAATTATAAACCTTACCATTTCATGAATGAGTCCATATTCTGTGCTTCTGAATGGCTGTATTTAAGTTTCTGTCGTGTTTTGCCTGGTGCAAACAGCCAAACTGCTTATCACTGCAAATATTGTCATGTAGCGTGTTGTTAGGACACACTGATACAACGTAACCTGCTTACCTAATGTTTACGTTCGGAATATTTATATTATTTCCTAATTGATAACCTCACGTGGAACTCTAAATCTGCGTCTCATTTCGGAGTCTGCTGCTGTCCACCGGAGGTCGCATTTCAGTCACGGGCGCATGCTTAGAGAGCTTTTTCTGAATGAATGAATGAATGAATGAAATATGCAGTTTTCACCAAGGCAACCTGGGGTGCTGAAATATAATTGGCTAAACTGGCATTGGGCTGGTTAAAAGAAACAAAACAAAGACAGTGTTCCAGCACGTAACATACAGCACCTTTAAAACAAGAGTTAGAGAAAGTGAGATTGATTACAGTTACTGTGTTAATATTAGAAAAAAAATTATCAACTGAATAGTTTTAGTAATCAACCCCAAATAATAAAAGATTATGACTTGTAATCTGATTATGAATATGAATTTATTGCCATTAACTGAGAAATGAACATAATAAAGCTTTTGTAATGTTCATCATGAGTTTAGCAAAATAAACTAATATTAATTATTAGAGCCTTATTGCAGAGTTTTAACATACAATAGCCCTATAAAAAGTCACAGCATTTTCAGTCAGTATCTCAGCATGTCTACTACATTAAGCCAGATTAACATGTAAAAATGTTCATGTTTGATCTATTCAACTAATCAATTAGGTCTCCAAGCATTTGGCCCTGTTATAAACACAGCTTAAAGTGCAACGTGAATATTCCTAAAATCATTCTAAAAGTTAAATATTAAATAATGTTAACACTTTAGTTTAAGTAACAAGTCACACCATTTACTGGTGGCTTATTACCTTTCTATTATTAAGATATTAACTGTTTATTAGCACTTACAAACTATGATCTTATTTTACATCCCTAATTTTACCTAAAATACCTAAACTCATAACTATTCATAAGCAGCAGTTTATTGAGCTAAAAGTCTTAGTCGATGGTTTGTTAATAGTGTAAATTGTACACTAAAATAAAGTGTGACATAATTATTCACTGTATTTTGAAATTCCCATGATAGTAATATCTTCATTATGACAATATATTGAATTATTGAATATCAGAATATGTCTCATAGAGCACATGCTGTCTTCAAGAAAACTGTCAATTGGATGTATTCAACTCTTTTGCTATTATGTCTTTCTCCAGGTCTACCCAATGGTACTTGAATATCGACCGCGCATTGACTTTGGCTAGGCTGAAATATCCTGCACAAGTTTCAGCCTATCAACAGACAGCGAATTGAATGGACACATCCTGTTCTGAAGATGTACTCTACTTGACTCTTCTGTTTAGTTTCATTAGCTCTCTTGATTGGGGCCATCTTTATTGTGAACTACATGACCATGCCACAAGAATGTGTGGTTTGTATCTATTACCTTGTGCTTTATTTACCAAAGTGACACAAAAGTCATGTTAAGGACCTTCAGCGATATACATATGATGGTAGCTTCCTTTTGAAAAGGTCACGTTGGAAAATGTTATAGTGCCTTTTTCCATAAATCACCTTATGAAGAGCTGAGCTTATAAATATATATTATATTTTTAGGTTTCTTTAAGTGGTTTAATATCAGTTCTCTGATATTTAAAGAGGTGATTGGAAATCTCAAACATCTCTTAAGGGTTTTAAATTTGGTCTGGTTTTCATCATGCCCATTAAAAGGAACGCTGCACTTTTTTTTAATAAGCTCATTTTACATTACAACTGTCCTAGAGTTAGTTTTACCATTTTTAATCCATCATTTTCCTAATAAAGCTTGACTCTTCTGTAGTTACATCATGTACTAAGTCCAATGGAAAGTTGTAGGTTTTTCTGGCCAATATGGCCAAGAACTATTCTCCCATTCTGGCATAATAATCAAAGAACTTTGCCGGCATTCCATGGTGAAAATTATAAAACCGCTCCGTAAAAAGAAAAACCTGGTTGCTTTAAATTTTGAGGCTGAATCAAATTAACCTTATGATTCCATTAAACTTATATTATGTTAAATCGACTTAAAGCAGCTTGTGTAACTAATAAAATGAAGTTAGAACATGATTAACTTAGGGTGTTTTCACACCTAGACTTTTGTTTCGAATCCTGTCTCGTTTACCCAGTTAGCGTAGTTCATTTGGCATATGTAAAACCAGCAATTGCGCTCGGATCTGCGCCAAAACAAAAAGTCAGAGATCGCCTGAATGAGGTGGTCTCGGCTAGTTTGAAAGAAACTCTGGAGCGGATCGATTGTAGTGAGAAAGTGATCCGACCCGAACCAGGCTATATCACACTGTATCATGGATCTGCCATAGGCATATATGGCTATGTGAAGAGAGAATTATGAGTAGTGCGGGAAGTCATTCCTACTGGTAAATGTGCGTTTCGTGTAAAATACGAAAGTGAGAGCATGCTGAACTAATAACGAGAGCTGTTTATCCGGAAAATTGACCGAACTGCAGTCTTGGTTTATCTGTTATTTCTCTCTATATTGTAAAGCTTATAATGCATAAGCCAACTGCTATATTTGAGAAAGTCTTACCTCTGCTCTATATTTAGTGACGATGTTTGTGGGTGTCACCATTTAAAACGAAAGTCCAGCTTTTCGCTTATAATGTCTTATTGCTCATCGTCATAAATTAAAATAAGGACGCATGGCAGCTGAGCGGGACTCTGCAAAATAAACCGTGAAACTCTGACCAGTGTGAGGAAAGCTTACTCGCACGTGACATGTTTTAGCTATTTTGGTCTGTTTAGAAACTTTGTCGTGTGAAAGCGAACCGCACAAAGAACAAGGAGCAACATTGTCACAATTTTAATCCCTGTTTCGGAACAAATGAATCGATTCACAGGTGTGAAAGCACCCTTAGTTCAATGAGTTACAATGAATTTAAAACGTATGCTGTCATGACTACTGTAAAAAATGGCCGTGATTTCAACGGTAAAAAACTGTAAAAATGCTACAGTAAAAATCCATAACCTAGTTAACAGTATGTTTCCTTGATATATACGGTGAATAACCGTAAATTGACTTTCCCAGAATTCCCTGCATGGCACATTACTTTTTATGCTTTTTTGTTGACGTTACTATGGATCTTTTTAGTTGTTTCCCCATCAGTAATGTACATTAGAGATTTATGTTACTTCTAATGTTGATAAACAATGTTTATTTCATGACTTTAATTTTATGTGTGGCTACATGGCTTCACATAGTGTTCAGAAGCTGTTTGAATGACACTGAGCACTTTCTTTACACTGATACACTTTACACTGATACGTACACTTCTGCTTGTGGGAAAAGTTGTTTGTGATGAGCATTGGTTCATTATGTATGATCTCATCACCACCTGCATATGGCTGTGTTATCATGTGTATCTGTGTAACAAAAGATGTGTAGATGTTGCTAATTTAAAAAACAGACATATTACCTCTATAAATTAATAAAATACGGTAGTCTACTGTAAAAATGAGAAATTTTACGGTTTGTACCGTATTTTTTACGGTTAAATACTGGCAACCACAGCTGCCGTTTTTTTTACCGTAAATTTTACGGTTTTATTTTTTACAGTGTAATTGTTCATAAAATTTTACAGTGTGGCAAACTATTTAACTCTAGGGGAGTTAAAGTCTATTTTCAAATAAAGAAATAAAAGTAGAGTGTTCCTTTTAAGTGTTCTATGCTGTAAAACAAATTGCTGTAAAATTTACAGTATTACTGGCAATATTCGTTGCCAAGTGCTCTGTAAATTAACAATTACAACTGGACCGTAAAACTACAGCCCAGTCATAATTGTTAATTTACAGTGTGCTTGTAATTTTTGCCAGTAATAGTGTAAAAATTGCCAATAATACTGTAAAATTTACACTGTAAATTAATACAACTATGCTGTAAAACTCTTTAAAGCACAATTGTAATTGTTAATTTACAGTGCTCCTGTAAATTTTACATCAGTTTTTTACAGTGTATTTATTATAAGAAATACTTCTGTGATCACACAAATGCGTTTTGGTTATTTGGTGACTTCTCTGCAGATGTGCCTCATTAATTAATTAGTTAATAGTAAATAAAGCAGAAGTTAACTTGGCTAAATAGAGTAAGTAGATGTTTAATAATGCCATCATACTTCTCTGCTATCCTAATAGGGTATATGCACAGCTAGTGTTTCTTCCCATACCGATAAACTTCCGGTGAACTGTTAATGTGACTTTTTTCAATTTTATATAGTTTCTTTTACAGCATCGATGTTGTAATGTAATTAAAATACAATCAGTTAAATAGACTTAAGCATTCATTTAGTTGTTCAAGCGTAAAATGAAATTGAAAGCCGTTTGCACGCAGGCACGCATTGCCAGGATCAGCAGGCTAGCGCAGAAACACCATTAAAATTACTGGAGTAAAATAAATGTTCATATTTTAAAAACATGGCACAGGAAAACTTAATTTAATGCAGTCCGTTTTATATCAATCAGGCCGTGGAGATTGTTGATTTTTAAAGAAAACTCACTGATTTTGTAATACAGTTCACCGGAATCGCTTGACCCAGGTTACTGAAAATTAAAAGTTCTTCTGCATACTTCTGCATATAACCTTATAATTAAGTTTTACCATGATTTTGTCTCTTTTTTTTGTTTGTTTTGTTTATGTTGGGCAGGTAGTGAGTAAAACAACAGCTCACAATTTGTAAGACTCTGGCTTGCCTGTTTTATGTCAAAATAAATCTCAAAACAAGTACTCCAAAGAAAGAAATGCCAACACAAAGGAAGTACTAATAGTTTACTCTAATAAAATAGAATTAAGGGATTTGCTAGACCTCATATACAGGAATTATTACGGTATATTAGTCTGGTCATATTACACCAAAGACCACATAGGATGCTGTGGCTAAAACGATTTGCCATGACTTACAACAAACTGTACTCACAGACAGAGACCATGTGGAAAAGATAAAGCTAGAATTTCAGTGCATGAAGCAAAGCTACCTTATCTGTCAAACGGAATTCAAAAAAGCTTTTTTTTTTTTTTTGCGTTACTCATTTTATTTATTTATTTTAAATGTCCCTGAAAAATGACTTCTGACAGAATCGAGACAAAAATCATAACGGCAAGGTATGTTATTAAATATTATCTTGCAATTGTTTTCACATTCAAAATGGTGACTTTAAGTATAAATTATTAAGTTGAAGTTGAATAATGTGTTTAGAATAGACCTCTGAATGTTGTTGTGCTGCAATGATCAGGATGTATTTTTGTAAAAAGCTCTTGTAGATATTTTATCTTTTGAAAAATTGAAATGTATCTTTTATGTTAAACAAACATCAAATGCTGCTTAGAATATTCTATTTTTCAATGTAAAGCCCCTCATTCCCATAGAGACTAGAAATGTAAATAACATTGTTGTATTGTGTGTCTTCATTCAGAAGAAAAGATGAAAATACACTCATGACCATTGATAATACAAGTCTTCTTGTGTTGCATTTTTACTATATAATTGCAGTATGTCACTATTTACACCTGATATAGAGGGAGAGTGTGTGTGTGTGTGTGTGTGTGTGGGGGGGGGGATTACAGTATATTGCATGTATTACAAATGGTTCACAATTCTCTCTCATTGCTGAAAATGCCTTTTGTGTGTGTTTGTGTGTGTAGTTGTGGGTGCGGCATGTAGCACTGCCTCATATTTTCTCTGTGACTTCATCTAAGGTTCATCTGCCAAGGACAGAATTTATCCCCAGACAAAATCCATTGACTTTTCAAATGATTCAGCTTTCATTGCTTTTGACGAATAGCAATTGCTGCCAAAAGTTTACTATTTTTTTAAAGGTAAGACTACTATCTAATTCTCTCACTCACTCAGATTTTCTTTTAAAGGGGACCTATTATTCAAAAATCACTTTTAAAAGGGGATTAACCAACACAATCTCACTGCAATTCGTAACATTTTGATTTAGTGGCCAATTCGTATGAATTCATATGATCTAATTCGTACAAATTAGTATGATTTGCTCATCACCCAATGACGGTTGGGGTTAGGGGTGGGGTTATGTGCCACGCCTCCTTTTTAAAATCGTACATTTTCGTCTTACTGAATTAGACACTAAACTGACAAAACGTAAAATACTTATGTTTCCTCGTGAGATCAGGCTGGATTGACACAGTTGTGTGGAAACAGTTTGGCCCAATCCCAATTTTATTTTTGTACCCCTTTCCCTTGCCCTTGGCCCTTGAAACAGAGTGCGAAGGGGAAGAGCTTCAAAATGTACCCCTAAGAAATGGTACACCACTACAACACCTCCACACGTCATCATATGTCATCGCGATCTCTTGCTTCATATTAGATCTACGATCGCGACTGCTGTAGTTATTCCAGTTGTGTTATTTTTTGGTATTTATCTTCAGGAAATCACAGAAGGCATATTATGTTATCATACACAGCAAATTCATCAGAGTTGAATTCTCGGTGTTGAAGCATTTCAGAGTAAAGTGTTGACATTATAGAGTTAGATTTTGATAAATGAATATAATCATTAGTTAGAAGCTGATTTGATCAGTGCGAAATCAAGGAGTTATCTATCCAACACTTGGTGGTGTTATTTCCAACATCCGGGAATTCATGCAGCCCCAGTCACTGAAGAATTTTCCAGACGCCGTTTTCCATCGGAGTTTCAGAAGGGCAACTGGTGAGTCAAACTACTTCAATGTTGGCATTTTACTGACTTTCTCTAAAGAAATACAGTTGTAAATATATTGTTAGTTTAATTACTTTAGAATGAAGTGACACTTTTAAACATCTGCAGTTCATTCATGGTCGTTTGTGTATGTAAGTTAACAGCATTGACTTCATTTCAAGAATGTTTTTCTATATGCTCACGCATACAAAGTGCATAAACATAATATGTACATGTTCAACAGCGTATTTCCGCCTCGGTAAATGCCATTTTCTGTCTTGTTACCCATCTGTAAAATAAAATCAAGACTTCTCCTTTAATTCGCAGCGCCGAAACTAGCGAGGCATTCCCCGCAGCTGCCTTCTCTGCCCGGTACCACAGGACGTTTTCCTCGCTTTGGAGAGTTTCTGAAACTTAGCTGGTGAGTAAATCAACATATGAATACTTGTAAAAGCCTTCCTGACTAGAAATATGATTGTTTGTTATTCGTGTACGTTAATTTGGTTATTTCAAACACCGCGGCCCTTTTAAACTGGGTCATTCGTGGCCGTCCATGTAATGTTAGTTCATACGATTTATAGACTTATGTGTTACGTACGCTTGAATTATATGAAGTGTTGACAACTAACGTTGCAACGTTAACGTGTTTAAATGACCGCGTTCGCACTTTCTCATACATTTAACGTTAGTAAGTTAGGCTAGTTCTGTAGTCAGGGACATCCTATTCAAGCTTTTCTTCCGCGCATGATATTGTGCTTAAAACTATAGGCTAAACTTTGCATGCACGCAACATTTCCGTTTCGTTAAAGTCATTTAGTGCGTTCTAAATAGCCACCTGTCTGTAAAATTAATCAACTGATTCATATTTTAGCAGCCTAACGACCAAGGAGAAGTCCATGCTGGTAATATTGCCACAACCCATTTCCTGTAATGTAATGCACAGCTTTGGAGAGTTGCTGAAGCATATATAGTTAGTAAATAAACTTAAATTTATTATAAAGTTAACTTTTTTTGCCCAGAAATATAGTTAACTTATTAGTGCACTTGTAGTTCAATTATTCAAAAATACTGCAGTAGTTGTGAATTTTGGCAGATCATTTGTGGTTGCTTAGTACTTGAATACAATTTCATATCGACAGTTATTAACATTATTTTAATAACTAAATGCATGTGAGTGTGTTCAAATGACCGCGCTTTTTTGCCTTTTAAAAATTAAAAGGGTTTGTTCACCTATAAAATAAAATTGACACTTTATTCTGTATTTTAGTACCAAAACTAGCAACGGAAGCCTTCTGCATCTGCAATACCTCCAGATAATATTGCATTTTATGTAATGCATGTCACAATATATTGTTTATTTATTTTATATAAATTAATATTTTAAATGGCTTATTTGTTGCCCTTTGTATAGTTAGCTAACAAATGCGTGTAAACACTGTGAAATAGCTTCATTTTGTTAAAACTTACAATCTTGTTTATTGTATTATTTACAGGTTTGATTTGTAGAATTATTATCAAGAATCAACACCTGAATCAAAAGGTATGTGAAGGAACGTCAGGCGTGCTTTGTGATGTTCATCGCTGAAGGTAGGTTTTCCTTTTTTTTTTTTTAATCTGAAGGTTATGCATATGTGTTAGATACTAATGTGTTGTTTTTTAACAGCCACAGTTCTCCATACAATGATACAAGACCCTGACTGTGGCGATGGCTGAGTAGAGACTGATTGAGATTGTGTATTTACAGAGTTGGTGGAATGACCAAGCACACCTTCTTGGTCATTCATGGTGATTATAATGAAGGTATGTCATGGAAGAGAATAATATAGGTTTGATAAAGTTCTGTATTTGTTTCACAATAAGCTGAGAGGGCAGTACAGCATTAGAGAATAACAAATGACATGAAGGTGATAAGTTTAGTATTGTGGGTGAACTGTTACTTAAATAATGTTTTGCTCTTTGCTTTACACTTTTCCCCTTCTGCGTATCCTAATATTTTAGATTCTATTTGGACCTGAAACATCTCCTAGACTCCTGGAAAGGTGGCATCAATACTGTACCTGGAAGGGCCTAACAAGTTGAATATGGTAAAGAAACACACACACACACACACACACTGGTTGCAAAAAAAAAGTGAAATAACAGTTTCTGTGTTTCATAATTCATGTTTTGTTTTGTTTATTTACTGTTATTAATTGTGTACAAATTGCAGCATTGATCTCCACTTGGTCAATAATTGATGTTGAAACTTTTATTTGACTTTTTTGACGTTTGTGTAGTTTTAAATATTATATTGTATAAGAAATAATATAGAGAGAATTAAGTCCATAAACAGACAGAAAATGATTATGCAGTTTATTACCAAGTTTTTGTACCATAATGTACACCACCAACCCAGACAATATACAGTTTCACTTCAAACGAATACAAATGTAATTAAAAGTAACTTTTTAAAGTCAGTAATTGTTGAAGAAAAGATCAAGATCACATTATGGAATTTAACAGAAATCACAAAATACAGAAAACTGTCAGCTTATGGATATTTATTTACACTGTGGCCAATATTTGTGGGAAGTCCGCATCAATAAAAAAATTTAAAAGATTTTAAGCTCCTCTAAATTTTGCTCCAAATGTTGTGTTAAATTGAGGATTCTGGAGAGACAGCTGCCTTTTTTTTCTGTTCCAGTCATAGTGGTTAACCTAATGGTTTTGGAGATTCCAACAGTGATATATGTCTTTTTTTCCTACTTTTGCATATCCTGTCACCTCAACCAGCTGGGAGAGTAAAGTTGTGGATCATCATGGTGATTTTCAAAAGGTGAGTTTAGATTTCTTGAATATGTTATATTTACTTTAAATGTTCTTTTGAATATATCATAGAATTTGATTGCAATTCGTTTTCAAACATTTTTCTCAGTCATGCTGGAGTCCTGAAGAGTTCTTAGATGAGCATCAGCTACCCTATATCCTTGCATCAGGAACCACCAGACGAGCGATCAGCAGCTACTACATCGTCAGGGACATCCAAGGTCATCCTGTGGCTGGGAAGCATATCATTCACCGGACATGCTTGATGAGATTTCCTAGGTCCAGTTTGTTTTCATACAAGTTGACAGCATTTATACCTTCATTCAGACTGCTGTCTTTGACATTGATGACCAAGGAAACACCAGAAGTGAAAGATTTGCAAGCCAAGTTGCTCTTTCGAGTTTAAAATGTAATTTCAGAAGAAAACTATGAGTGACACTATATTGAACTTTTTCAAATTGCTCTGATGAAACATCAAGTTCAATTGTCAAAACATCAGTAGATATGCCAGCTCTGTCTATGTGTGGACCAAAGGACTGGAACAGCCTTTTCGAACACTGGTCATACATATTTTGTTGATGCTGTCTGTATAATAAAAATGATAAAGCATATTGTTGTATTTTAAAAACTGAATGAATTGTTGAAGTGCTGAACGTTTTTAAATAAAATGTTTTTTTTTGTAATTTACAGTCTTTTTTACCTTTTGCCATATTTACACTCAAGAGAGTTGAATAAAATAATAATATATTGAAGTAAAAAAATTACACCGAACACCAAAATAAAATTTATTTTACACCGGGCGGTGTTAAATATAGTTACATTTTTTAACTCTGCCCAGAGTTAAAATTAACCCTAATGTCGGTGTCAATGTGCCAACACTTTTAAAAGTGTTGATCTAACTCTCTTGGGAGCGGACCCCATGAGACACTTTCAAAGTGTTGAAATTAACTACCTTAGAGTTATTTTGGGTCCCTGTATTTTGCTGTGTAACGATATAATGTGGCAATAAGATTATAACTATACTGTGCATTTACACAGTGACAATATTCATCTATGTAAACACACAAAACAACATTAACATTGCATTATAACATTATAAAAAGGTTATTCCCAGCAAATAGACTTTTCTGACAGGGTATTCCAGTGGCATCGAGTGACAGAATGTTGTTGGACTGGAATACAGGTGTTATTATTATAGATTATAGATAGCAAAATTTAGCGGTTTGTATTTCAGCTTTTTTTTTTTTATGACGGTGAAACACGAACGCAGTTATGAATACATTAAAACATAAGCTTGTTTGTTGTAAACATTCATAATAATGACAAAAAAATTCTTATTTGTGCATCTCTTTACTTCCGTGTGCAGCCATGCTGCCTTTGTAAATGGTGTATTCTGGGAAATTTTCGTACTTCTTGATTTCGAGTGTGGTCCTGAAAAATCTCAGTTTGAAGGGGTATCTAGCCCTTGCCCTTAGTCCTACATCTTCAAGCTAAAGAGAATTGGGACACCCCTACCCCTTCATGTGAACGTGCAAAACAAGGGTAGGGGTAAGGAGAAGAGCTAAAGCCTCATTCAGGGCGTTCTCACACTATGTACAGTTGCGTTGAACCAGGCCAAAGCACGCTTGTCCCCCCCTCCCGTCTCCCCTGATGGCCCGCACTTACATTACATTCGGGCCTGGGCACGCTTACGTCATCGATGACACACTGTTCAGTTTAGGAAGAAAGCGCTCTCGCTCAGCACAGTGGAGATTTCTTTAGTTATATCGTTTAAGTCGTGTGATATGCGGTGACACGCAGTCAAATATTTTGCCGAACAGATCAGCCACTTTAGACGCTCATAAAGTCCTTGAGCTGCAGGAATTAGGTGGTTTGCTGAAGGTGCAGCTGTTGTGCAGTGAGGGGTTTGCGTCTTTAATAATCTACGACAGTTTGCGTTCATTGAACAGTACGAATGATTAATTAATCCATATGATACAGTCCCTTAAAAGTCACGTCTCGCTTTCAGTTTTGGGCTTAGGCACGCTTGCACTCACACTGCAAGCGTACCGCTCCTGTGAACCGCGCTCAGGCCCACCTCTTCCAACCAGGCCAGGGCTGCCCAAGTAAACCATGCTTGAACCCAGTTCAGAGCACTCACTCTTCTCAAACGATCCGGGAAACGGGCCTGGGCACGGTTCGGATGGCAAGGTGTGAGTACGTCCTCAGACTAGCAGCAACTTTGTAGCTGCCTGTCGCTCTGGGTGGCGACCTGCTTCAAACGCAGGGATGTGTAGGTACATCAGTGTATATACAGCACGAATACATCATGTGAGCTCTACTGGTGTTCCTATTGGCTGTCGCTCAAGAAAGTCACTCTTCATTTGCACAAAGTTGAAGGATTCTCAACTATGTCACGACGCTCGACATGCCCACCTGGTAGCCAGCTGTCGCTCGAGTAGACGGAGGTTGCTGGAAGTTGCCCACTCTCCATTGAAATGAACGATTGCTTGTCGCTTTGCCGCTGCGAGCCACTTGTAGTGTGAATGAGGCTTAAGGGGTAGAATTTGGATTGGGCTTTTGTAAATATAACCAGCTCCTAATGGAAAACATTTATTAATTGTATTTTTTTATAATCACACTTCATAAAACCAGTCATCTGAAACACTTTGATTGACATTGTTCCTTTGTACGTGTCATCAGAGGGGGAAAGTCCCACCCATTAGTGACGATCCCTCCCTTATAGCATAAGATGTTAGTCTTGTGTTTGAATCTCCCACTAAGGTGACAAATAGGCGTTTGTAGCTCCGCCCTTTTCTAAAAAGAAGGCTGGGAACACGATCTCATTTAAATTTAAAGTGACAGTCACCAAAATGGCACAATTAAGATTAAAGCTTAAAAATGTCTGTCAGACCCAGCGCCAGGATGTCATAACTGAGGGGGCATTTTAATCACATAGGGGGGCACTGATTTTGGTCCCTCTTGTTCCTTTCATTTAGGCTATTTATTCACGTATTTATTACTTCGCATTACTGCCTAAGTTACTGACTTAAGGCAGTGATATACTTTTTATAGTAATAATAATATGCACAGTTTAGCTATTACTGATTTTATCAATGAAGGTTATGCAACAATAGTTTACATAAACGCAGACGGATCATGGCTTCAGCCCCAAACGAATGGTTTAAATTATAATTTATTCTCCTTATTTCTTTGTTTTATTTCAAATAATGTAAATGTTTAAAGTTTTAGGTAAAGACGTCAAACTATGCCCACACATGCAAGCTAACCCACGGTTAGACTGTTTTATAACCGGAAAATAAACATAGTGAAATTCATTACCCTACCAATATCAGTGTTAAGGAAAAGTTCAATGTTACAATCTAATGTCATTTAAAAAAAATTGTAGCTAAATGTGTTACTTAGTTATATTTTAAGGCATTAGTGTAGCCAGAAAAACAGAGAGTCTGTCTAACTCAAAAAAAGAAAGAAATTCAATTGAAAATTTGTAAAATTTTGGCATGGATAACACTCAACTCAGACTATATAACCTTTATTATTATTTTAAAGATAAGCATAATGATTTATGTTAGGCTATCATGAGTGTTTTTTTTTTTTTTTTTTTTTTTTTTTTTTTGTGAAATTGTCTGGTTGGCATTTGTAAAAACAACACCATAAACCATTAGGTTATTAGGCCTTACCCGCCATTTTATTTATTTATAAAGCCTATTTTAATAACTTGTTTTCAGGTTACATTTTCATTTTTAGGGCCATGAGCTAACAAGACAAAATAAAATCGATATGCTAACTGTATTTTAGCCATTAAAATAGGCCTACAGTATACTGGTGTTTAATTTTGCATGAGCAAATAGCAGTATAGCCAAAACGACATATTTTTTAAAGATTATCATTCAGCCTACCTGCAGCGCATGTGAGATGTTGATCCACGGCAAATCCACTTACTCACACACTATATACCTATTTCATTTTGCAGGTCAATCATCGTTACACTCAAATGGGATTTTTTAAGTGTCCTAACTTGAGACTGCTGCTGCATAATGGGATGTTGTTTTTCACAACTGTAAAAGTGCGCTTAGCGATTTGAAAATGAAAGCAAACATTCAAAAAGGTTCTCTGTTTTGTCAATTTTATAGTTTTTAATAATATAAATATAATAAATTCTAATATTAATTATAGTGTAGACTACTGTGGGACGGTGCAGTGTCCAACTAAACATTTCATTAGGATACTCTAATATTATTCCCTAACTAAAAAAACGAATGTAAAAATGACTGGCAGTTGCATCTCTGCTAAAATTTATTTAACGGCAAATTTCTTTGCGTTTTTTCCCTTTAGAGCTCAAGAGAGTTGTATTTAAAGAATTAGTTAACCAAAACATGAATTGAATTAGGCAGCTCGCCTTCATGTCATCCACTTGTCCAGCTTTACCCTTGTGAGTTTAGAGTTTGCGCATTTTAGAGGCTATATACACACTCTCAGAAATAAAGGTACAAGAGCTGTCACTGGGGTGGTACCTTTTTGAAAAGGTACATATTTGTACTTAAAGGGTATATATTAGTACCTAAAAATTAAGAGCTACTTCTTAGGGACTAATATGTACCCTTAAGGTATTAATAAGCACCCTTTAAGTACAAATATGTACCTTTTAAAAAAGGTACCACCCCAGTGACAGCTCTTGTACCTTTATTTCTGAGAGCGTACAGGCGCACCCTGACCTGACGCGAAGACCAGATCTCTAGACTATTGCTTTAATTTCACAATTTTCATAATTTAACTGTTTTTTTTATATTCTAAAATATCTAAATGTGCGTTCTGAAGGTTGGAATGACGGGAGTGTTAGTAATTAATGACAGAAAGAATTTTCAGTTTTGTGTGAACTAATCCTTTATGAGAACTGAGGGGGCACTAATTCTTTCTGAGGAGGCAATGACCCCTTTGACTTGAAAATTCACATACTCGGCGGACATCCGATACTTATATTACATCCTGTAAAAAGGGGCATAATTATCACGTTCACACAATGAATACAAGGATGGTTATCTCTTTTAGTTAATTTATTCAAAACTATGTGGATAGTTCAACAGGAGAAGCAGGTAAGTGATATTCGTGGAATGAGAGCGGTCTTGTAAGCGGTTCATGGTAAACAAGGATCTTCATTCAACCACCAGAGTATAATAGTCACTTCCCTTATTCACAGCATGTGCATCCACAGGTTAGGAGAAACATCCACTGGAGGAGTGAAACATCCACAGAAGAAGGGGAGAAGGTGAGGTGAATCATCTGACTTCGATTCCCGCCGATGATCAACTGTAAAAGGTGAGTCTTTTTAATGATCGGTGATTGCTGGTGCAGGTGTGTGCAATTAGAATTCAGGTGATTGTGCACGGGTGTGGTGAAGCTGCGGTCACACTAGACTTTGAGCGTGCGAAATTCTGTCATACGGTGCTGCGAAAAGGGGGAGGAATAAACAAGATGATTAGACATGAAAAAAAGCAAGCGATTGCTCCATGTTTTAAATTTTTGTACAGAGAGGTCATGTTTTGATCCTCGATTGGTCTCACGCAGTCAAGTGATGCGATTTCGCAGGTCAGCCCTGCTGAAAAATCCAGCTTAAACCAGCCTAAGCTGGTTGGCTGGTTTTAGCTGGTCGACCAGCCTGGTTTTAGAGGGGTTTTGGCCATTTCCAGGCTGGTTTCCAGCCATTTCCAGCCTGGTCTTAGCTGGTCAGGCTGGGAATTGGCCAGCTAAAACCAGCTTGACCAGCCAAAACTAGCTATGTCCAGCTTAAACCAGGCAGGTCAAGCTGGTTTTAGCTGGTTTAAGCTGGTCATTTTCCAGCCTGACCAGCTAAGACCAGGCTGGAAATGGCTGGAAACCAGCCTTGAAATGGCCAAAACCCCTCTAAAACCAGGCTGGTCGCCCAGCTAAAACCAGCCAACCATCCTAGGCTGGTTTATCTTACTTTCTTCAACAGGTTGCTCAAAACAGATCTGGATTTCCACTCTACACTGAAGCCAGCAGTCAGTTTTTCCAAAGCTTTCTCTTCTGTCTAGGAAAGTGCTTGTCTCTCGTGTCGGTGCCAAATGCATTCTCCATCTGCACAATAGAGCATCATTGGAATCTTTTGGTCTTGCAACAACCTTTTCACTGTTTTCCATGAAGGAGACCAGGGGTTAAACTGGAATACTGAAGGATAGAATTTGTGTTGATGGTGGTGCCCTAAGCACAATATCACCACCCCCCACCCGTTGATTTTACTAAAATATGCAAGATCAGTTCAGATATCAGACATAAAGTTATATAGACACAATTATAAGCCCAATTATATACAATTATGAATTATAATTGCAGCTTGAAGTGCAATTTCAAGGCTTAATTGAGCACACCCTATTTTGAAAATGAATATTTTTATCCATATATTTTGGTGCATTTGAACAAAATATATTTATTAAACAATATTTAGGCCCCCGAACATCTTCAGAAATATAAAGACAATACATTTAAATTCATGTAAAAATATTGGGAAAAAAATTACAAACTACAAAATTTAAACAAAATGTTATATATTTTTTGTTTCTCTTGAATTTTTCTCTTTTAAGAACTTCATTCAATATTTTACCCTAACATATAAATTTAGGTGTACTAATTTTAGACTGTTATCGTAAGTTATTTTGTTAGATTAGCTCCAGATTTGCCTTCAGTACTGACCAATCTAATGTATATGTACAAATATAATATTGTATAGCTTCCTATAGAAAATATTAATCTGAATGAGAGATTTGTGAGGGGTGTATTCATATATGCCGAGCACTGTACAGTATATTAATTCTAATATTCTTATCTGTTATACATGTTTAAGATGCACTGATATTAATTTCTTTAATAATCATAACAATATGTTTTTATAATAGAATTAAAATAATAAACCAAACCCTAACACGGAGATCTTTGAGGGCTGTAGTTTCCAATCTTTTTGTTCATTCTTTCATTCATTCATTTTAATGGAAATGAATGTGTTGAATTGCTCAAATCTAATTTAACTGCCTGCCTACACATCAACTCTGCACCATATACTCTTGTGCAAACAGTTTGGCATTTCATTTTGGCCTAATTAGTGTCTATTTGCTCAGCTGTCTGCTTTTATATGTCTGTGCTGGCTCCCCTGATGTTTAACCAAACATTTGTGCCACACTTTTAACAGAGGCTCTTTTAAGTGTTTGACTATTAAATCAACTCTTGGGAACACTTTTCAAGGTGAACTGGTTTGAATAAGATCATATACAGAGCCAAAGCTACTGCACAGCAATCAATTATTAGTCTCAGGTTATTATTACCCTTATTGTCTTGTTCTTCAGGGGCCTGTTTCAGTAAGGAGGTTTAACCAATTCGGAGTTTAAACTTGAACTCTGAGTTGATTTACCGAGAGATTAAAAACTCAGAGTTTTCGGTTTCAGAATAGCTGATCTGGGTTGGGTCAATCAACTTTGAGTAGACCAACTCTGAGTTAAGCGCGCACACCACAACTATAAAAAGGCATTATCAATGGAGCGCAGATATTATGAGTTCTCCAGCTGAACTTGATGTGCTCATGCAAAGTTATAGCAAATATGAGCATATATTTAAAAAAGCAACACCACTGCATCAGTGAAACAGAGACAGGTAGCGTGGGAAAACATAGCTGCTCAAGTTAATGCGCCAGTTTACATTTAAAGTATTTAAATAATTAAGTATAATAAAAAAAAGTAATGTAATGTGTGACGTTTATAAAATTTTTACTTGAAAAAGTGGGGAATTGACCATAATTTTGAAGTTATTTCAGATGTAATTGCATTAAATTACATAAAATAGGCTAGTGCATTTTTACACCAAATCTGACAAAATAAGAATGCAGATAACCTTAGCTTAATGTTCAGTGGAAATGTTTAATTTAAGGTTCCCACTTTTACACACGTTGATCAGTTTTAATAGATTTAAGTGCACTTGTGTGTCTGCCTTTTTTATTGTTCGAGTGGTAGAGGATGTTATGACATTTATAAGCAGAACTAAAAAAAATAGTTTTTAGGAGTAATAATCCCATTAATCTAGTTAGTAACGTTACATGTGCCAGTGGAAGGTAAGTGAGTTTAAGCTAATTAATTATTAAAAAAGGACAAACTATTCTCGTAAGTGAGTTTGTTCTTTGTGTGACTGAAATGTATTAGCTATGTTTCCATCCAAAAATGTGAATGAAATTTATGTGCAAAACTGAAATATCGCATAAAAGATGTGCGAGTAAAGCAGCGTTTCCATCCAACGAGTCAAAGAGGACAAAATTGTCACTTGCTGATTAACTGTCGCCAAATATCAACAGTAAAAACAGATATTACTGCAGTAGAAGCTGCGTGAACCTGTTTTTTATTTAATAAATGACTTGTGCCTCAGAAGACAATGCCGACACACAATGAACGCGTGGTGGCGTTTGAGACGCGCATGAGATGCGGAGAACAGACGCACTTGACACGCTGCAGACTCTCTGGTATGGAGCGAGATTAGTATCTAAAGTCTTTCACGCAAAAGACACGATGTACACATGCGTAGCCTAATTCACGTGCATAAAACCAAATTCACGTGCGTAAAATATTTATATATATTCACAAAAACAATTCACGTGCACAAAATAAAAATACATATTCATAAAATACGTTTCACAAATGCAAAACACCATTTGCAAATGTATAAGAGTGTACAAAAAGTTTTGAATGTTTAAATCTTGCGAGTTCATCCTGAATGAGAATGTGCAAATCCACTTTCACGTACGACGCCCCTGGATACGTGTGTGTGTATTTTTGAGACTATCCTGGCAGAGGCAGGCAACTCGTAACCTTTCAGCCAATCAGATGAGAGCTGTATTCAATATCACCTACTCTGCGCTTCTTTTGCGCAGTCAGTTCCTCTCCAGCACGGCGGACGGAGAAAGAGATGTGCAGGATTCAAGCTTTACATTCCCTGACTTTCACTGACTAACTTACTTTTCATTGTATCTAATGAACGTAAACAGGCTGTTGTTGTGCTTTAGTAATATGTATAATATAAAGATAGTATTAATACTTTTTGTGATCTTTTTCAACACAAATCGGAGCCTCTCGGATCATTTCAAACATGTTTGATGCTGTTCAGGATTTTAAATCGGGCAGATCACTGCTCTGATAACCTGCCCTCCAACCTACAGCCGCATCACCGAAGAGAAGAGCTGATATATATGTGTGTGTGTGTGTGTGTGTGTGTGTGTTAAAACTGACGCGATTATTCCCAGGTCAATTTAATTTGTGATATTATGCCGCATCACTCATGCAGAAAAGACCTTGAGGAATAAAAATGTTAAATAATTCCAGTATGTGGCGCATTCAGATCAGTAATGAGGAGTGATGAGACATTCCAAATGCAACTAAAAATTAGTACAAGTATATTAAATTAAGCCCATTTATAAAATTAAAGTATAAATACTTATGAATGCAAATAAGCAAATAAACCTTACTCTTTTTTTTAGGGCAAAATAAAAACAATAGACTATTTTCACATTACTTTGCTTAAAAAGTAACACATTTAGCTCCTTTTCTTATATGACTTTAAATTGCATTGTATTACTTTCCCAACACTGCAAATAAGATTAACATGTCGATGTAGGGCAGTGTTTTGTTTTGTCCACAAGATGTCGCTATGACACTGTTGTATCAAGGCATTTTGAAGTTTCTTGTGTTGTTTGAGCCTCTTGGCATACCGTACTGTTGAAAAATGCGTAGTGCACCATATTTTCCTCAGTTTGTGTAATCAACAGATAGGTGCCCTTCTGTCAAATAAATGGTAGAGTCACGATCATGAACCTCTGTTTGCCTCTCTTTTGCATCTCCTGTTTACCACTTCACAACACAACGCAGAGTAGCAGCGTTGTGTAGCACAACAACAGCCTGTTTACGTTCATTAGATACAATAGAAATTAAGTTAGTCAGTGAAAGTCAGGGAATGTAAAGCTTGAATCCTGCACATCTCTCCGTCCGCCGTGAATACAGCTCTCATCTGATTGGCTGAAAGGTTACGAGTTGCCTGCCTCTGCCAGGAGAGTCTCAAAAACACACACACGTATCCAGGGGGAGTCGTAGGTGAAAGTGGATTTGCACATTCTCATTCAGGATGAACTCGCAAGATTTAATCATTCAAAACTTTTTGTACACTCTTAAACACTTGCAAATGGTGTTTTGCATTTGTGAAACGTATTTTATGAATATGTATTTTTATTTTGTGCACGTGAATTGTTTTTGTGAATATATATAAATATTTTACGCACGTGAATTTGGTTTTATGCACGTGAATTAGGCTACGCATGTGTACATCGTGTCTTTTGCGTGAAAGACTTTTGAGTCATTTCTGATTCCATACTCTGGAGGTAATTAATAATATAATAATACTGAAACGGTTAAGGCATTTTAGAATGACCAAAACAACATTTCAGATGTTTTACAGTGTGCTCAGCCTGTTGGTTTGTCCATTCACACACATTTTCATCATCATATGATCTCTTATAACAAACCTTTTTTAATGCGTATACTGGAATTTGTTCAGTAAAAGTGTTTCCATCGTAGTTTATGCACATCTTTTCTTATTGAATAAAAAGTTTCTCCTACTCGGTTATGCGCATGTTTATTATGCCTATTTTCAAAAGTTATGTGCATCTTGGCGTTTCCATCAACGATTTTTTATACACATATCTAAAATGCACATTAAAATAGGTGTGTGGAAACGTAAATCTAAGGTGAGAAATACCGCTTCGTCTTTAAAAAAGGGCAGGAGACCGACAGAAACTCTGAGTTTAGAGAATAAAACCTGCTCCTGACCAGGTTAGGTTCACAGAGTAAGTTACCACGGTAACTGACTCTGAGTTAAAGTTACGTCTCTTTCAGAAACAGGCTTGACTTACCCTGCTTTCTCGAGTTTGACAAACCTGCCATTTTGAAACGGAAAACCCAGAGTTTCTCTCATTTCAGGGTTAAAATACTCAGAGTTTTCACTTAACCTCCTTTCTGAAACAGGCCCCTGGTCTGATGTCAAATGCCACAATAAAAGCATGGTTCATTTTTTGTCATTCTGTCATAAAACAGCTATTCTGCTTTTTTTTGTCAGTATAGATTTTCATAAATACAGAGCTCATGCCTTTCATATTTTTGCACAGGAGAATAGATCAAAGTACCCTTTTCTATTTCCATATATTTCAATCAATTACTCCAAATACGAGTGCCATGTGCTTCAAGTTGGTTGGCACTTAGCAGAAACATCCTTGTCAAAAGTCAACATGCAACATATGACTTTTAATGACTTAGGCCTTGTTTGGATCTTAGCATGATCGCAAATGGTCAGACAAGACTGTTTGCTGTCTCCGTTAGATCTCTGATGTTGATATGTCATTTGCTACATTGGTAACTTACAGCAAGCTGATGTACAATGAAGCACCAGAATTTCAACCAATGCTTCAAAATGTTTTAAATAGAATGTATTTGCAAGTGAACAAAGACAGATGGAGAGTAGGAGAGAGTCATGAAAGAAGGTTCTGTGAAAATGAAAGAGTACTGTGTGGACAAAGACCTCCATTCTTGAAGTCTTGTTGCACCTTCAGCTGCTTTCACTGTGAGAGATGAGAACGAGCCAACACACCGAACCAAATGTGCCACAAGCCTGCTTTTGAGTGAAGGTCTCGGCCGTTAGATCGCCCCCTGGGGGCTGGCTGCAGTACAAGTCATAAAGCCCGCCTCCTCCGTGTTAATGAACGAGACTTGAGCCCAAATAAAAAAATTATTACACTTGCAATAAAATGTCCCGAAAGATGGTTCAGGGGCCTGTTTCAGAAAGGAGGTTAAGTGAAAACTCAGAGTATTTTAACCCTGAAATGAGAGAAACTCTGGGTTTTCCGTTTCAAAATGGCAGGTTTGTCAAACTCGAGAAAGCAGGGTAAGTCAAGCCTGTTTCTGAAAGAGAGGTAACTTTAACTCAGAGTCAGTTACCGTGGTAACTTACTCTGTGAACCTAACCTGGTCAGGAGCAGGTTTTATTCTCTAAACTCTGAGTTTCTGTCGGTCTGCTCCACTTTTTTAAAGACGAAGCGGTATTTCTCACCTTAGACCTACGTTTCCACACACCTATTTTAATGTGCATTTTGGATATGCACCAAGATGCTAATAACTTTTGAAAATAGGCATAATAAACATATGCGCATAACTTAGTAGGAGAAACTTTTTATTCGATAAGAAAAGATGCGCGTAAACTAAGATGGAAACACTTTTACTGAACAAATTCCAGTATACGCATTAAAAAAGGTTTGTTATAAGAGATCATATAATGATGAAAATGTGTGTGAATGGACAAACCAGCAGGCTGAGCACACTGTAACACATCTGAAATGTTGTTTTGGTCATTCTAAAATGCCTTAACCGTTTCAGTATTATTATATTATTAATTACCTTCAAAGAGTCTGCAGCGTGTCAAGAGCGTCTTCTCCGCGTCTCATACGCCACCACGCGTTCATTGTGTGTCGGCATTGTCTTCTGAGGCACAAGTCATTTATTAAATAAAGAACATGTTCACGCAGCTTCTTCTACCGCAGTATTTTCAGTTTTTACTGTTGATTTTTAGCAGTTAATCAGGAAGTGACAATTTTGTCCTCTTTGACTGGTTGGATGGAAACGCTGCTTTACTCGCACATCTTTTATGCGATAATCCAGTTTTGCACATAAATTTAATTCGCATTTTTGTATGGAAACATACACTGTAAAAAATCCAACTAACAAATTGTTAACTCAGTTTAAAATTGTAAGTTAGGTGGACATATTTTTGAGCTCAGAGTTCAATTTACTCATAAAAATGATTTAACTGCATGTTTGGAACTGTTTGTTCAATGAAAGTAAAATATTCAGTTGAGGAGACTTTAAATTTTTATTTCTCCATATGTTCAAAAAATAAAAAGTTGAGTTAACTTTAAATTTTAAAGCAACCGGCTGCAAATGGCACAACTTCAACCACTGAAGCTTAATAAACTCAAAATTTCTTTGCAGCTGGCTGCTTTAAAATTTAAAGTTAACTCAACTTTTTATTTTTTACAGTGTAGCTAATACATTTCAGTCACACAAAGAACAAAGTCACGTACGAGAATAGCTTGTCCTTTTTTTATAATTAATTAGCTTAAATTCACTGACCTACTAAATAGATTAATGGGATTATTACTCCTTCTAAAAACTATTTTTTTTAGTTCGGCTTACAATATAAATGTCATATCATCCTCTACCACTCGAACTATAAAAAAGGCAGACACACAAGTGCACTTAAATCTATTAAAAATGATCAATGTGTGCAAAAGTGGGAACCTTAAATTAAACATTTCCACTAAATATTAAGCTAAGGTTATATGCATTCTTGTTTTGTCAAATTTGTTGTAGAAATGCACTAGCCTATTTTATGTAATTTAATGCAATTACATCTGAAATAACTTTAAAATTATGGCCAATAAACGTAACACATTACATTACTTTTTTAATTATACTTAATTATTTAAATACTTTAAATGTAAACTTGCACGTTAACTTGAGCAGCTATGTTTTCCCACGCTAACTGTCTCTGTTTCACTGATGCAGTGGTGTTGCTTTTTTAAATATATGCTCATATTTGCTATAACTTTGCATGAGCACATCAAGTTCAGCTGGACAACTCGTAATATCTGCGCTCCATTGATAATGCCTTTTTATAGTCACAGTGTGCGCGCTTAACTCTGAGTTGGTCTACTCAAAGTTGATTGATCCAACCCAGATCAGCTATTCTGAAACCAAAAACTCTGAGTTTTTAATCTCTCGGTAAATCAACTCAGAGTTCAAGTTTAAACTCCGAGTTGGTTGAACCTCCTTACTGAAACAGGCCCCTGGTCAGTTAAGGCACTGGTTATCGTGCTGATATAGGTGCAGATCTTAAAGAGTATTTTTTGAGCAGTAATTTAATGCTGGGCGTGTCATTGTGATTGACATTTCTGATTGACAGTTTCTCAAAGCAGATGTCGGAGCTTCGGCAGGAGACTGAAGTGTTATTATTTGATTTCTGTGTTATTTAACAATGATAAAATGAGTTGCTCAGCAGTAAACTATAGTTTCTGACATACAGGATCTGGTGGAAAACTGTTTACTCTGTAAGTTTAGGGCTTTATCAGTTTGCTGATACACGCCTAACCACCCAGATAGCAAAAAAACCTGCCGGAGACTTACCCCTCAGCCCGACTCCGTCTGCTGTACCTACTTGGACCGGATGCCTATGGACTCACTGCCCGATTCCGGCCAGAGTCAATCGGGCCAGATGCGGCGGCTGTTAGTGAGCTGACTCTGCCGCATCCGAGCCGGAATCGGCCCTCGAGTAATGTGTGCTGCGGCCCGGAGCTGGCGCGATTAAATCTTCATTTTATAAAACCTCACCCTTGAGGTTTTCAGGCAGTCTTTCAGCGCATGTCTAGGCTCCAATTTCAGCAGTCTTTTGCGACAGTTTGTGCCCGTCACAAGGCGTTTTTTCCTGAAACAGCGTTTAATGGGAAATGGCGCTGTCGCGTTATATTTTATACAGTCATTGCACCAGACACACACACGCACGCATGCTCAAATACACAGGCAGACATACACACGTTGGTACTGGTAGTTTATGAAGACTCTCCATAAATGTAATGTATTTTTTACTATAAAAAATACTTATTATAGGGCCTCATCCAATCTCTTCCCCTAAACCCAATTCTCAAGGAACCATGTGGCAATTTTGAATGTGAAAAGACCCTGTTATGTACGACTTTTTAAGCATTTGAGTTGCGAGGACAAAATGCATGTCCTCATAAAGCACCAATGTTGTAATACCTAGGTCATACACATGTCATCATAGAAATTTCTGTCCTTGTAAACCACCCAAACAAATACACACAAACACACACACCTGGAACTGCCATAGACTGCTTTACGGACCAGACAATATTTTCTGTCCACCAAATCTAAACCTACCCATAGACAGGGTTGAACAAAAATACATTGAAATGTATTTTAAAATAAAATACTAAATACCTTAATTTTAGGTGTATTCAAATAAACTACAATATACAGCAGCCACAAATGTATCAAAATAAAATACTGTTTTTTGTATTTTAAAAGTACTACAAAATACTTTTAGAAGGGGCATGATATTTCTTTGCAAATCTTCCGTCAATTAGACCTATTCAATCCCTTCCCCATTAAACTGACTTAGTGAAGTAATCAATGTTTGATAGCAAATGTGGCCAGTAAAATCCCATCATCTTTGTACATATTATTCAACCTCTTAAGATTTTAAAAGGGTGTTAAATAAAGAGTTAATTCAAAAATTTTGTTCACAGAATTTTTCTGAAATCTAGGTTTTTTTTTTTTTTTTTTTTGCTATTGAACTCAGTTGAACTCAGCTATTGAACTTAACACTCAATCTAAAAACTGTATTAGGAGTTTTTGATTATTAAATATTTGTGTTTTATATGTTTGTGACATATTAAGGCTTACATCTTTCCTCTTCATTAACTATACAGTGGACCTACTGATCAACTACTGCCATTTGAAACGGCCAATGAAGGATTGTAGGAATTGCTACTGTAGGACTTATTTTTATGTTGTTTGTTTTGACAAACATTTGGCCTCAGCAATCCATCAATAACTACTATTCTCTGTACAGTATACTCTTTCTCCTATGATTTTTAAAATTCTTCTTTAAATGGAAGAGTCAATAACATCCAAAGCACCAATCAGAGGGTGCATTTATATAATGTAGACTGATGCAGATTTCTTACAAAGTATTTTACAGTATTTTAAAAATATTATTTTAATATATTTATTATATTAGATTTATTATAAATATATTTACTTTAATAATAATATTAATGATGATGATGATGATGATGATGATGATGATGATTATTATTATTATTAAGTAGGATATTGTTTATTTATTTTAATTTTTTTTTAAAGTCTACTTTTACAATTTGACACATGCAAACCACAGCAGAAAGTTCTGACCAACAGGTCCATGTCATATACAGTAAAGATACTTAAGAAATAACCTACTATTAAAAAAAAGAATTAACGTATGCTATGTTTTTTATTTTCACAAGCTTTGGAGACGTAACATAAATTCCGCTTTTAAATAATAGTTCATCTATAGCTTTCCCCATGAGGCTATGTTCAAAATGATATCAATGTTTCCAAAGTGCACTGCGAAGGGAGCACAATTGTAAACATGAAGATCGCTAAAACTGAACTGTAAAAATACTTTGAAAGCAAATTACACCTAAGAGAGATGACTTTAATGCTTTTTTATTTTTAATAATTCCAACTTTGAATGTTAGAATGTTCTAAATGAATAGGGCATAGGGGGGATAAGTGGGAATAGAACACAGCCAGGAACTATGTTTCTAACTACAGATCCAGAGGTGTCGTTTCAAGTGCTCAAGTTTGCGACGCAGTTTGCGAATGTTCGTTGGAACGATGGATTTTGGAAATGGCAAAACAACAAACTATCTTTGTAACGACGGAACTTGCGACCTTAGTTGGCTAACGATGGTTTTGGGAAACGCACTTCAGATCTCACTTGGTTTTCACTTGCAACTTGTTATAACATGTTTAAAACTGCATGTAATGTTGCTTAAAACAAAAAGAATGATGTTTTTCATTGTTTCAAGCTGTTTTTATCACTTTCTGTTTTGGGCTTTTAATACAAAATAATTAGCCATTTTCATAAACACTATCAAATACAAATTACAAAATACTATTTTACATTTGAAATGTGTATTTGAAATACTTGTATCATAAAATCTGCCCATCCCTACCCATAAACATAACTCATAGCCCAAACTGTCAACAAATGTTGATTTGTACATCTGCGCACCCCTGTTCACGCAGACACATCTGCCGTTTGCGCATGCACACGCGTTCACGTTTACACAAGAGAGTGACAGCAGTAAAAACAAATGCTGAATCAAAACTTTTTAAAATCCTTAATCAATATTGGAGTTACTTTTGCACGCTGGAGGAAGAATTACACCATGGCTGAAGTATTTCTTTTAGACGAACAATATTATGTTTTAAAACTATTTTAGTCAGGCAAAGCTTATGTAGATTTTGTGGTTTAACTAATGGGTTATATGCACAGAAGTGTTGTTCAGCCACTGAAATTTTCCAGCAATAGATTGATGTGACTATTTTCAATTTTATAAGGGACCTTTTACAGCATCAATAATGTACATTTTTATTTAGTTTAACAACAAAAAATAAGTAAATATCTCTATTTCGCCTAGCCTTTACTGAGCTGATGTTGGTTTTAAATTCAAATCACATTGGTTCATTTTTGAAGAATGACACGGTGCCTATATTGTTTACCATGCTACTTTGAATACATTCATTCATTCATTTTCTTTTCGGCTTAGTCCCTTTATTAATCTGGGGTCGCCACAGCGGAATGAACCGCCAACTTATCCAGCACATGTTTTACGCAGCGGATGCCCTTCCAGCTGCAACCCATCTCTGGGAAACACCCATACACACTCATAACTACGGACAATTTAGCCTACCCAATTCACCTATACTGTGGAGGAAACCGGAGCACCCACGTGAACGCAGGGAGAACATGCAAACTCCACACAAAAAGGCCAACTGACCCAGCCGAGGTTAGAACCAGCGACCTTCTTGCTGTGAGGCAAGAGCAGTACCTAATGCGCCACTGCGTCACCGCTACTTTGAAAATTAGGTCTGAAATAGCATGTAAGTATGGCTTACTAGTAAGTGTAATTTCTGCACCCATGCCGGCCAAGCACCATAGTTGATTTAGCACAAAGCACGTGAGTCTAGCGATCCTTGCATGCAAGAAGTATTGCAAAAGTTTTGCTTGCTACACAACTGAAAACACGCTAGATATAATACATATTATAAAATAAAATTTTGTATTATAAATTGTAGTATTATAAAGTACTATAAAGTTTTTAACTGGTGAATGACATGATCTAGTGGGTTGTCTACTATCATCTTTATGGTGCGTGTGCGTGATTTCAGGAGGCGTGGCTTTGGACGGCAGGAGAGGGACTGTGTTTTCAAAGCTATTATGCTAATAGTTAGCATTTTGGCAGATCACTTATTGCACTTTTAAGAGATAAAAATTGTTTATTATTTATTTAGTGCTCATTAGTACTTATAGTGTCAAAAATATCAGGTTTAGCTACCCCTTTTGGGGACAATATAAGCTAAACCAGACCCACACACTCAAACCCAAGAAGTGCAATGTGTAAAATGTGCCTTTATGTGCCTGCAACGATGACAAACAAGTCTAAAAATAAAATGACAGTATAGCTGAGAATGCTTTTTTTTAATGGTTTGTGTAGCTATATTATTGCTTTCCTCATTTGTAGTCATATTGGATCAGTTAAATGAGTAAATTTGATAAACGACTCTGCAGATATTTAATTTGTGAGTATTAACACAGAAGAGGCCAGGTAAACCTTATGGATTAGTACAGTATGAGCCCTTCAGAATGGAATGTGGCCTGAGAATTGTAAACTACATTTCAAACAGGGTAAAACCATCTCCCAAGGCCACGTTGAGGTGAGAACATTCACGGCCACCATATTGAAGTGTCATCAAAGACTATAGAATACACAAGACATGGCATTCCTATAGTTTTGAATGGGGAAAAGGGTAACGGTCAATATGGCAAATTAAGCCCTGCTTACCAATACAGGAGCCAATCACCGATCGCTATAGAATGACGTTTCTCTGGAAGAGAAGCTCAGACCAGATGTGTGCTTTTAGGATAATTTGGTGGTCAACAAACACACTGGAATCTCAGAGAATACTTGCTTGCAGACATAAAAAATATATCCAAATAAAGCTTGACATCTGTGCTTTTAAAAGAACCAAGAGCACTTGAAAACAAAAGTTTTTTGGTTTTGTAATCTGAATGAAACGAACGCAAGGTGCAGTCCATCCTGTCAAACTTGTATCACATTACAGCAAATACTCAAACGCCCACAAACTTGAAAACAAAGAGTCACAATCATTTCCAGGTGAAGATTCACCATCAAGACCAAGTTGTGAATTACTTCAGAAGAGCAGCATGATCAGACAATCATTACCCAGAGGATGATAATGTGTAGAAGGGTCATAAAAGAGATTTATGAGAAATATGAGATTTTATTTTATTGGTGATTCCAAATATGTAATGTAATTGTAAGCTTGGTAAACAGTTTTGGAGAATTTGACGTTTCCCCATTCAGACAGAATGCCTGAACATACTGCCCGAGAGGCGTTTCAAAGATGGCGGCAGAGTGAAATGACTTACCTTAAAAGGTCTTTTGTGTCATCAAATATATTAAGATTTAAGGGTAAAAAATATGTATTTGTCTCATGATTATCTGCAATTTAATTAGTGATGCAAGTCAGACAAAGTGAAGAACAGCCCTTACAGAAAATCTGGGTAATCATTTAATTACGTAACAATTCTCAAGTTAACTGTTAATTGGCACTTATAAAGTATAATCTTGTTTTACATCCCTAATCCTACCCAATACCTAAACCGAACCACTACCTTACTATTAATAAGCAGTTAATTAGTAGTTAGTTCAGTTAGGTAATAGTTTGCTAATATAGTGTGAATTGTATATTAAAATAAAGTGTGGCCCACATCTGCACTCTCAGAAAAAAATGGTACAATGTTGTACCAAAGAAACTTTTGTCACTGGGGCAGTACCTTTTTATGGAACTTAATTGTACCTTAAGACAAAGAAACAAATTTGTACCTTTAAGGACATGATTTGTACCATGGGAAACCAAAATGTACCTTTGGTTTTTAAAACCTGCAGATACAATATTGTACCTTCATCAAAGGTACAAATCTGATTCATGAAGGCAACACTACAGTGACAAGACACTTTGTAGCTTAACAGTGTCAAATGTGTTCCATCAAGAACTATTTAAAGGCATTTAGCTATATCCAAAATGTGTCAATTTATTTTCAGTAAATATCAAACATTAAATACATTTTTAAACAATGTTTTTTTTAAGTTTTTTTGTGTAAATGCACATTTTCCCAATTACAATAAAAAAATACTTTAACATAAATCAAAAGATCTATGTTTTGCTAAACATTTCACAGCACTCTTCACAAAAATGTTCCAGAAACACATTCTCCCATGTACAATATAAGATTTTTTTTCTCCAATTTTCACACAATACTTTTGTAATCAATTAAAAGTTCATTTAATTTGCTTAATTTTAAAATAGAAATAGAATTATGCAAAAGTGTTGTAAGGATATATGCACAATGTTTGATTAGTTTTACAATACTAAAATGTCTGCATCAACACTTTGCATATGCAGGACTTTTGCCAGCTCACATGCGTAGTGGAAAGCAAACACCAAAAGGTGCAGATATCAATAATGAAACTGTATTTATCAGAAAATGCTAATTAAACGTTTATAAAAAATGTCTTAAAATGTTTAGTTTACAATACCTCTAGTTTTGTTTTACCAGTTGTTTTGTATTATAAAACTTAATAATTTTGTTTTTGAGTTTCTTTAAATATGCTTTTAAATGATGATTCATGTTTTAATATGGAAATTATTCTTAAAATCACGTTGCCTTTCCAGTAATATTTATTTTCATAGATATTGTAATAAAGAAGGAGTTGTTCAACACTTTTGTACCTTTTTTATGGGAACAATTGTGTACCTTCATTTCAGTTGTACCATAAAAGGTACAGGACATTATCATAAGAGGTATTTTCTGTACCATAAAAGGTACAACTTTTACAAAGGTACAAATCTGTTCCTCAAGGAACATTATTTGTACCACCGTGTACCCTTTGTGTGTAATGTGCGTAACATGTTACCACATGTGTCCACATTTGTATTCATGTGATCTCGAGTTTCACATTAACATTTCTTAATTGCAGTGTTCGCATATTTTACACATGATTGTAATGTGATTGCATGTTTTTCTTTGTAAGGGAGTCATTTGGTAACACCTTCATCTTTTTTTGCTTTCACTCTTTTTAGAGATTAGGGTATAGGAATGAACACTTCTAAATAAAACACTCTGAAAAACCATAAGCTGCATTCCAAACAGGGCAAATGCTTCTCTGAAGGCCACTTTGGACTGAAGAACATTTATGGCTGCCATATTAAAGTGTCGTTCAAAGCCAAAGTGCTCCAAACTGAGCTGTCTTTAGTATGGAAGCTGATACTACCGCACATTTTGCTTCCATGTTTCTTTACACATGTTCAAATATTGACACAGATGGTACAGACACACATTTTAATAAATATTTTTGTCCCCTACACCCTTAATATTTCTCAATCTGGAAGGCACTTTAAAGGGATTAAGTCATAGGGATGAGCCTGTACAGAACAGAACGCACCCTGAATGAGTACATTTTAATACTCTGTCATGTTAAATCAGTCAATATGTCAATCATGACCATGTCTAAAAGAATGATTTCTTGGTTTTCCTTTCAGAGAATTCATGAACAGCTCATCCATAACTTTACAACCTTCAGGCAACTGATAGCTGTCATAATGTGTACTGGACAGACGCCTCCTGCTGGGTTTGGCTCGCTCCTCCAGAGTCCAGCATGACTCTGGAATGGCATTCAGCCAGCAGGATACAGATGAAAGTTCAGCGCACTCATCCATGGTGTGAGATTCCTCATGTGATGCAGTCAATGAGGGAGGCCGCTGGTCACTCTCAGAACCTTCATCACACGCTCATTGTGTCATGTTAATGATGTGTTCACAGAGATTATGTAAAACAGCTGTGATGCAGCACGCATGGTGTGAATATGTCAAGGACACACAGTTTTTATTTTCATATCCACATATTAGCTCATTTTTGTATTGGATCTAAAAACAAAAAGTGAATGATTTTTTCTGAGGTTTGTGAAACTGAGAGGATTTCTATGATCTTTTCCTCCCAAGCCACATTGATTACTGAAACGTATATAGAAGGTGGTGTAATGGAAGACACTTCTGAGGACGCCATATGAAACCAACGCATTCTGCAAGGAACATTCAAAAGTAAATCATCATCACCTTCTACACTGAAAAGAAGACATACTGATCAAAAGTACACAGTGGAGTACCACAAAGCTCAATTCTTGGTCCCTTACTTTTTACATTATACATGCTACTGGTAGGTGATATCATTAAAAAGCATGAGTACTATATGAGGAGCTATATCTCCTCTCAACCTGATAATCTGTATGAATTCACAAACATTTGGGCTGGAATCAGTCAGCTACATCTGGCAACACTGGGTGCGCGCTACCGTGCTTCAGTCGTTTTCAGGTTGAGGTTAATCGTTTAAGCAGTAAAGTTTTAAAAAAGTAGTGCTGAAAAGGAAGGTGAGAAGGACAGGGGAGTTTGCCCTTGATGTTCTCATTTTTCCCAATGCATCATGTGAACGTGTTTTTCCAAAGTTAATCTCATCAAAACAAAGCCACGAGATTGACTCATTACAGATCCTCTGGATGGGCTCGTGCACACCTCAGACTAGTTCGGGAGGGTGCACTGCTTTCAAGCCAACCAGCACTATGTTGCACTCCATGTAGGCATCCAATTTGTACCGCAAAATGAATCCCTCAACATCTGGCAACTCACGCAGGTATTCAATGACAGCGACTCGGAGGTGGAATTTGAACCTTCCCACTAAGGTACGCCTAGTTTTTAGTTTTTTTAAATGTATTGTGGTAATTTTCACGTTGTATCAAAATGCTATTTGTCTAGATAATAGCTGCATACTCTCTGCTTGACTAGTGTACGATAATTTTCCTCCAAATACGATAATTTCGAGGTTCTGGTACGATACTTTCACATTTCCAATCTGGCAACACTGTTCTCAATTGCAGGGAAAATGGGTTTTTATTTATAATAAAATAAAATAAAAGGCAAAATAAACTACCCCAAGGGGGAAAACATTAATAAAACAAATAAACAAACAAACTTGACTGGGCAGGCTGGCAGGCATCAAGACTGGAAAACACGACAGGACAGGGCTATAAACGACGACGAACTGGCACAGGACAGCAGACATGAGGAGAACATAAGCAGAAATAATTAACAAACAGACAGGTGAACCGGATAAATTAATAATGGGTTAACAAGGAGGGTGGGACTAGACAATAGACAGGAGAGCACATGACACAAAGAAACACCACAAGCCATGTGCTCACGTGAAACAAGACTAGAACATGCAGCCAATGAGAGAACTCATTAGGTGCGTTCGACTTCATGCAGCGCTGCGCAGATCGATCGAAATCTGTCTTAAAGCGGTGCATGCTGGTTAGAAATTTTGTCCGGATTGATGCTGCGGCAACGCCATGTGACTGTCACATGTGGCATTAAAGTACCGCGACAGCGCTTCGAGATCAGACGACTGACTCAGCCCGCGCAGCGTCTGAAAAGCATCTGCACGAGCTCTGATGACGACACCGATGTTACACGATTGGCCGAGTTCACCGCATGACAACAACCACGTGTGCTTCGGGTTTATTATTGGACAAATTCTGTCTCACAAATTTCAAAACAAACAATTAACTTTTCATACCATCTCTATCTTGTACACATCATGCTTATTAAAAGACAAAAAATATTTTACTGCAGTATCATCTTTAGTTAAATAATCTGGTTATAAAGGCTAGATTGTTTGCACAGGTTTATTTTCGACCTTTTTTTATACAGTACAGACTATTTACTGTATTCAGCTCCATAAACGATTTAAATGATATATTTTAGTGAATATCCTAAATATTAACTCAAAAGAGTCTTACAGACTTGTAATAAAATAATTATCATCATTGATCCTGACACCCTAAAGGTTTCTTAACAAATAAATAACTATTTTATTAAATAATTATAAAATAATTTTTAGGATTATAAAATATATATTTTATTTCCTGTCTAGCTGTTTATTCAGTTTTAAAAGTGACACTGATGTACCTGCTTATTCTTACTTCTACTTAAAGTGTAGCTCACTTATTTTAGGAATGTCCTTTTGTTCAATCTTTTTGGATTAAAATGCTTCTTTGAAAATGCTTTTATTATCCAAAATAATCTTAATCATTGTATAAATTAATCAAAACACCTTGTTTTGGGTTTAACACAATTATCTATTGGAAAGTTTTATATCTATGAATGTAAATAAATGTAAACCGCTTTTTAGCATATTAAACAAGAACTATTAGCCTAGAGTGATGTTTAAACTCCTAGAATTTATGTTTATTGCTTTGTATTTAATAGGCCTGTTGGTTTTTGTGTTTATATTACCCTTTCGTTTCCCCTTATTTCTCTCATGCGTTTGTAATATATTTAATTCATAAATCACTTATTGTTTAAAAATGAACTATAGTTTGTAGAGACTGTATTGTGTTTTATTTGTAAAAATTTTGTTGTTATAAATAAAATATAAAAAATGATGATGACGCCATGTGATCGGTCATCATGACTGCTCCGTTTTCAACTCCGCCCCCGCCTGCGCTCGGCTAATCTCGTAGATCACCGGCTGCAGCTGAGCTTCATGTAGAACGCACCTATAAACTGTGCGTTCACAAAGCACACCACTAAAGCACGCGGCCACAATGTAACCGAGCCACGTGCTTAGACAACACAAACATAAACAGACGCAAATGAACACCTTACCGTGCGCTCACACAAGCAACGCGCATGTTTCATCTCAGCGCCAACCGAAACCGAAACCAACTAGACTGAGACGCTTAGAATGAAACAGCGCGCTGCCGACAGAACAAACACAAACACGAGTACAAGAGCGCGCATCCAAAGCATGCCCAGAACTCGCATCAAGCGAGAGTGAGCACGGCCTGAGTGCGGTCACGACGGCGCTCATACAGAGACACACAATGACAGAAAATGAGTGCTCGACCCGAGAAAACTCGAGCCGAGCACAACAAGACAGAACTAGTGTCTGGACTATGCCACCAAAACAAGAATTTACAAGACTGGAGTGGCAGAACCACGACAGATATGAGTATTAGTAAAAGTGTTATTTCTTATAAGTTTGTGTGGTTTAATATTTTGCAATAAGTGTAGTAATACTTAAAATTTGTGTAGTCCTACAGGAAAACAGTTTATAAGTCACACTTAATGAAAAAGTAAAAGTGCAGCTTGTTTTCTTTGATGGTTGTAGAGGTCAAGGGTCAAGTCAAAAGCTTGAATTTCAGTGATCTGATAGATCATTTATTTGGAATAAAAAAAGGCTGGACAAGTTTCCTGTCTAAATAAATTAAATGATTCGCCACATTAAAGTAGGCCTCTTCTCAGTTCATATGCCGGATATATTAATGGAAAGCTTGTTCAAACTGTCTTGTTAATTAAGATGTTATGATCTGGTGTCGATGTCTGTTCCATCAATAAAGAACAGCCTTTTCAAATGTGGTAATCTGAAGACATAAACAAATCAAACAGTAAAGCATGGTGTTAGTCTATGTTTTAATGTCATGCTGACAGGATCAGTTGTACGACAGGGTGTCTATCCAATTCTGAGAGCTGCCAAATGACACCTGAGCCATATTAGTCAATGCCAGCGCCAGAATCCAAGTCGTGTACTCAAACACTCATGTTACTGTATAGGAATGTTCATCTGCCTGACAGGAGACAGTGAAGCAGGGGCCCTGATATGGTCAAAACAAGCAGGGAGCAAACAGTATATCATTTTATGAAAATAGTGATGGTTATTACTGGTTGAATACTGAGATCAAATAAGTAAATAAATCAAGTCAGATTTTTTTTTTTTATTGCAATAAGAACAATTACAGTGTACAATTTAGGTTAGAATTATTAGGCCCCCGGTTTATTTTTTCCTCCTATTTCTGTTTAACAGAGAGCAGGTTTTTTCAACAGATTTCTAAACATAATAGTTTTATTAACTCATTTCTAATAACTGATTTATTTTATCTTTGCCATGATGACAGTAAATAATATTTGACTAGATATTTTTCAAGATACTTCTATACAGCTTAAAGTGACATTTAAAGGCTTAACTAGGGTAATAAGGTGGCAGGTTAGGGTAATTAGGCAAATCATTGTATAACCATATAATCATGTTCTGTAGACAATCGGAAAAAAAAATAGCTTAAAGGAGCTAATAATTTTGACCTTAAAATGGCTTTTAAAAAATTAAAAACTGCTTTTATTCTAGCCGAAATAAAACAAATAAGACTTTCTCCAGAAGAAAAAATATTATCGTAAATACTGTGAGAATTTCTCTGCTCTGTTAAACATCATTTGGGAAAAATTTAAAAGAGAAAAAAAAATCAAAGGTGGGCTAATAATTCTGATTTCAACTGTATATAAAACAAAATATACTACAAAAATACAGTACAAACCAGAATTATTTTTTTACAATAAGGGAAATATGAATTGCATTTAAATGTTAAAATAGTATATTAAATGCATAGAAAGAAAGAAGATAAAAAAATAAAAGGGCACATGAAATGGAAATAAAAATAAATCAAGTCAGAATTTACATACACCAGAATCTGCAAAATGGTAAATATTTTAACAAACTAAGAAGGATTATACAAAATGTACGTATTATACTGAATAAGATATTTGCCATAAAAGACGCTTACATATTACAGTCCACAAGAGAAGAATAAATAGTTGAATTACCTTGTTACTTTTGATTCTTGTACTGCAGGCCCGTAGTCAGGGGGGTTCGTGTGGTTATTTGTCCTATTTTGATAGTAAAAATAACTCATGGTAACACTTTATTATGATGGTCCATTTGAGTATTAGTAGACTGTCTGCTGTGTATCTGTTGATACTGACATTTAACAGTTCTTCAACAGACATTTAACTGACTATAAGAAACTTTGCAAGTACATGTCAACTTACACTAACCCCAACCCTAACCCCAACCTTACAGTCAACTTATAATCTAATGAGAATTAGTTGACATGTAGATGCAATGTAACTTCAATTCAACAAACGGACCATCGAAATAAAGTGTGACCTAACTCATCGAAAAAGGATAAGACCAAGCGGAATCCTCTGTCGACTTTCGCTTCGGTGTAACTTCAGCTAATCAGTTTTGGTCAGTGCTATTGTTTTTCATGAGTCCAACATCCAGCTGTGCAAGAAAACATACAATATAAAGTAAGAGTAGTTATCTTACACTACTGTATTGTTTCTAAATGGAGAAATAGATTTTATTCTAAATCTTGGACCTTATTCTTCAAACAAATAAGAACCAATAAAAAGGTGTGAAGCACCAAAAGTGGCCATTATAGCATACCCAACTCATCTACATCACATGTCTTTGGAGGAAACCCACGCGAACACGGTGAGAACATGCAAACTCCATACAGAAATGCCAACTGACCCAGCTGGGGCTCGAAACAGCGACCTTCTTGCTGTGAGGCGACAGTGCTACCCACTGCGCCACTGAAAGTGACAAAAATTGACGAAAGTGTCTAAGTTATTTTTCTAAGCCAAAAATAAAATAAAGATGACATATTCCAAGTATCAAGATCAAGCTTTTATTGCGACAGCAAGAATCAACATTCTGAACCCAGCATTCTTATATGTTTCCTCTATCTGCACCTGTGTTCTTATCTTGGCTTGTTTGCCTGCTTTTTAGAGTCTCCAGTTAAAACTTACAATTAGTTATTTAACTGCAACTCGGTTATCCAAACCAATGACGCACACCCTTATTTTCTGATTCTACCTCGCCAAGCACGATGCAATCCCTTAATTCTTATTGGCTGATTGGAATGTTGTTCCAGGATCAACATAGATGCTGATCCAGCAATACACCCACCCGGCAAAATCACACCAATCATCTCTCTGGTTCTCATCCACCTGTTACCATTATCTCTTTCCTTTTCCCTGCAGGTGCCATATATGTCTTGAAACTCTCCCTTCATTATCTTCTAGCCCTGGCAAGACTTGTTGAAGTGTGTTCTCATGGGAAAATACAGACTTTAATGCACTGCTTTATCCTCACACAAATACGCACATAAATAGTTCAAAGTATTCATATATGAGATACATGTCAAATAAGATATATAAGATACATTCATTCATTCAGTTTCTTTTCGGCTTAGTCCCTTTGTTAATCAGGGGTCGCCACAGCGGAATGAACCGCCAACTTATCCAGCATATGTTTTACGCAGCGGATGCCCTTCCAGCTGCAACCCATCACTGGGAAACACCCATACACTCCCATTCACACACATACACTGCGGACAATTTAGCTTACCCAATTCACTTATAGCCTCTGGATGAAACCCACGCGAGCACAGGGAAAACATGTAAACTCCACACAGAAATTCCAACTGACCCAGCTGAGGCTCAAACCAGCGACCTTATTGCTGTGAGGCGACAGTGCAACCCATTGCATCACTACACTGCCCCTATATATAATACATTCGCTGAAAAGAATTCAATTTTTGAAAAGCTGTGGAAACAATTGACAAATAAATATCGACTCAACAAATTACTTCCCAATGATAAGCCCCAAACAA
>LR812530.1:18389919-18832419 GCA_903798195.1 Danio kyathit | reverse complement strand
TGCGATAATGGAAATTTAAGGCTGCATTAAGAAAGTACGTTAACGTTAGCCTTTAACTGTTGAGACAGAACACTGTTTGTGGTGTTAAATCTGTTTAAAAAGGCAGCATATGTGATTCATTTAACTGCACTACATATTTTCTAGTGAACGTACATATTTGTATTTTCTTAGTGGTTATGCAATGAGATGCACAATGTCAGTTGACCATGATTTGCTTATATATATATATATATATATATATATATATATATATATATATATATATATATATATATATATATATATATATATATATATATATATATATATATATATACATACAATTGAAGTCAGAATTATTAGCCCCCCTGTTTATTTTTTCTCGTAATTTCTATTTAACGGAGAGCAGATTTTTTTCAACACAATTCTAAACATAATAGCTTTAATAACTCATCTCTAATAACTGATTTATTTTATCTTTGCTATGATGACAGTGAATAATATTTGACTGGATATTTTTCAAGACACTTTTATACAGCTTAAAGTGACATTTAAAGGCTTAACTAGGTTAATTAGGTTAACTAGGCAGGATAGGGTAATTAGGCAAGTTATTGTGTAACAGTGATTTGTTATTTAGACTATCGAAATTAAATATATAGCTTAAAAGGGCTAATAATTTTGACCTTAACATGGTTTTAAAAAAAATAAAACCTGCTTTTATTCTAGCCGAAATAAAACAAATAAGACTTTCTCCAGAAGAAAAAAATATTATCAGACATATTGTGAAAAAAAAAAAAAAAAAAAAAAAAAATATATATATATATATATATATATATATATATATATATATATATATATATATATATATATATATATATATATATATATATATATTGCTCTGTTAAACATAATTTGGGAAATATTTAAAAAAGAAAAGAAATTTAAAGGCGGGCTAGTAATTCTGACCTTAACTGTATATATATTTTTATTTGAGTAATTTTTGTATTTGTTTTGAGAGAAGCTACATATTTTAGAGGCATATTCTAGTTTTGATGTTTTTATTATGTTGTTATTTGAGCAATTTTTTTTTTATCTTCAAAACAGCATATTAACAAAGAATAGTGAACTACACCGTTGCATTGCAGGATACTGCAATTTAAATGCGCAAGTATTTTCTTTTTTTTTTTAAATAATTTTATTTATGACTTTTATGGCAAATTACAGTAAAAAAAGAAAAGAAAGAAAAAAAAAGAAAAAACAAAATTATATTTCAAAACGTATAGACAGTATCAACTTAATGCGCAAGTATTTTCATCAAATTATCATTTACTTTTTTATTTTTGTTCAGTTGCTTACTTTATTGCTTTAGCTGTTGTGCAGTGCTATCTTCACATTTTTTTACAAGCACTGTACAGGTGGATTGCAGCATGGCTTATTTCTAAAAATATTGAAATATAACAAGGAACGTTTCATCAGCAGAACTTGGACCGTGGACAGAAGCTCCCTTTCCCCTCTTACGGAAGTTTTATCTCCACATTGAATCACAAAAGAGAGTCAGGCAGCCACAGTTTCTCCTCTCCATTCTTTCTACCTGCAGTTAAACAAGGTCAGACCACTTTCCAGCTGTGTCACTCCTGGCTAATTCTTGTTATTTTGATCCATTTTATTTTTTTAATCTATTTTATCCTCCTTTAAATTCGATCCATCCACAATATGTACATCACAGTAGGTCTACAATAACACAAGCACTGGTTACTATGGCTTTAAAATGATATGCAAGCTTTATTTAAAGGTGATTCCTTTTTTAAACAGAGGGCAAAAAACTCATTGCATTTCAAAGCAGTCCGTTCGGCTGCTTTGAATTAATAAGCACTTCACTGTTTCAAGCAGATGTTTTCCTTTCTTTGTCTTGGAGATCAAAGATGTTGTCTATGTGATGCATTTATCTTCAAGTTTCTGACAAGGCACAGTTGTGTTCATGCTTAACATGTCTTCTTCAGCACAGATGAGCAGGGGACTTGTTATGACGACATTATACATGGCATGGTGCCTGATGCAGTGCTTAAGCTCGTTAAATGTTCTCATTTTACCTTGTAAATTCACTGGGTGAACTGTGAAAAACGTCAGTTGTTCCTACTCCTTCTAGTCCACAAGTATATCATTTTGACTCATCCTTAATCAGTGCATTTGTTGAGAAATAAAGGACTAAGGTGTGTTTAAATGTAATAACACTGTGCTGTTGGTGATTGCATGCTACGACAAGGTTGTTGAGATGCTGAGAGTCATTCTTTTAGAGTTGCTTCTGATAAGATAATGGCAAATAATTGTTAGCTTGAAAATGATTGCAAAGCCCCGCTTTAGGGAATGATGAATGGCTCACCTTGCTCAGATTGTGAACTGCCGTCTAATTCATTCTCCTGTGTGTGGTTTTCAGTGAGAGAGCTTCCCCCAATATATCCAGATGTAAGACAGAAGCATCGTATCTCTATTGATGTACTTCCTCCAGAGGTGAAGGCTCGTTTTGTCTCAGAGCCCATTATTCCTATTCGAACTAAAACAGCCAAAGAGTTTCAGTACGTCCTTCTCTTTACCTCCGTCATCCTGCGATATTCCCAGCTCCAGGATGTTTAACTGTGTCTTTGTTTGGCTGTAGGGACGATGTTGAACGGGCAACTATCTCAGGGGATTGGAAGCAAGTCCATGATTTCTACTTGACCACGTTTGACTCTTTTTTGGAACTCAACGGTGCCTTTAAGGTGTGTTGAAGCTCACAATATGGTGTGTTGGTCTTGTTTAAAGGGCTTTGATTTATTGCTGTTTATTGTTTTCAAATTGTTTATTGAGTATAAACTTGCTTTGCCAAAATATCCAAATTAACCACTGTAAATTATGAGTTTATTTGGTGTGTTAATTTCCCAACATTAATTCTAAATAGCTATTTAAAAATGATTTGAGTAGATGGGCAATTAATAGTAGCATACGATTGACTTGTGTAAACATGTTTTTATTTATACATTAGAACAACGGCCATTTTATGAATGAAACGTCCTTTTAAGTGCAGCCAGTGTTTTTATTGAGAACTCTTGAAAGTCAGTGGAAAAGTAACTGTGAAAGTCAGGAAAGGAGGAAAACTGAACATTTTGCTCTCCAAATGAATCAATGAGCTCATTCAGGGAGTAAAAAGCAACATCTGCTTATGGTTTCTTAAAAAAAATGTTATTCTTATATGAGGTGAATGTTTTACTATCCATTTTATATGGGAAGTATATATAAAATGCATCGTGCAAGTACGCTTAATGTTATGTTGTAATATTCTCCTCAGAAAGAAGCAAATGCTCCCTTCAACACTATTGAAGACTCAGGAATAAACATCAAATTTGTCAATATTGTTTATGATGCCTTACTCCATACGGTACGTAAAGAAACTTTCCACTGGATGATCTGTGTTGAAGTTCTCTTACAGTTGTTTTACACAGTTATCCATTGTGTTCTGTCTGTTGTTTTGAATTTGGCTTTAACAAAATTGGTTTAATCTGGCTAATTTGCAGCCCGCGGACACGCAGAAGTCAGTCCTGAAGGGAATTATTAATAGCTTATTAAGAGAATGGAAAGGGTGAGTAGTGCATTGTGTTCTCTCACTGAAGCACTAAAAAAGGACATGAAGTCTGAAAATTGTGATTAAAAAAGAATCACTATCAGCTTTGTTTCTGTGTTTTCAGGCCTCGGACAAAGGATGACCTTAGAGCATATTTTGTTCTTGTGCAGGTAATTTATTGATTGATTGATTGATTGATTTTTATTGTTTGGGGGATAGCTGAAAATTCTGTCATCATTTACTCACCGTTCACTTGGCACAAACCTGTTTGAGTTAGTTTTTTTTTTCTCTGTTGAACACAAAGGAAACCTGTAGCCATTGACTTCCATAATGTTTTGTTTTTTCCCCACTAAGGAAACTAACTAAGGAAAGGAAACTAACTAACTTTCTTCAAATATCTTCTTTTATTATATGTTCAATAGAAGAAAGAAACTCATAAAGGTTTGTAAAAAGTCAAGGTCAAGCAAATAATGACATGATTTTCATTTTTTGGTGATCTTTTCTTGTTAACTAAATGAAACGAGAAGACAGTTTAAGAAAATGTGTCTGATTATCACTTTAGTTCTCTTGCCTGTAAAGCTTGTGAATGCGATTAACACATGTAAAGATGCAAAGCCTTGGTTGACGTTGTACCGTAACGTCATGGGGATGCTGCAATTTGTTTGGAAATAAAAATCAGGTTGACGTCAGAGGCCAACGTCTATGTCCAACGTCCAACCTAAAACCAACAAAATATCAATGTCTAATGATGTAATAGCTTGACGTTGTGTGGATGTTACCACTATGACGTCTATTAGATGTTGGATTTTGGTTTCTAAACCTGACGAATAAATGTCAGTATTTGACGTCAATATGATGTTGGTTTAAGATGTTGGCTCGATGTTGGATTTTGGTCACTTTCTAACAACATAAAATCAACCAAATTTCAACGTCATTTGAGGTCATTATTGGACATCAAAATAACATTGTCCTTAGATGCTAGCTAGACATTGAGATCACAACCTAAATCTAACCTAATATTTCTTATGAGGTTGTATGCCTGCTGGGCAATAACTAGATGCACTACAGAATGTTACATTTACACACATCTACAAATTACATGTTAATGCATAAGCTTTTTACAGCGTAATAGTCACTACTCACTACTCTTGAGTACTTTTAAAAGGACTACTTTTTACTCATAGTTTAAGTAATAATCACAGCAGATACTTTTACTCTACTTGCACTACATTTTTAGGCAAGTAATGGTACTTTTACTTAAGTATGATTTTTCAGTACCCTTTCCACCACTGAATATTAATGAAATCAGTACATAAAATGCTTAATTACAAAGGTGATCAAGTAAAAAGTGGGTTCTCTGTCATTGCGGCTATTTATCTGCTGCAAATGCAGGTCTGTGTAGATATACAGCAAGGAAAATACAGCCAGCCTCTGCGGGAGCTGAGAAAGGATCACGTGAGCTCTACTGGTGCTCCTATTGGCTGTCGCTAAAGAAAGTTGTTCTTCATTTGCATAAAGTTGAAGGATTCTCAACTTTGTCGCTGTCGCTCGTGTAGATGCATAGATATTTACATTAGATGTCGCCTACCCTGTTGTTGTCTATTGGAAGGAATGCATCAATAGAGCCGCCATTTTAGTACAGGTTAGCGCTCCTTTGAAATGAATGCAGGACCAAGGTCCTGTGTAGGACTGCCATCCAGAGCCAGAGATATATACATATAAATACATATATTTATATATGATCAGGAGTTTTCCCAGTTGTCAGTATGCACATTTTTTTTTAAAAATTCCAATTATAATTTTACATCATTTTTCTACATCGATGGATAAATGCCCGCATGGGCATTGCCGACCAGGAGCGTGTGTTTGTCTGCATGGAAATGTATTATCCTCTCTACCTGTTGAATTTGATCTAATCCATGTCCTAAAACACACCCCCTCTCCTGCTTTTACTATTCATTCTAATGGAGAGTGCGATTAGTTTGTGAATGAATCTTCGTTATGTACGACTCGTTCACTTAGCCGACAATAATACAAGTTTCTAGCACCGCACCATCTTGTTGTCATATTTCATTTACATTGTTTGCTTATTTTATTCAACAAAACTAGCATAAGCCTAGAATTTAGTGCAAGTTGGTGCTACTTCGTCTTATGGTCAGTGCAGTAAAGTGACTGTATTATCATCAATAACGTTACTCGTTTAGCACAAAAGCTCATAACATACAAAAACGTAAAAAAAAGAAATCTTACCTAGAAAATGTTCTGCCTTTGTGCTTTGTTTTCTTTGTTTGTTCGTTACTACACCCGTACACAGCACTAAAGTCCAGCATCTTCACATTGGCTTTGGTCTTGACTAGTGCGATTGATTGACATTTGTGCTGGGAGCCCTGTACAAATGTGGTGGCGGGATTGACGCATCCTCAGGGTCCATATGTGTAGTATATGTATCTATGGCTGAGATGGAGGTCGCCGGAAGTTGCTCACTCTCCATTGAAATGAATGGTCACTTGTAGTGTGAACGCAACTTAATTCTGACCAATCAAAATGCAGTTCATGAAATATGTCTAGCCAATGACAGATGTGGATGTTGTCGCATGACTGCTTTTTCGTTTCAGAGAAGTCGGTCTGGTTTCAAACAGAACCAAAATGGCTGAAAAAGGCTACAGTACAATGTATCATTTTTCATTTTGTTCCAGACCAAAGGAAACATACTACAAGTGTGAAGGCACCCTTAATACAAAATTGCCTTAAAGGGATAGTTCACCCAAAAATGAAAATTTACTCACTCAGATGGTTTTGAAACAAGTGAAGGGCATGTAAACGATGACATAATTTTCATTTTGAGTGAACTATCCCCTTTCATTTCACAGAACCTAATGACATCTGATACTTTGCCATAATTTCTCTCTGCCAATCAAAGCAGTTATCTGTGTGCAATCCTATAGATGTGCACTTACAGAGCAAAATTGTTCTAATCTGTCTTTGAGTTGCCCTTTGTGTTGGCAGCCACGTTAAAACACCCCAGGCTGAGTAAAAGGCGAATCGGAATTGCAGGAAACTCTTGATCTCCTCTCTCACCACATGGCCCATTGACTACAGCCATAGCTCTGCTCTGGTGCAGACAGATCATGAGCTAAGTGTTTACTTCACACATGACCAGCGCAGACTGGCCTGGGACTGTCCAAATAAGGACACAGCCACTGGATTTAGCCTGGGAAGCCGTGGGCAGAATTAGAGACCATGGTTAGCTGGGATTTGGTTCATTTTTGGGTTTTCAGTTTAATGAAACATTTTTTCCCTCCTCTCCATTTGATGGGGATCAGCGGTGGTGGGAATTAAACGTTTTCATAAACAGAATCATGTACAGATGTCAGCCTTCTCCAGAATGTGCATATATTGTTAGACTGTTGATGGGCTCCCTGACCTACATTTCTCCGGAGGATATGGCGAAATTGAAAAGCAGAAGCAATTATTGGGCTGATCTGTCTGCCACTAATGTCAGGCAGGCTCTGTATTATTTGCGTTCGCCGTGCCTAAGGAAGGGATGAGGTCATGCTGGAGAGGAAAAGAGCTGGTTTCCGCTGCAATGCCATTTCTTATTAAAAGCCAGACTTCTTTCTCTGCTGCTAAACGAAAAGTTATATTTCCTTTCTTGAAGTTTGCTGAAATGCTTCTCTGTGTCGCAGAACCCTCAGTACACCAGCCCTGCCACATATGTCATCTATGCACACTTACTGAGGCAAATAGCAGCCCTGGCTGAAGCGGACCACCATTTCCTGATGCACTGGTTTAAAAAGTGAGTTGGAAGCAGTCAGTCAGTACAAGAGAGCAGTTCACAATGGAATAGTCTAGCTCCTTCTGTTTTAAATGAATGCTTTTTTTCAACAGTTAGGATCTTACTTTAATAATGCTCACTAGACAATTAGTAGACTGTCAACCTACTTAGATAAGGCTTGGTATCAGCCTTTTTAAATTTTATAAATCATTATGCACATTTTTGTTTATATGATATCATTTAAATCCATATTTTATGTTTAAATTGTTAGACATGATTAAAGAAAAAAGGTTTAAAGTCAGTTATTTTAATGCTTGTTCTCATTTTGTTATGAATAAATAAATTAACTCTTTGGCTTTTTAAATAAAGTATATATTTAGGTTTTTAATGTGTTTTTGAAGCATTTAAAACTTATCAACCCTCCGGTGTGCAAAGTGCTTTTTAATAGAGAGTTTTTACAACACATTTTTAAACATAATAGTTTTAATAACTAATTTCTACAAAATATTTTCTTTTATTTTTGTCACAATGTTCTTCCCGTGTTCGCACAGGTTTCTTCCGCGTGTTCCGGTTTCCCCCACAGTCCCAAGACATGCGGTATAGGTGAATTGAATAAACTAAATTGGCCATAGTGTATGTATTAGTGTGTATGAGTGTGTATGGATGTTTCCCAATACTGGGTTGCAGCTGGAAGGGCATCCGTTGTGTAAAACTAAAAATATGCTGGATAAGTTGGCGGTTCATTCCGCTGTGGTGACCCCTGATTGAATAAGTCCAAAGACAGTCCAAAGACATGCGGTACTGGTGAATTGGGTAGGCTAAAAAATTGTCCGTAGTCTATGAGTGCGAATGAGTGTGTATGGATGTTTCCCAGAGATGGGTTGCAGCTGGAAGGGCAACTGCTGCGTAAAACATATGCTTGATAAGTTGGCGGTTCATTCCGCTGTGGCGACGCGGGATTAATAAAGGGACTAAGCCGAAAAGAAAATGAATGAATGAAGCTTAAAGTGCAATTTAAAGCATTAATTAGGGTAACTTAGCAAGTGGGGCGTCACAGAAGGACATCCGCTGTGTAAAACATATGCTGAATAAGTTCGCGGTTCATTCCGCTGTGGCGACCCCTGATTAATAAATGGACTAAGCCGAAAAGAAAATGAATGAATGAACTTAGCAAGTTGAGTTAATTAGGCAAATCATTGGACAACAGTGGTTTATTTTATCCCATAGCCAGTTAAAAAAAAATAAGGGGGGCTACAAATTAATCCAAAACTGCATTTATTCCAGCTAAACTAAAATAAATAAGGTTTTCTCTAGAACAGGGGTCTCAAACTGCCATGCGGCATTTGCAGCCCGCCCTCCTCCTCCCTCAACTAACATAAAAAATATAACGAGATTGGGCCCACCAAAACATATATATTTTTAACCACTATCATTGTTTTGCAGTTGCGTCTAGCCACTTGTGATTTTGACCCATTACCTAATCGACATTTAAAGTACTACATTCAGATTAGTTTTACTTTCATTTTCTCCCAGTGTACGGTCGAGAGTAACGCACATGCTTTTTAATTCTGTGACTGATTTAAACGTTGAAATATATGTCCGCAAGTGCTCTATTTTTGCTAAAGCTCTGTTTTTTTTCAAAATATTCAAGGGTCATTTGATTGTTATCAGTTTTATACCACCTGTATTTTGTTGTACAAACATTTCTTCATGGCTTTCACGTTATACTGGTGGTGTAACAAATATGATAATTTTGCTAATATTCGATTCAAATGGTTTCATTTAATAGATTTTACTCATATGCTTATTAAGATTTGCATAAAAACTATGTACATTAGTAAAATTGTACTGCTAGTTGAATTGAACTTGTTAAAGTAAATGTGAATATGTACATACTTTTCCCCTCTTAGTTGTAGTTTTACAAAAAGGAAAGATATTGAGAAGAACAATTGGCAGTAAAGTCACTTAAGTTACCCAAACTGCTTTCTGCTGTTCTTACACTACTTACGGACAATACAATTAGCTGAGACAGAATATTAATTAGTATGCCTATTATTTGTAGTATTTTCATAGCAATTTAAACTCCCCCTTCAATATGTACAACAAGAAACAAAAAGCTGGAGTTTTGACTGCATATACGCTGTGAAAGAATGACTGTGTGTGTCTAACAATCGGCCGTACGTACACACAACAACCACAGATATATTTCAGCAGCTGATGTGTGACATGATAAACGTGCTGATTTGCATTATCACTGGTGACAGGTAATGCTTTAAATATAATAGTCATGTCTGTTGTCATAAGATGCATCAATTAGGTCAGGTTTCCACTTTTTTTTTGTGCTTGAATGTTAAAACAGCCCTCCTATAAAAATTGCCAGTCACTGAAATGGCCCCCCACCAATTTGAGTTTGAGACCCCTGCTCTAGAAGAACAACAATATTACAGCAAATTCTGAGAAAATGTCTTTGCTCTGTTAAACAGCACTTGGGAAATATTTAAAAAAAAAGATTTAACATTTCACAGGAGGGTCAATCATTTTTTTCCCCAACTGTATATAAAACCATATTTTTTACAGTTGCAGTCAACTGTCCACCGATAAGACTTTGCAAAATCTGACAGTGAAAATGGATCTTTCTGCTTACGATATGTTTCATCTTCCAGGCTGCCTCAGAAGCGTTTCAAGCAGCTGGTGGAGCGTTTGCAGCTCTTCATCACCACCCGCCTATTTCCTGCCAAACCAGAAGAGTTGCCGCCCATGGCCAAATGCTCTTGGTGGATTCCCTCGGCCACTAAAGTCCTCTCCCTGCTTAGTGAGTACTACTGTGCTGGACACTAGAGAGGGATTAGAAAAAGACAATGTGCTTTCCCATAAAGTATTCAGAGAAAAAAGGGGTTTTAACATTGATCTTGTTTTAACAGATGCTGCAAACAGCATTTCATCTGCCCCCATCATCCCTTTTACTGATTTCTACAACCTAACATTGGACCACATAGACTTTATGGAGGATTACCACACGTGGCAGGTTCATGGAAATTCAAACAGGTCTGACAACAGAAATTTAATTTAACTGTTTTTTATTATTGTTTTTCATACTTCAGCATTTATTTTTCCCAAATTAATTAGAATTTTAAATGACATACTCATTTTAATACTCATTCAAATACTAATTTTTCTTTTATGGCAAACAAAAAGTTGTAAGATCTATACATCAAACATCATTGAATTATATTATTATTTATTTTGAGATCAGTAATAATTTTTTTGTAAATCAATCAAAAGTGACAGTAAATCCGTTTTAATGCCTTCTAAATATCCTATTTTAAACACATTTCAGATAAATGCTCTTCTTTTTACATTTTATTTGTAAAACCTGAATCCTGATTGGCTTCTACAAAATTGTTTACTATAGAATCAGGGTTTGACATTAACACCCGACAATAGACACTCCTATTAGCCACTTTGGCTGGTTGTAAATCCTTTTAAATTGTAGTTTCTTAAAAGCAGGGTTCGACAATAAGGATGGCCCAATATTCGTGCAAATGTGCAAATACTGACAAAACTAAGCATGTTCGTGCGAGCAAAAGAAAGCAGCTAAATACCAAATGAGAGGATGATCACTTGTGCGCACAGTTGATCTAATGCACGCGACTGTAAAAAGCGTGTGTGCTCTCGTTTACTGGCGCGAAGCAACCGTGCCAAGAGGAAACGCAAGTGGTTCCCTTTGAAATAGACTGGACAAAAAGCTACTGTATGATCGTGCACCCACAGTCCTGCTGCTTTCAAGAGCTCAAGATTTGTATATATATATATATATATATATATATATATATATATATATATATATATATATATATATATATATACACACACACACAGTTGAAGTCAGAATTATTAGCCCCCCTTAGATTTTTTTTTCTTTTTTTAAAGATTTCTCAAAAAATGTTTAACAGAGCAAGGAAATTTTCACAGTATGTCTGATAATATTTTTTCTTCTAGAGAAAGTCTTATTTGTTTTATTTTGGCTAGAATAGAAGCAGTTTTTAATTTTAAAAAAACATTTTAAGGTCAAAATTATTAGCCCCTTTAAGCTATTTTTTTCGATAGTCTACAGAACAAACCATAGTTATACAATAACTTGCCTAATTACCCTACCAGTTAACCTAATTAACCTAGTTAAGCCTTTAAATGTCACTTTAAGCTGTATGGAATTGTCTTGAGAAATATAGTAAAATATTATTTACTGTCTTCATGGCAAAGATAAATAAATCAGTTATTAGAAATGAGCTATTAAAACTATTATGTTTAGAAATGTGTTGAAAAAATCTTCTCTCCGTTAAACAGAAATTGGGGAGAAAAAAAAAACAGGAGGGCTAATAATTCAGAGGGACTAATAATTCTGACTTCAACTGTATATCCTTTTTGTTAGCAGAAGCGGTCCCTGCATTCGTTTTAATTATTCTTTCGTTATCACTCATGGTATGTTTTTTTTTTTTACCTGCTTTCTGTTGCTCACAGTTATTTTTGTTTATATATTTTAATTATCATTTTTTTACAATAATATTGCTTTAATGGGAGATTACTCCCCGTTTATGTCTAGTAAACTGGTGATCCGGGACATTTAGCCAGGACAGATTACTTAGCATATTTTAGATACTGTACATGACAATAGTTCTTTTTTAAATGTCAAATTATTTTTAAGAAAAGTGCACGTATACAGCTATGTTTTGCTTGTTTAAACACTTTAAAGTTTGTGGCTAAGAAATAATTATTTATTTTTGCTGTGATCAGAGATAAATTTGGTAAATCCTTAATTTTGAGCCCTGAAAAGTCATGTGAAATAAAAAATTAATTGCAATGCGACACAACCCATTTGCTCAGCAAGCTCATACACAAAACACACAAAAAGTGAAAATGGTGAGTGGCTAGTAATGTTGGAAATCTACTAACCACAGTGGCTGGTGATCAAAAAAGTTAATGTCAAGCCCTGAATAGAACTGTCAATTACACAGAATTAATTAAGCACCAAATTAGCTAAAAAAATGATTTGTGAAGGATGACAATAAAGACTAGACTAATTGCTGTTGAAAATTCAGCTTTGCCAGTAAATAAATGAACAAATATGTTTACATTTAAACAAGAAAAGGGCAGTTTAAATTTGTCATTTTAATTTGACCATATCACTGTTACAATATTGTTTGCAAAATATTATAAAAACTTACAAAATGACACCCTAATAATAATAATAATAATGAAAACAGAAATATAAAAGCAATTTGTTATATACTGTGTGAAAAGAAACCCCATAGTCTTACTCTTCCTTTTGCCTTTTAAGTAAGATAACCGTGCTACGAGATTGCTGCGAGAAGTGTTCTGAAAAACAATATATTGCATGAATTATTATTATTATTTTTAATATTATTATTATTATTATTTTTATATATTATTTATTATAATTATTGATCAACTGATTAATCATAAGACTGCTATACTATATTGGTCTCTATATTGTGTACTTTTCACACATATTTATTTCTCATTTTCTATTTTCTCAGGTTCACGTTCTGTCAGTTCCCTTTCATCCTGTCCACAGTGGTGAAGAAAGCCATCATCCAGAGAGATTCAGAGCAGCAGATGATCAGCATGGCCAGGGTGAGAATTCACATGCTGTCTCACTATTGCCAAAACTGTCTTAAGATGAAGAAGAAACTAGTCTCTATTTGGGTGAATATGGCTTCTAGGCTCAGAGAATTTTCTGATAACAATCCTAGCATGGGTGGGGCAGCATAATCGGCCATTCCTATGGCTCTCTCCCAAACATATGTGTCCAGACTGTAGGATAAACAGATACGTGGCTAGAGAATCATTTCAGCATACACCGCAGATAGACAGACATCATTTGTCTAAGAATATGTGTTGCTAGGTAATAAGACATTAAGTCAGACTTGTGGCCATGTCCTTTCAGAGCTTGTTTCTTTCAGGCCAATATTGACTGATAAATGCATTCGTTTCCATGTCTATTGCAGCAAACCCTGGTGGACAAGGTCTCTCGCAGGCAGAGGGTGGATATGAGTCTGCTGTTTCTCAACATTAAAGTTAGGCGTCTGCAGCTGGTCAGTGACTCACTGGATGAGGTAATAAAACTGCTCAATCCAGATCTGTAAACGTTGACTTGCATCTGTTCCTCAAGATGTTACCAGGAGCTCCTTTGAACCATAGAAAACTGTTGAGCTCTCTAGATGGTAGGGTTGGCGATTTTTCTTTTATTAATTCGAATTTGCATTTTAAGACGATTTATATTTTTCTTAAATTGAGAAATTATCTTTTTTAATACAAATATTAGATACAATGGGCTCTATTTTAATAATCTAGGCACAAAGTCTAAAGTGCATGGTGCAAAAGCATTTAAGGACCATAAAACCCCCCTATTTCGGTTCAAGTCTACCTCAGAATTAAAAAAAAAAAATCCGTAATGGGCGTGGAGCTCTGCGGGCAGTGGGAGGAGTGGGTGTAGCCAGCAGAGCAGGGAAAAAAGAGGGGAGCAAACAACTGTCAGTTGGCTCACAAAGTGAGACACAAACCGTGAGGAGACCCATGATTTTATAGTTTACAAAGTTAAAATGCAAAAAAAAAAAACAGTAAGTAATTTAATGCCCTGCAGGTCTTTTTTCCTGTCTATTTTAACTGTTAGCGCTGCCGGTAATCTGGAGGATTTTAAACATATGGCTAACACAGCACGGATATAGGCGATGTGTCTCAGTGGTAACAAACTCAACTGATAAAAGACAAAGTCTGCCATTCTCCAATTGTCGTACATTTCTCCCGAACAAAAAATGCTTGCTGCAAACCAACAGCTTTGCTGTATCAGGCCTGACAGAATCGCAGTGGAAAACATGCAACAAACTTCGTGGATCATGGAAACAAACACATACGACCCGTGCCGTGCGCTGTCTCAACCAGTCATTGGGTCTCACAGCTTGGCAGGTCTGCCTTGCTTCAGGAAAGCTCGTGCTCTCATGAATAGTTAAGAAGCAGGGTCTTCTCATAGGATAAGAAAACTCCACTATGTATAATAATGAGAAACCGACGCATCATCACTCCACTAGCAGATTTGCGCTACGTCACTGATTTTGATCCCGCACCAAAAATTTTTTTGAATCCGGAAGATGAAATTAGCTGACAAAAGCCAAAATTATGTAGGTTTCCACACAATTAAAACTAACAGGTGCTAACGTTGACTAACTAATTAACTAGTTAACTAATGCTCAATACACACAGATCGGTTAAAATAATTTAAAAAAATACTCCAGGGTGTCCTGAACCTGTAAGTGCCTGTCCAAAATCCACTTTTGCTATTTTAAGGACGGAAAAATACAGTTTGTGCCGCGGTGCATGGTCTAACAAGGTTGCGCTTAATCTCTTAATGAGTTATGGGTGTGTTTTGAGCATAACGTGCATTAAACCAATGAGAGTCTCATCTCCCATTCCCTTTAAAGGTCAGTTGCGTCACACTATGGCGCATTTGCTATTTACATGGCGGACTTTGAGTGGAAAAACTGAATGCTTCACTAGCGAGAAAACAGTTAAAAGACTGTCTGCACAAGGATAAAGAACGAGCCTCCTCCATTCAGCCTCTTTACGTTTACTCTTTACTTTACTCCATTACTTTCATGGATGAGGAAACTGTGTTGTACGCACTCCACTGGAGACATCCATCAGCCTGCATATTTAATTTCATTTGTTAAGTGCAAAGATTTGTTTCAAAACTATTTCTAAATTCAGTTCTAATTTCCAGCAAACAAATAAATGAACAATAATAACCAAGTGTGGTCAAAAAACTAAGTTATATCCAAACACATGTCCTATTCTTATGCCCCATATGGTGATGCATACATCTCCAAAACCCGACAGGTGGACAAATCTAAACTAGTTTTTATTTAAACAAATATAAATATGCATATAATAAATAATACTGATAATAATAATAACATTATACAAATGCAAATTGTCATGAATAAACTGACAAAAAGCTCCCCGACATGAAGAAGGCATGGAGGTAGTGGTTTATTATATTTATGTTGATAATTATAATTTTGTAACATTTTAATTCTTTAATTTTTTTCAAATGTAAATATATTTGTGTATTGCTGTACATCCTGTGTGTATTAAGCAATGTGTAAGCATTTTGGACCTGCATAGGCGCATAAATAACGTGCTCTGCGCTGGACTTTAGACCAGGTTTTAGCTGGTCAATGACGCAGTCTATTTCAGTTCTTCAAAATAGCAAAGCACCAACAATTCGCCTTAACACACCTCCTTTTGATGGTGCGCTTCATTAGCCTCTCGTGCAAGTGAAGAAAGTTAATAGAAAAAGGACCTTACATCATGCAGATGGATGGCTCTTACATTAATAAATATAACTGACTAGTTACAAATAAAAGAAATTATGAATTTGTCAAACTTTAGGAAAAAATCTAGATTTTTATTATTTGTCATATCGCCCAACCCTACTAGAACGATGGACTTTTGTATGAGCTGCATTGCTCTGTATAAAGTAGCTATAAAAATCTACATTTTGTTTTCCTAGGCTGAGAGGATTTTCAGCCAAAAGCATGTACATCATGTTCTGGAAAGTTCTAAGTCTGGCTAAGACTTAATTTGGAAAAATGGCCCCTCCATAAACGTATTCCTTTTTTTAATAGCTTTCAAGAAAGCGAGCAGACCTGAAGAAAAAACTGAAAGTGACATTTGTTGGGGAAGCAGGATTGGACATGGGTGGACTCACAAAAGAGTGGTTTCTTCTCCTGATTCGACAGATTTTTCACACAGACTACGGTAAGACAGTAAGCACTGTATTAGACATTATGCAGCTGTTATATACTGCAATCTATGTTTTGCTTCTATTTCCCTATAAAAATATGTATGCATATAAAAAAGAGACCTAATTTATTGAGGTAAAAAGTTTAGTATTAATGTACAGCTTTTTATGCACACACAATGGTTCATATATGCAAATTTCATGACCAGAATAGTACACGTACGTATCATCCAATTGAGTGATCTTGCATCTCACACATGCACTTTGAATTGCTTTTGTTCCACTTATGTTTGTCCACAGGATGTCAAAAGTGAACTAGGCTGTTACAAAGGGTAAAAAAGCAAAGAAGGAATATTAACAATAACTGAAGACTCAAAAACAATGCAGATCTGTTTTAAATGACTACAAATACATTTTTATCACTTCATCAAATCCAGAGATTAAATTAATCTTTGTGTTTATGTGTCAAGCTCCTGTGTTTGGACAAACTAAATGGAATGCATTTTGAAAGGTTATTCATTCAGCTGTGTGCACACTAATTATTGTATGTATACACTCACCGGACACTTTTTAGGTACACCTTACTAGTACCGGGTTGGACCCTCTTTTGCCTTCAGATCTACCTTAATCCTTTGTGACATAGATTCAACAGGTTACTGGAAATATTCCTCAGAGATTTTGGTCCATATTTGCATGAAAGCATCACACAGTTGCTGCAGATTTGCTGGCTGCACATCCATGATGCGAATATCCCGTTCCACCACATCCCCGAGGTGCTCTATTGGATTGAGTTCTGGTGACTGTGGAGGCCATTTGAGTACAGTGAACTCATTGTCATGTTCAAGAAACCAGTCTGAGATGATTCGCGCTTTATGACATGGTGCGTACACTGGGTACACTGTGGTCATAAAGGGATGGACATGGTCAGCAACAATACTCAGGTAGGCTGTGGTGTTGACACGATGCTCAATTGGTACTAATAGGCACAAAGTGTGCCAAGAAAATATCCTCCACACCATTACACCACCACCACCAGCCTGAACTGTTGATACAAGGGACGTTGGATCCGTGCTTTCATGTTGTTGACACCAAATTCTGACCCTGCCATCCGAATGTCACAGCAGAAAGACTTACCAGACCAGGCAACGTTTTTCCAATCTTCTATTGTCCAATTTTGATGGGCCTGTGTGAATTGTAGCATCAGTTTCTTGTTCTTAGCTGACCAGAGCGGCACCCAGTGTGGTCTTCTGCTTCTGTAGCCCATCCATCTCAAGGTTGGATGTGTTATGAGTTCAGAGAGGCTCTTCTGCATACCAAAAGGCAAAGCTTTCGAGTAGCCGATCAATCTACATTCCTACTCTTACCTATGAGCTTTGGGTCATAACCGAAAGGACAACATCTCGAATACAAGCAGCCGAAATGAGTTTCCTACGCAGGGTGGCAGGGCACACCCTTATAGATAGAGTGAGGAGGAGCTCTGTTTACCTCGGAAAAGCTTGGAGTTGAGCCACTGCTCCTCCACATTTGGATGCCTCCTAGACGCCTGCCTAGGAAGGTGTTCCAGGCATGTCCCACAGGGAGGAGGGCTCAGGGAAGACCTAGGACACGCTGGAGGGACTATGTCTCTTGGCTGGTCTGGGAATGCCTCTGGTTCCCTCCTGAGGAGCTTGAGGAGGTGTCTGGGAAGAGGAAAATCTGGAGTTCCCTCCTGAGACTGCTGCCCTCACGGATAAATGGAAGAAAATGAATGAAATTAATAAATTAAAATATTGCTATGGTTTTTTTTTTTTAAATATTAAAACTATTTTTAAAGTGACAATGATTTTTTGTGTTAAATATTAAAACGTAAATCATTATTTTGCGTGCAGTTATTTAATTTTGTCTCTTGAATCTGCTCTCTTATTTCAAACCAACACAGCAGCTGCCAATTTGTAATAGGTATTGATTAAATTAGAGGATTTCAGTTTTAAAAGTACTGAAATATTTTTGCTGTGTTCATCATCTTGCCAAGAGGATTTTTTGAACACTAATGGATTATAATATAAAAAACATAAAATTTATATTTTTAATTTCATTAATTGTCATCAATGTCCCTTATTAATAATTATTATGTGGTGAAAGATAGTGTAATAGTAGTGGTATGTCTGATCTTGTGACTTGTTTTAACAATTTTGAACTATTTTAACTCAGATCAATATTTTGCATCCAGTTATTTATAAATGTGGAAAGTTTATATTTAATAAAGAGGATAATGTGCATCCAGCAAGTTATTACCTAAAAGGACCCCTTTAAAATTACATTTGTGTTTAAAGCATGTGTAAATACATACTGTATCTCAATCAGTGGGTATTTTAGGCAAAATAAAGCATCACTACATCTTTTTTTAAGGGTGAATCACTTTGAAATTTGCATTTTTTATTCAGTGTTTGACGTAATCTCAACTGAAACATGACGACAGCGTGGAACATAAAGTAGCTCCTCCCCTTTAAAAAAAGCAGCCTATAGTGTTGTTTTTATCACAGCTCTGCCAGTGAAAGGTGTTGAGCTCAAGCACATATAGCAATAGTGTCTTGAAGGTGTGGCACATGTCAGATACTAGAGAGAATTTGGTCAGAAGATTTCATTAGAAAGTATGAAGTGATGTCAAAAAAATCATTAATTCATTTGGTCGGACGTGACAAACACCAGGTTTTTGATGTTTATATCTTATATGTGTATTTTTTCACTGTTATAGTGCACACTAGCTTATACTGTAGATATAATTAAGACTTAGATCCTGAAATGAACATCTAAACATATTATTTTATTGCACCTTTAACGTGAATAATCATGTTTTACTATTGCTTATTAAAAGGCTATCTGAAATACTTGTTTCTAATTGGTCAGTCTTGACATTCCAAGGTAGTTACTTTCATGATAACAACCACTGAGACTAATAACACTGGCTCATCTGGGTACTTTGAATCATCCTGATTACCAGTGAATACGTTCACATCCGTATTTACATGCTTTGCTGTCACATCATTGTTTTTGACACTTTGGTACTTTCTTGTGACGTAATTATATGTAAGCTAGTATACGCCCCATTCAGCCATTTTCACTTCTGCAAGCTTTGCATTTAATTAAATGATTAATAATCTATTGCAGCTCAGAACTATTTTTACATTTTGTGTTAAATAGCCTTGTAGTAAGTAGGATAAAGTACATCCAGGCAGTTTTATGGCAGAAAAAATCCAATGGAGTAAGGGTTTCATCACTTGTTTGTTTTCAGAGATGTGTGATTGCCATATTATTGACATGACTGACATGATCATTGGCATGATTATTTTGATATATTGCACAGCCCTATAGTTGATACGCCGCACCTCTCATTCTTAGTGAATTTTAATTGTTATTTTCTGTGTCTTTGTGTCAATTTGCAGGCATGTTCACGTATGTGAAGGAGTCTCAGTGTTATTGGTTCAGCAGCTGGAAATGTGACAACTACTCTGAATTCCGATTGGTTGGAGCCGTATCCTTTCATTTTCCTGCAGTTTATACAGTATAGGTGGTCACATGTGGGCGTGACGAACTTAAAATAGCACGTAAATATAGAGTCAGCTCTCACTTGGCACACACATCTGAAGTTCATTCGCGTCCTTCTGTTTTCTGGTGGGAAATGTGTTTTCTGCCACCAATCTGTGCTGCGATGCTGAGAAAATGGAGCGTATGCTATATTTATGCCATACGATTTCTAAATGTCAAGTACATAGGGTTATAATGCAATGTGACGTTAATGAAAGATGCTGAGATATAGTTATGATTGTGAAAGGGTTTTGTAAATAATGTGGTACGTGAGCGGGCACGTGTCAAGATCCGGTCCTCATGGTACGTGCGGGGAAAGACACAGTGGAAGTCAAAGCCTGCCATGTCCTGTTGTTACCCCTCTGGCTCGGGCTTCTTGATACATGTGGCTGCCAGTTCAACGCACAGCCTTTAAACTCTCTCTCTCTCTCTCTCTCTCTCTCTCTCTCTCTCTCTCTCTCTCTCTCTTTCTCTCTCCTTCCGCACAGAACTGCTGTGTCACATCAGTGAAAAATGATGAAATAAAGATTCCTTTGTTTTGTCTTGTTAGGAACAGCCAGGGCTGGGTTTGTGTTGTCTCATTGCTGCAGTCCTCATGGAAACTGTCCCGTCTGTCTGCTCTCTCCCCTCTCTCTTTCTCTCTCTTGAGCTGAAGACTTTTTTTCCATGGCCCTTGCTACACATATGGAAAGCACATGGAGCTGAGTTGTCAGCTACAGCTGAAAGCACTTATGTGCATGGCTCTTCACCTTTTCATTTAAATGTATTGTACACCTGTTGTGTGTTCTTCCATGCATCCTACTGTGCTGGTGTAGTTGTTGTTGGTGAATATTTGGAGATTAGCTGCTATTAGCAAATATTAAAGATGTGTGATTTATGCGCCTCTAGTGGCACCAAACAGAATTTTCCAAGCCCATCAGCCACTACCTTTCAATAGTAATTGGTTTTAATATATAATTTAAATTTGTCAGGATTAAAAATGATTCCAAGACTCATTTTCTGAGATTTTAATGTTCTTGCAGCAAGGGAACAATACAGAAGAAACACAAGAGGTTCCATTCTGGTTGCTCAAAGGGCAGTCCTTCGAGGCCAGTTTATATAGAGGCATACAAACAGATGATGATGCGTTGTCTTTAATCATTGGTCTAAACAGTTTGTTTGGTAGAATCCCATTGATCATATAATTAAATCATTGTCAGCACAATATTCCTGCAACTGGCACATTCCAACCATTCAACTGATTGAAACTACAGTAGAGCATGTGATTATATCAAGAAGCACATGCATTTATAACATTAACTTTGGGTTTCTTTAAAAGTATACATATATAAAAAGAATATAAATAGAATATATGGAAATTAATCGAATTAATTTATCTAACAAAAGTAACGTGGAATTTTCTGCAGCCAATACTTAAGGTGTCACATGATCTATTAGATTTTTTTTAGTTTACCAGTTTGGTTCATATTATTTTACATATTATGTTTTTAATTACAGTTGAAATCAGAATTATTAAAACCCCCTTTGAAATATTTCTTTAATGATGTCTAACAGAGTAAGGAAATTTTCACAGTACATCTGATAATATTTTTTCTTGTAGAGAGATTTTTGTTTTATTTTGGCTAGAATAAAAGCAGTTTTTAATTTTTTAAAAACCATTTTAAGGTCAAAATTATTAACCCCTTTAAGCTATATACCATCATTATACAATAACTTGCCTAATTACCCAAACCTGTCTAGTTAACCTAATTACCCTAGTTAAGCCTTTAAATGTCACTTTAAGCTGTATAGAAGTGTCTTGAAAAATATCTAGTCAAATATTATTTACTGTCATCATGGCAATGATAAAATAAATCAGTTATTAGAAATGAGTTATTAAAACTATTATGTTTAGAAATGTGTTAAAAAAATCTACTCTCCCTTAAACAGAAATTGGGAAAAAATAAACAGGGGGGCTAATAATTCAGGGGGTTTAATAATAATTCTGACTTCAACTGTATATATAATTTATATAATTGTATAATATATAATTATATATACTAAATCCAATGACAATTATTATTATTATTATTATTATTGTTGTTATTATTATTATTAAAATCTGACTGATTTGTATTGTGGTTGTTGACATAATGAAAAAAACATAAAAATATTAATAACATAATTAATATTAATTCATTAATTTACTTTTCTGCTTAGTCCCTTTATTAATCTGGGGTCGCCACAGCGGAATGAACCGCCAACTTATCCAGCATATGTTTTACGCAGCGGATGCCCTTCCAGCTGCAACCCATTACTGGGAAACACCCATATACACTCAATCACACACATACACTATGGACAATTTAGCCTACCCAATTTACCTATGCCACATGTCTTTGGACTTGTGAGGGAAACCGGAGCACCCGGAGGAAACCCACACGAACATGCGGAGAACATGCAAACTCCACACAGAAATGCCAACTGATGTTGCCCAGCCGAGGCCGAGTCTCGAAGCAGCGACCTTCTTGCTGTGAGGCGATTGTGCTACCCACTGCGCAACCGCGTCACCAATATAATTAATAATTTAATATAATAATTTTACGGCTATTTTGCTAATTATTCATAATCAGCTTAAAGTGCAATTTAGAGTCTTAACTAGATTAAGTAGGTTAACTTTACAATTTAGGTGGTCATAGGGCAACAGTGGTATATTCTGTAGCCAGGCAAAACAATTATTTTTTAAGGAGACTAATAATAATGACTTTCATTTTTCAAACTATTATTCCAGCCAAAATCACTTATGAAATATTTGAAAAAGGATTAAAAGTTGGGGCAGCACAGTGGTGCAGTGGGAAGCACAATCGCCTCACAGCAAGACGGTCGCTGGTTTGAGCCCCAGCTGGGTCCATTGGCATTTCTGTGTGGAGTCTCTCCCGTGTTCTCCCCGTGTTCACCCGTTTCATCCGGGTGCTCTGGTTTCCCCCACAAGTCCAAAAACATGTGGTGTGGGTAAATTGGATAAGCTAAATTGTCCATAGTGTATGTGTGTGAATGAGTGTGCATCGATGTTTCCCAGTGATGGGTTGCAGCTGGAAGGGCATCCACTGCGTAAAACATGCTGGATAAGTTGGCGGTTCATTCCGCTGTGGCGACCCCAGATTTATAAAGGGACTGAGCCGAAAAGAATAAATTAATTAAAAGTTCAGGACAGCTAATCATTTTGCCTTCAACTGTATACTGTATAAAATACATATAATATACATTTATTTATTTAGGCATATTTGATTTGTTCTCGAAAAAAGGCAGTGCAGTGGTTACAATAAACTCACTTGATCTTGCTGTAAATCTTTGGACATGATGTTGTGGTATTTCCATTGTCAAGAAGTGAGGAAGCTTCATTGATTTTCGGAAGTGTAGGTCAGGTCTGTGAATCTCTCTAGCTGTGCACACTTAACCCTCTCTGTCAGCTTATGGGATTGGCTGTGTACAACAGCATCACACTGGACATCCGTTTTCCCCCCTGTGTCTACAAGAAGCTGCTGACCCCGCCCATTGTGCCGTGTGACCTCGACACCCCCGTTGGCATGGCGACCCTCACCCTGGACGACCTCCAGCAGATTATGCCTGTATGTATACACAAGCTGTGACACACGCACCACATGGAATAATATTCAATTCAACCAAATCTAAATGAACAAACACGTTTCATTTTTAAAACCACCAGCTGTCACTGTTTAGTGCAACGCATTCATTAATTAATTAATTAATTCATTCATTCATTCATTCATTCATTCATACATTCATTCATTCATTTTCTTTTCGGCTTAGTCCCTTTATAAATCTGGGGTCGCCACAGCGGAATGAACCGCCAACTTATCCAGCACATTTTTTACGCATCGGATGCCCTTCCAGCCGCAACCCATCTCTGGGAAACATCCATACACACTCATTCACACTCATACACTTCGGACAATTTAGTCTACCCAATTCACCTGTATTGCATTACTTTGGACTGTGGGGGAAACCGGAGCACCCGGAGGAAACCCACACGAACACAGGGAGAACATGCAAACTCTACACAGAAACGCCAACTGACCCTGCCGAGGCTCGAACCAGCGACCTTCTTGCTGTGAGGTGACAGCACTACCCACTGTGCCACTGCAACGCATTTCTTTTATTAAATATTAAGTAATGATATTACCCTAAATGTATTGCACACCTATTGTGTGTTCTTCCATGCATCCAGTGCTGATGTAGGTATTGTTAGCAAATATTAATTATTATTAGTTATTATTTGCAAATATTAAAGGGCACCTGTGATGAAAATCAACTTTTGTAAGCTGTTTGGACAGAGCTGTGTGTATGTATAGTGTGTCCACTGTCACATTGGAGTAATATAAACCCAACAAGTCTCTTTGTAAAAATTTCCTGATGTTAAAATAGGATCCAAATCCCAGTGATTTTGAGACCCACTGCAACGTGAAGTAGAAGTGTGGTTTTCCCCGCCCACTGAATAGATTGACAGACGCCGTGTTTCTATAATAACATGTATACACATGTCCGCACAACATTTTTTTTTTCAAATACACTGGGATTAAAATATTTGTTAACACTCTCTGTGATTTTTATCCGCTTCAAATCTGCTTCATTCGCGCGTTAAATTCACTTCACAACAGACGCAAATTCACGTGATGGGCAGGGCTTCTGTCTGCCCGGTCACTCTAGCTTCGTTGCTAAATGGCTAACATGGATTTTATTGAGAGAATAGCTGTGTTTATGTGCTTTATGAAGGCTGAAAAACAGCGTTGATTCGTTTGGAGTCCACTAAATCCTTTCAGAGGTGCACCCAGCTCCGTAAGCTCATAAACTCCTCCAGAAACTTAACCTGGATGATAGAAACAGTGCTTCTGACCACTGTTGCCAACTATTTTCAACGAAAAGGCGCTAAGCTCTGCCCGAAAAGTCGTTAAAAGTCACTAGATTACGTCATACGCTAATTTGCATATTACTGATGTCATCACATTCTACCATATCCGTTTAACAGCCTATGGTAAATAAATGGGGTATTTATATTTGCACTACGCTTTATGCAAGCATGTCAATTTAACTGAATTGATTGCTGTTTGAATACAGTATATCATTATAGATAAGTAATTTGCAGTAATCGCTCAGACATAATAAACTCAAACAAGTTCTGAAACTCTCACTTAAAACATCTCTGATTGTGAACAAGAAAAGAATAAACGGTCAAATCAAATTGTTAAAATAAAGGAGAAGCAGATCGGTTTGACTGTACAAGGGAGATACCTTCACACTGCCGGTGCTAAATCATTTGCAGTCGGTACGCAGAGGGGTGATCTGCTGTCAGGCTGCAGGTGGGAGAGACTGCTGTATGAGGACTGGGCCGCCTGTCAGTGCTCTGAGGCGGGGGAGGGGCCGCCGGCATCACCCGCAGCTCGTTGAGAAGAGTCGGAACGGTACAGTAATGGACAAACAACAGTCTATAAAAATCTCCAATAACACACAAAAAAGTCGCTAGATTTGTCGCTAGTCGCTCTTTTGAAAATTTGGCGCTAGGGGGGTCTGAAAAGTCGCTAAATCTAGCGACAAAGTCGCTAAGTTGGAAATACTGCTTCTGACTGAGCCGAGCTCAGTTTGATGAACTGATTTTCCCCCGGGACACCAACAACAGGCGCTACATCATAATCACGCCCCAACAAGAGCAAGCTCCTGATTGGTTAACGCGGCGCGAATGTCTGCTGAGTTCAGATTTTCGAACTCGAGCGATTTGCATGAAACACGCGATACACGCATTAAGTGTGTCAATCGCGCACATCGCTCAACTCACACCGCTTCATTCGCGTGAATCGCGTCATTCGCGCCGTCTCATTCGCGTGTATCGTGTTAATTGACTTAACATGTAAATCACTCGCGCTTGACGCTTCTTCCGCATCTGGTGTGAACGCAGCATAATAAATACAGTAAAATTGCTATGTAATTCTTAACTGCTATGATCACCACTGCCACATGGTGTCATTAAATGCTAATATGTGTGTGTACTGCAAACAGCATTTGTTTGAGACTCATCATATCAGAAAGACTTGAATAAACACCATCACAAATACATGAAATAAACTTACTTGTTATTTTTGAACAATGAGCTGTATTTCAGCTTAATCCGAGTCTGTCTCTGTGCTGTTTATCTGATGTAACGCATGATAAGAAGCAGACACAAGGGAACGGTGGGCAGGGAAAAGCAGCTCATTTGTATTTAAAGCCACAGACAACAAAAACAGCTACAGTATACTCAGACATCAAAATGGGCAAATTCTGGAGGCTATAATAAGTTATCTGATGGGTATTTTAAACTGAAACTTTACAGACACATTCTGGAGACACAAAAAGCTTATCTTACATCTTGTAAAAGGGGTAAAATAGGTGCCCTTTAAAGAACACCTCATTTTCAGTTGGTTTTCAATATTGCAATTCTTTTTTCCACCACTAGTTGTGCAGACATTGCACAGTTTGGCCTAATGACAAAAGTCTTACACCTTTTCCAAAATGGCAAATTTAAGCACTTTTCAAACACTTTCCAGATGCATTTTCAACCTTTTTCATCACTTTAAAAGTGTGGCAAATTACATGTTTACATACATACACATACTGGACATTATATGAGATTATTTGCCCCAATTACAGCATTTAATTACTGTCATTCTCTTAAATTTGTTTGCATCTTGAATGTGTCATTTTTCATCTTAAATTTATTTTTTAAATTAAATTAATTTAAAATTAATTTAATTAATTAATTAAAATTCTTTAAATTAAATTTAAATTTATTTATTTAAATTTATTAAATTTATTCATTTTCATTTTAAAGGGCACATATTTCAAAAAAAGTAAAAAGACAAATTTTAAATGTATTTTATTTAATTTTAAATAGTTAATTATTATTAGTGGCTCAGTGGTTAGCACTGTCGCCTCACAGCAAGAAGTTCACCCGTTTGAGTCCTGGCTGGGTCAGTTGGCATTTCTGTGTGAAGTTTACATGTTCTCCCCGTGTTCGCATGGGTTTTCTCTGGGTGCTCCGGTTTCCCCCACAGTCCAAATACATGTGCTAGAGGTGAACTGAATAAACTAAATTGACCATAGTGTATGTGTGTAAATGTGAGAGTGTATGGCTGTGTTCCCAGTACTGGGTTGCAGCTGGAAGGACATCCATTTTGTAAAACATATGCTGGATAAGTTCATACTGCTGTGGCAACCCCTAAGCTGAAGGAAAATAAATGAATGAATGAGTTAATTATTATTGCCTATTTACATTTTCAAGTAGTTTCAAGCACTTTATCCAAACTCTAAGCATTCTTTTTAAACCTTGACGCAGGCTAAATTCAAGCTTTTTAAGGATTTCAAGCACCTGTAAACTATGTTATATACACTTAGCACTTATAATATGCACTTTATACTCAACACACAGCACATGGCATAATCTACCACTCATCAAATCTTGATGAACACATGCTTGTCAATTATGAGAACCACCAGCTGTCACATTATTATCAAATATAATGATAATTCCGACAGCATGTACTATTTAGGATGTGTTGCTCATTATACGGTGACACTGAGCTCATTTGGCCATATATAACAGTGTCGGTGGCTGGCAGAATAGCACTGAGTCACTGGATTCAGAAATAGCTTTTGCATTATCGGTTACACTTGCAGGCCTTCTTAGGCTCACACACTCCTGCTGTTTAGTCGGCTGGATGTGTTTAATGAGCCTCAGCTGGTGCATTGTTCTGATGACAGCGGTGTGGTGTTCTGTTGGCTTTCAGCTCTGCTGATAAAGTCATGCCTGCCTTGTGAATCTCTCGGCAGCCTTTGAAGTATCATGCTTTTCTTTTGAACTCTGTAACTCTTAAAATGCTAGTTCCTTTTCTGTTTCAAATATAACAAAATATCAAGAAAAAAAGCTTCATTTCTGTCATTTATTACTGTTAATGATAAAACTATCCATACAAACTTGCTAACTCAATAAATAAACAAACAAACTTGTAAAGTATTGGGAGATCATTACTCGGTTGCTGTACTATAATTTACATGAACAGCCCAAAAACCCAGAAAAAATGTCAATAAAAGTCCTTTTATTCAACTAATTCAGGGGTCACCAACCTTTTTGAAACTGAGAGCTACTTTTTGGATACCGATTAATGTGAAGGGCTACCAGTTTGATACACACTACTTTTAATCATATATTTTTATTATTAATAATCAATGATATTCATTTAGGCGACGCAGTGGTGCAGTAGGTAGTGCTGTCGCCTCACAGCAAGAAGGTTGCTGGTTCGAGCCTCGGCTGGGTCAGTTGGTGTTTCTGTGTGGAGTTTGCATGTTCTTCCTGCCTCCGGGTTCTCCGGTTTCCCCCACAGTCCAAAACATGTGGTACAGGTGAATTGGGTAGGCTAAATTGTCCGTAGTGTATGAGTGTGAATGAGTGTGTATGGATGTTTCCCAGAGATGGGTTGCAGCTGAAAGGGCATCCGCTGCGTAAAACATGTACTGGATAAGTTGACTGTTCATTCCGCTGTGGCGACCCCGGATTAATAAAGGGACTAAGCCAAAAAAGAAAAGAAAATGATTGAATGAATGATATTCATTTAAGTGAAGACACTGATCATTCTAAGGATTTCTCACAATAGTTGTCAACAATGATTTGACAAGGTAGGAAACGGAGAAATATCCATATGCAACACTTTATTTCTGTAAATCTCTGCAAGTATTTACATTTTAAAATTATTACTTCTACTATATTTTCACTTGCCACTAACAATTTTTAACAAAGCATGCACTACAATGTACCATGTTTCTACAGATTATTAATTGTGTAACATAAATCAACTTTCAGATTTTACTGAAATGATCATCAAATCTACAGCATTTTAAACATAGCCGACACTCTTCTAACCATTGTACAGTAGTTGCCCCGAGTTGGACATCGGAGAGAGTGGAGATTACATCCGTTCTCATCTTTAAGCACAATTTTGCTTTCCTGTCTGAAAATGCCTTATTTTTCTAATCAAAAAATGTGTAGCTCTAAATGAGGCTTCGGTTGCTTTTTGTCTCGTGAAAAAAAGACTGCAGTTTTCACAAACCTTCTGGACTTTTTCCATTTGTAGTGCGCTGCCCGGTGGGTATGTTAGCATGGTAACATTAGCGTGCGAGACACTTTTTTAAAAAGTGTCGTACGAAAATGTACGATTTTAAAAAGGAGGCGTGGCACCCAACCCCGCCCCTAACCCCAACATTGGGTGATGAGCAAATCATTCTAATTTGTACGAATTAGATCGTACGAATTCATACGAATTAGCCACTAAATCAAAAAGTTGCGTTGGTTAATTAGGTTAACTAGGCAGGTTATGGTAATTAGGCAAGTTATTGTATAACAATGGTTTGTTCTGTAGACTATCGGAAAAATTAAAAACTGCTTTTATTCTAGCCGAAATAAAACAAATAAGACTTTCTTCAGAAGAAAAAACATTATCAGACATTCTGTGGAAATTTTCTTGCTCTGTTAAACATAATTTGGGAAATATTTAAAAAAGAAAAAAAAATCAAAAGGGGGCTAATAATTCTAACTTCAACTGTATATATAACTTAATGTTATTTTCAAATTTACACCAATGCAAGTGTGATTTAAAAAGAATAGCTACAAAAAAAGTGACGCTATGGTGAGCTATTTTTAGAACAGGCCCATGGGCAACTCATGTGATCCTCGTGGGCTACCTGGTGCCTGCGGGCAACATGTTGGTGACCCCTGAACTAATTCGATTGTATTCTGCTCAGATCAAAGTTTAATAAGGCAATTCCACAACAACAACTTTCAATCACAAGCAGTTTGTGTAAAAAATACATTCATGTAACTGTTATTGAATATTTTGTGTATTAAAATCAAAACAAAATATCCAACCACTATCTGAATGGGGGAAAAGTCTGGTATTGGTGTTCAAAAAAATCCAGATTTCAATAAACACTGTTAAAAATCTTTTTCATTATAATCACAAATGTTTTTTTTTCAGTATCAAATCAGTATATTATGATTTATTAAGAACAATATGACACTGAAACCCTCTCATTCAGATTATTACATAACAGAAATGAAATTACATGTTTAAATATATTCAAATTTAAATGTATTTTAAATGTAAGTAACATTCCATGATATTGCTGTTTTTCTATTTAAAATACTTCTTGAATAAATAGTAGACTTGATGTTTCGAACAGTAGTGGTGTTAACTTATTTACCAAACGTAATTCAAATATGTGCTTAAAAACATGGTAAAAACTCATTTATATTATTGTTTTTTTGAGTCTTTTTTACAGTAAATGGATAGTTCACCCTAAAATGAAACTTTACTCAACCTTCACTTATTACAAAGCTCTTTAATTACCATTTTTTTCTGTTGAACACAAAAGAATGTTGGAAACCGGTAACCATTGACTTCCATATCATTTATTTTTCCTACTATGAAAGTTGGTTATAGGCTTCTAACATTATTCAAACAGAAAAGAAAATCATAAATGTTTGGATAACTTGGGGGTGAGAAAATAGTGAGTACATTTTCATGTTTAGGTGAACTATCCCTTTAAGATTCAGCCAGCGCGTCCAATAACGTGTCCAGCAGAGGGCGCCCAATATCAGCTCTTTTACAGCAACTGTTGGCACAAAACAAACCAATATGTATGCTGAAATGTAACATACAATAGCTTGATTGTATTTTGAAAAACAAGTTAAGCTGTGCTTTCATGTTGATTTTTCTTCACTCTCCAGTTATTGCAGAGTCAGATTTAAATGAGCCAGATGTTCTGTTTTAACAGTCTCTGGCTTCCTCCAAACTTACATAACTGCCTACAGGCGTTGTTTGCTTCTTTGCTTCCTTCAAACTTTTTCCGAAGGTAATGTGGATGTGGAGCCTCTAAAGCTACTCTGTTAAAAAGCTATATTTTTATGTTTATCGAGCAATAGAAACATGTCATCTGATTGTATTGTATTAGCCACATTTAACTAAAACATTGCTTGAAATCGATTCTTCCGCATGCATTTCAGGATCTTGCTCATGGCCTTGGGGAACTGCTCAGCTATGAAGGAAACGTTGAAGAGGACTTCTATACCACCTTTCAGGTGATTGCCCTCTAAACTTGGCCTGCACAATCAGGATTTTTGCGCTCATAGACTTTTCCATCAGTCCATCATATCTCATAGATAAGCCTGTTTGTCTGATTGAACGAGACAATAAAGTCTGCAAATAAGCAGAGGTCATTTCTGTGCAATTTCTTGTTTTTTCCTCTAGGTTTTTCAAGAAGAACTTGGAGTGGTCAAGGCCTATAATCTGAAACCAGGGGGGGACAAGATCCCTGTAACCAATCTAAACAGAAAAGGTTTGCACTATCTAAAGTAGTCTCCATTTTGTAGTTATGTGTATGACTGCATCATTGGGTCACAGTTTATATAGGTGGCCTTAGCTAATGTGCACTTACACTGAAATTGATAAATTGTCACAATGCAATTATTGTGTAAATACCTGTTTTACATTGTACTTACAGTTGAAGTCAGAATTACTAGCCCCCCTTTGAATTTTTTTTTCTTTTTTAAATATTTCCTAAATGATGTTTAACAGAGTAAGGACATTTTCACAGTATGTCTGATAATATTTTTTCTTCTGGAGAAAGTTTATTTGTTTTATTTTGGCTAGAATAAAAAAAGTTTTTAATTTTTTAAAGACCTTTTTACGGTAAAAAATATTAGCCCCTTTAAGCTATATTTTCTTTTCGAAAGTCTATTGAAGAAACCATCATTATACAATACCTTGCCTAATTACCATAACCTGCCTAGTTACCCTAATTAACCCAGTTAAGCCTTTAAATGTCACTTTAAGCTGTATAGAAGTGTCTTGAAAAATATCTAGTAAAATATTAATTTCTGTCATCCTGGCAAAGATAAAATAAATCAGTTATTATAAATGAGTTATTAAAACGATTATGTTTAGAAATGTGTTTTTGGTCTTGCCAAATGTTGAAGCTTTTACTGCTCATAATATTTTAAAATCATTTCCCTTATCTTATAAACATGTAATTTTGGGTTATTATGTTAAGGATCCTCTTTGTAAAAGAGGCTGGTTTTATTATAAACTTTATTTTATTATTATGTAAATTTCACATACATGAATTCAAGTTTGCCAAAAGCAAACCTCTCTTCATGGTGCTAGAAAAAGAGATTCAAATGTACAGTATATAAAAGTGATTTTTAAGTCTAAAAATAAAAAAGCAATTAAAACAGTTAATATATGCTCCTCCTTTAACATTTTTGCATAAAAAATGTTTGTATATATGCATTTTCTGTAGTGAAAGTGCATTTAATAACTTTTGTTAATAACTAAAATTGGAAAAATGTGTGTAATATATTTATTTGTAATTTGATAATTATGTACCCTCTTTTTTCTTAATTTTTGTTTCTCATTTATTCCATTCTTGTTAAGAAATGTAAAGTGATTTTGTTGTATAGGAAAACTGTACATGCTGGTTCTTGTTAATAAAGAAATATATGTTTAGAAATGTGTTGAAAAAATCTTCTCTCCATTAAACAGAAATTGGGCAAAAAAAAATAAACAGGCAGGCTAATAATTCTGACTTCAACTGTATATTACTTACAAGTACCTGCATGTAATTACATCTGTAATTACATATGAAATTACACTGTTGACAATTTCTTACACCTTAAACCTACCCAACCACCAAACCTGTCCCTAACCCTACCCGTATACCACCTCAAGAGTGTTCTACAATACATTATGAACACAGTACACTGCAAAAATGCTTTTCTTACTTAGATTTTTGTTTTGTTTCTAGTCCAAATATCTAAAACTTCTTCAATCAAGAAGCGTTTTCTAGACAAGCAAAACCTATTGTCTTGTTTTAAGAAATCATATCAAAATTAAGCGGTTCTTTCTTTAAAACTAGCAAAATAAGCTGAAATTGAGGTAAACAAAATAATATTATGTCTAAAGAAACCTTGTTGTCAGATTATTTGGCTTGTTTTAAGGAAAAACTCACTTAATATTTTTTACTTGTCTAGAAAACGCTTATTGATTTATGATTTTTTTGATATTTGGACTAGAAACAAGACAAAAGAAAAGCATTTTTGCAGTGTAAATATATTGTATTTATTTTTTTATGCAAGTATAGTAGTTAAGGCCAGCTAATATGAAGTGGGAACCATCATGGTCTTATTTCCGCTACTAACAGATTGATCTGTTTGTCCCCGCACAGAGTATGTCCAGCTCTACATTGATTTCCTGCTGAATAAGTCCATCTACAGGCAGTTTGCTGCTTTCTATCATGGTTTTCACAGCGTTTGTGCTTCAAATGCCCTAATGGTGAGTTTGTTTGAGTTTGAGTTTTTTTAATGCACGGTAAGGAAAGTACAGAATTCTGTAGGGAATGCTCTGGAAGCATGTAAGTAGAAGCCAAGAATCAGCTTGACATTTGACTGCAGCTAGTCATTTTTTAACTGCTAGTTCTGTCGTGAGGCACCGCAAGCTCTGGAATATTCTACAAGTGGCTCTCAGACAGAGGGAGTTTCAGGGGTAGGAGTGTGTGTGTGACTGTGTGTGAAGGCTGCATCTGTGTATGGGCCGTCCCTTCCCCCTCTTTTGGAAGGGTGCCCTGTAACTGGGCCTGCTTTGTTTGTTCAATCTCCATACCGTATCCAGGCTCTTCAGCTACTGGCTGGAGGAGACCTCAGCATTCAAGGTCATATAGAATAAACACATAGAGACCACCAGAAAATGTACAAGTTTCTTGCCCTGCTTAGCATGTCAATTGGAACGCGAACAAAGACGCAACTTCTTGGAGACTGTGAACAGCTCATGAATGTCACTTAATATGTTTTCTTCCATTTGCTTAAGCCAAAGCAATGCTGACTCAGTGAGCTGGCTAGTTTATGAGAACTTTTTTGTGTGTGTGTGTTTTTTTTTTTTTTTTATCATTAGGGAATGTTGTACCTATAGTAATAGAAATGATTACACAAAACAATATGATACAGAAATTAAACAGAAATCCTAAAAATATTATTTTAAATTATAATTATAAATAAAATATTATAATTGTATTGTTAATAATAATATTAATATGGTTTCATAATTGATTGGTTAATATAATATATATATCAGGCATGTCCAAACTCAGTCCTGGAGGGCCGGTGTCCTTCTGAGTTTAGCTCCAACTTGCTTCAACACACCTGCCAGGAAATTTCTAGTACATCTAGGCTGCGTCCGAAACTGCCTACTACTCTACTAGTAGGTACTGCATTTAAACGTACTACTCGGCCGTTAGAAAAGTACGTTCCATACAGTATGAATGTGAGCAGTATGAATGGAATTCAGACATACTACATCCGCCATTTTGTCATGGTAACTTGACCTATCCGCATCAGTTGCGTCGCTTCATTGTTCATTCCCATTGATGAATTCTATCGCGGGGCATCATAGGATAGCACAGCGTGCATGGGACACACTTCAGAATCTTGCCAGAGGTAGTAGGTCATCCGGGTACTTTTTGGATACTGATTTTCGAATTCTATAAATTAAGACATACTACTTGGCTCCCATGCTGATTTTAGCGTACTATATAGTATGGAAGTATGCAGTTTCGCCACAGCCCTAGTAAGAGTTTTATTAGCTGGTTCATGTGTGTTTGATTAGGGTTGGAGCTAAACTCCTAGACACTGGCCCTCTAGGACACCCTTGATTATATATATATATATATATATATATATATATATATATATATATATATATATATATATATATATATATATATATATATATATATATATATATATATATATGATTTTAATATACTGCATTTTTTACAGAATAAATTAATAATTATAATAATTATGTTACTAAAATAATAATTAAGTTACTATAAACTATGTAAAACACAATGTGAAAAAATTATAATTTTAATTAATAAGAATAATTATAATGAACGAAGAAAAGTTACTATTTATTCATTCATTCATTAATTTTCCTTCGACTTAGTCTCTATTTCAGAGGTCGCCACAGCGGAATGAACCGCCAACTATTGCAGCATAGGCCAATTTTGTTTACCCAATTCACTTATAACGCATGTTTTGGACTGTTGGGGAAACCAAAGCACCCGGAGGAAAACCTACGCGAACACGCGAAGCACATGCAAACCCTACACAGAAATGCCAACTGGTCCAGCTGGGACTCAAACCAGCGACCTTCTTGCTGTGAGGCGACAGTGCTAACCACTGAGCCACCATGCCGTCCTAGTTTCTATTTAATAATACTAAATAGTAATGAATTACAATTTTTTTTTATTAAATTGATTATCAAAACAATTACTGATTAAAATGTTTTATTATTAGTAATAAATCATAATGCGCCATGGTGGCAAAGTGGTTAGCACTGTCAACTCACAGCAAGAAGGTCGTTGGTTCAAGCCTCTAGCCATTTCGCTGGTTTAAGCCACGTTCTCCCTGTGTCCACTTTTCTTTTCTGAAATCTTTGGATTTTAAAAAATATCTTTATTTATTTGTTGTAATTATAATTATTATTTTTTTATAATGTCTGGTGGCACTCTAATGTTGCTGTACTGATTTTTGCATGTAGTTTTGTCTCTGCAGAACAAGTTTTTGTTTTTGTTGTTTTTGTGTTATGCATGTTGGCACGTATTTGACATTCCCTGCAATTTGCTGCAGGGTAATTGTTCTTCATTAAAATCATTGTGTGTTAACACATCGAGAGAGGCTTTCAAACTGTGTTGGAATAGTGTGTGTGTTCACCAAACCACATTTACCAAATACATATTTTCTTTCACACTGCAAAACTTTATTTTTTAAGAACCGTAGTGACTTAAACATACAGATGAGAAATTTTTTAGGATAATGTGTTGTGTTTGTTGGGTGTTTTTCACTGTTCACCAGGGTAAAATCGCAAATTGCATGTATGTTTATGTTGGCGGTGGTTCCACCTCGATTTGACTTCCCAATATGGTGTTTCCTCAGACTGCTCTTTAATCAAGAGATGTACAGAGAGAAAAAAAATCAGGGATAGTTATTTCATCAGACCATTTTTAGGAATGTTCAGCCTGTGAGTCATTGGTTTGTGTCCGAGTTCACTGAACTGCACAATCACCAGTTGCTCTGTTCTTTTTTTTCTTTCAAGATGCTGTACACTGCCAAATGCTTTTTTTTTACTTATATTTTTGTCTTGTTTTTAGTCCAAATATCTAAAAATTCGTAAATCAAGAAGCATTTTCTAGACAAACAAAAAATACTTAAGAAATCATATGTCGAAATTAATTGAGTTTTACCTTAAAACAAGCTAAATAAATGGCCATGAAGTAAGAGAAATAATCAATTTTTTTCCTTTTGACATAAGATTATTTTGCTTACCCCATTGGCAGATTATTTTGCTTGTTTTATGGATAAAACTAATTTAATTTTGACTATTATTTTTTCAAACAAGACAATATGTTTTTCGTGTCTACAAAATGCTTCTTGATTTAATGATCATTATATATTAGACTATAACAAAAGTTTTGGCAGTGTAGGACATGTTTTGAAGGTAGATCTTTATTTATTATTTTTAGAATTTATAAATACTTATTCTGCTTTACACACTACAAATTACAGCTTTTGTCATATATTAAAAATGCCTTTTGATTTACAATTATGTAGTCAAAATTTGAATGATATTCAGAGTTTATATACATATACATATATTTGCTCGTCAGTCTTTGGACTCAGTAGTTTTTATTAAACCACACTGAACTGAGGCAAACTGAACTGAACTTAAACACTGAAAACTGGACAGACACTGTTTCAATTTACTATAATCTCCTATGTGAAGCTGCTTTGACACAATCTACTGTACATTGTAAAAGTGCTGAATTTAATTGAATATATATATATATATATATATATATATATATATATATATATATATATATATATATATATATATATATATATATATATATATATAATTTTACTTTCAGATTTATGTACTTATTAACACTCAATTCAGATTTACCTAATTCATAAATTCATTACATGTACAGTCAAGCCTGAAATTATTCATACTCCTTGAAAATCCTGACTTAAAATCCTTATAGAAAAAAAAAACATGCAAGCAAATTGCAGCAAAAGGTGAACATTCCAAATAATAAAGTGAATAAATTAGTATGACTTACTAAATCTAATATTTGATCAAGGACCACATAGAAACACATTTTGTTTTAAAACGTATTTTAAGAATTAGGTGTATTCACTTATTTTCTGTCAAAAGAAAGAAAGAAAGAAAGAAAGAAAGAAAGAAAGAAAGAAAGAAAGAAAGAAAGAAAGAAAGAAAGAAAGAAAGAAAGAAAGAAAGAAAGAAAGAAAGAAAGAAAGAAAGAAAGAAAGATTTGTTGATTTGCATGTTTCATGAAGAGTAGGAAATGGAATCATGTTTCTGGCAAAAGGGGTCAATATTTTTACATCTGCCAGGTGTTCTAATAATAATGTGCAGCACTGTATATTTAGAGTAATGACTACATGCATTTTCAAATTTACATTATTTACCCCATATAATTCATTAGTTAATGCTAGATAATCTATTTACTAACAAATAGAGAACAATACATTTCATTTTTTGCAATATTTATTCATCTTTGTGTATGTTAATGAAAATAAAGTTGTTCATTGTTAGTTCATGTTAATCATAATGCATGAGATAATGATAACATGCATGAATTTGGATTTGAATAATTAATTAGCAAATGTTGAACTATGATTAATGCATGCCGTATAGATATTGTTCATTTTTAGTCAAGCAGGAAATACATTAACTAACCTTAACTAATGAAACTTTTATTGTTAAGTGTGACCATAATATTAATAATTTTTGCATAAACTTCTTGCAAAATAGAAAAAAGTGCATTAGTACTAAATGTGTAAACTAAATTATCATGTGAAAATTGACATGAACCTAAACTACTAAATGTTGTAAAAGTATTCTCCATTTTATTGCTAAAGTTAACTAATGTCAGTGTGTTACCCTAACATTTTTTTCCTGTGAAAGTTTACATGCAATTTTACTTTTTATTATTAGAATTTTTCTTTTGTTATGCTGTAGGATGAGCTGTACATGTGTCCAGTTGTTAACCAACAGCAATGAAATGGTGTTACAATGTGAAGAGATAATCATAATTTCAGACCTCCTCTGGCCTGATTTTGCTGGCCATGACCAACTTTAGACCCTCCCTTTCTTTAGTGATTATGCAACAGCTGACTGTGTCCTGGCCTGCTTATGTAAGAGCCTCTGTAACAGTAATATATGACTCGGGTCCTGGTGTGGTGTGAGGCAGGGAGGGTTAGTGGTGGGGGAAGGACATGACGGATCGGTACTTTGTGCCGTTGCTGCCGATTTAGGAGCTTAAAGATCTGTCTTTATCTTTCTTTCTCTCTCTGTGTTTCATAGTGTCTGTCTATTTCTCAACACATTGCACAGATCAGCCTGTGTACACGCAGGGTGTGGCAAGAATTGTATTTTGATAAGATAGATTTTTGAAAGTGTCATGCACACTAAGTCATTTTACATTAATATTACTTTATTTTGCTGTGAATTATCTGAACCAATGGCAAAATACAGCATTTATGACTATCACAGTTGAAGTCAGAATTATTAGCCCCCCCTTAGATTTTTTTCTTCTTTTTGAAATATTTCCCAAATGATGTTTAACAGAGCAAGGACATTTTCACAGTATGTCTGATGATATTTCTTCTTCTGGAGAAAGTCTTATTTGTTTTATTTCGCCTAGAATAAAAGCAGTTTTTAATTTTTTTAAACCCATTTTAAGGTCAAAATTATTAGCCCCTTTAAGCTATATTTTTTTTCGATAGTCTACAGCACAAACCATTGTTATACAATAACTTGCCTAATTACCCTAACCTGCCTAGTTAGCCTAATTAACCTATTTAAGCCTTTAAATGTCACTTTAAGCTGTATAGAAGTGTCTTGAAAAATATCCAGTCAAATATTATTTACTGTCATCATAGCAAAGATAAAATCAATTATTAAAAATTAGTTATTAAAACTATTATGTTTGGCAATGTGTTGAAAAAAATCATCTCTCTGTAATGCAGAAATAGGAAAAAATAAATAAACAGGGGGTCTAATAATTCAGGTGGGCTAATAATTCTGACTTCAACTGTATATATATATTATATGAATGAACATTCAAATTAGAATGACATTCTCAGTTATTTTGTCATGTTTTTTGCAGCATTCATCTTCACATCTGATGATATGCCAATAATTGTATTTTGATACGATAGTTTTCTTTGCAATGTTCAAATTATTCCAGTGAAATTTTGTTCAATATTTCTTTTTTGGTTCTTTTTATATGCTCAAGATTTATAAATTTCCTTTTTTTATCGTTATTAAATATTAAAGAGGGTGTCCGCGGCGTCTTAAAAAGTCTTAAAATATCTTAAATTTTAAAAACTAAATTTTAGGCCTTAAAAAGTCCTAAATTCACTGAAATATTGTGTTGTGTGTCTTAAATCATTTTAAACAGGTCTTTATTTTCCTCTGTCCAAGTAAAGCCACCGTGTTGGGCCGACATCCATCCAATCACCAACCATCCATCTTAATAAAATCAGAAAAGAAAGTATAATATAATATAATATAATATAATATAATATAATATAATATAATATAATATAATATAATATAATATAATATAATATAATATAATATATCTGATAATATTTTTTCTTCTGGAGAAAGTCTTATTTGTTTTATTTCGGCTAGAATAAAAGCAGTTTTTAATTTTTTTAAAACCCATTTTAAGGTCAAAATTATTAGCCCCTTTAAGCTATATATTTTTTCAATAGTCTACAGCACAAACCACTGTTATACACTGACTTGCCTAATTACCCTAACCTGCCTAGTTAACCGAATTAACCTAGTTAAGCCTTTAAATGTCACTTTAAGCTGTATAGAAGTGTCTTGAAAAATATCTAGTTAAATATTATTTACTGTCATCATGGCAAAGATAAAATAAATCAGTTATTAGAGATGAGTTATTAAAACTATTATGTTTAGAAATGTGTTGAAAAATTTTTCTCTCCATTAAACAGAAATTGGTGAAAAAAATAAACAGGGGGGCTAATAAATCAGGGGGTTGAATAATTCTGATTGCAACTGTATATATATATATTCTGATTTGATTGGCCCTTAAAATAAGTGAATTACTAATAAGTGCATTAGCAACGCAGGATTCACCAATTGGATAATTCCTAATGCCGAGTTCAGACTGCATGATTTTCAAAGTAGTCTTGTCACGGATGTTTTCACACTGCATGGCTATCTTGGTTATCGTTCTGTCGGTGCTGTGTTTACACTGTAGAATGGATCGGCGACAGGGGGGTTCACACTGCATGACTTAAAAATAGGAAGAATCACAGACAACTTCGTCCAAACTACGTCTCACAACCAAACAAACGCGAGAAGTGACATGGAAACAAGGCGAGGTCACGTAATATATCTTTCGTTATTAACTACATAATGGAAAAAAGAAGGCTTTAGCTTTAGAAACTTGTGTTGCTCGCCTGGCTTTTGAAAAGAATTAACAATTTCTCCTCAACTTTTTTTTTACTTTTCGACCTGATTGTGATATTGCTGAAACTGAAAATAAGTGCTTTTTACTTCTCCCTCAGCCTCCCGCTGGCCTGCAGGTACCCGCACTAGTGAATGCTGCCCTCTCATTGGCTGTAGGTGATCGCGGATGTTATTTTCAATCAGAACACATTTCACTAGGCATGATTTGAATCGCCGACAGCTCCAGATATTTAGAATGCCAAATATATCACGGGTGTCGGCGACTCATCTGCGATTCTCTCATATTGCGTCTTTGATAGTTCATACTGTGTGATTGTCACGCACGTGAACAAGCACTGATTTCCCTGTGATTTTAGACATTTGTCGGCGATTTCTCACAACTTGTCAGCAAGCCAAAATCAGGGCTCAAATCATGCAGTCTGAACTCGGCATAACTCGCTATAAATAATCAGAGTTTCTTACTTTAGTTATCTTCGTCTTGAAGAATCCTCCCTTCCACCCCTACTCCTCCCTCCTTTTCATTAATAAGTGACTAACCCGAAGGAAAATGAATGAATGAATGAATGAAATCTTAACAACAGCAAACTTGTGAATCATAGTGTGCATGTTACTTTATTATTAGTATTATTATAATTTTTTACAGATTATTGACATTTTTTTCATTTAAGTGCAAAAATGGTAGAAATATAAATGTCATTAAATCTGTCACTTCTGTACGTAGCTCTTAAGACCAGAGGAGGTTGAGATCCTGGTTTGTGGAAGTCTTAATCTGGACATGGGCTCTCTGCAGCGAGTGGTGCAGTATGAGGGCTACAGCAAGACTGACCCCACCGTCCGGTACATGTCCTGTTTACAGTTAGTCACTATCATACTTTCACATGCCGACCTATCGCTGTAAAGGTGACGGTTTTTGTTGTGCCTTTGCAGAGCTTTCTGGGACGTGGTTCTGGCTTTTCCTTTGGAGCTGCAGAAGAAACTGCTCCACTTTACCACAGGAAGTGACCGCGTTCCTGTGGGGGGGATGGCTGACCTCAACTTCAAGATCTCCAAGATTGATGTCTCCACTGACTGGTAATCATCGCAATGGTTGATTATGGTGAAGCGACAGCATACATGTTTATTCTCCAAAGTTTATTTATTCATTCTCATTGCAGGCTGCCGGTGTCACATACGTGCTTCAACCAGATCTGTCTACCTCCATACAAGAGCAAGAAAGAACTGCGGCAAAAGTTAACTATTGCCATTTCAAATGCGGAGGGCTTCGGATTGGAGTAGGTTACAGATGGAGATAAGATAACCTTTTTTTAAACAGGGTTGTGCATCAGAATTATATTTGGGAATGTCTTTTAAATTCAGAATCACTTAGGCTGCATTTTTACACTGCATGGTTCAAGTGACCCAATTCCAGTTTTTTTTTTTCAGTTCGGATATGGCCCACACACATATAAGCTAGAAAAAAAACACATGGATTCCAATATTTTAGATCAGATTCGAACCTCGTTCATATGTGGAAATGCATCCAATGTGAATTGTGCCTTCATGCCTGCAGTGTAAGCAGGTACATCAGATTTTCACCTGTCAGTAGCTATGTTTCCATCCACCTATTTTTATGTGCATTTTGGATATGCGCATAAAAAATTGGTTAATGGAAACGCCATGATGCGCATAAATTGAAAATTCGCATAAAAAACGTATGCACATAATTGAGGAGGATAAACTTTTTATTCGGTAAGAAAAGATGTGCATAAACTACGATGGAAACACTTTTACCATACAAATTCTAGTATGCGCTAGGGCTGTGTTGAATTTATTCGAAATCGAATCACAATCGCAATTTCAAACGTTGCAATTAGCTAATCGCAAGAGGCTGCGATATGAATATATATTATTTAATTTCCTCCACCCAGAGCAAATGCATGACTGCAGTCTGTGAGTGACAGTCTTACTAGCCAATTGAGTGAGCACACTTTCGTTCTGCCCAATCAGAATAGTGCAACAGAACTATGCGAAACTCCCACAATAAAAAACCAAACAAACAGGAAAGCGCAAACGAGTGGGATGATGACGTCTGCTGCTTCAAAAGCGTTAATAGACAAATTAATATCAAAGAAAAACATCATGTCGGTAATATGGGAATATTTCGGTTTCAAAGTCACAGACAACGAACAAAAACAGGTCATTTGTAAGAGCTGTCGCAGAATTTTTGCCAGCACAAGGAAATACAACAACCAGCACCTAAAAAACCCCACAGGCGGCTATATAAGGAGTATGATTGAGCTGAAGCTTAACTAAAAAATGTAATCAGAAATCAAATCAAATTATCTGTCAAAAAAAAATTTAAAATCGCTATTAGATATTTTCCCCAAATCACACAGCCCTAGTATGCGCATTAAAAAAAGTCATGTGATTTTGTTAAAAGAGATCATGTGATGATATAAATGTGCGTGAATAGACAAACCAGCAGGTTGGGCACACTGTAAAACATCTGAAATGTTGTTTTTGTCATTCTAAAACACCTTAACTATTTCAGTATTAGTGTTATTATATTATTAATGACCTCCAGAATCAAGAGCGTCTGTGCTCCGCGTCTCACGCCTTTAAACGACACCACGCGTTCATTGTGCGACGGCATTTGTATTCTGAGGCGCAAGTAATTCAGTTAATAAAGAAAAGATTCACTCAGCTTCTCCTACCGCTGTAAAGTCCGTTTTTATTTTCGATATTTGGCGCCAGTATTCAGGAAGTGAGGATTTTGTTCTCTTTGACTCGTTGGATGGAATTGCTGGTTTATGCGCAAGTCTTTTATGCGATATTCCAGTTTTGCGCATAAATTTAATTTGCATCTTTGGATGGAAACCTAGCTAATGTCAGAACTTTTCAATTTAGTAAAGATTGTATACACTTCTATTCAAAAGTTTGAGAAAGAACTTAAAACATATGTAGTCTAAATTGATCAAAAGTGATGTTATAGACATACTATTTTTCTGGTTGCTGCCAATGCTCATTGAAAATTTTGGTTTTACCAACTCCAAAAAAGTGCCTGTACATTACATTTTCTGCACTTTTTCAGATGAAATAAACCCTAAGGGCAGTAAAAACATTAAAGCACTTTTGCCACAGTGCATGATTTGATTTACTCATACACATGATGTCAACACAGGCTCGTTCTGAAAACATAGCCCTATATACGTTTCTGGAGATCGCGAGTTATGTTGGCAGAAGTACGTATTTATAAAGTGGACACTGACAATGGAGTGCAGATCCAAATGCAGGATTTATTCAACAGAATGGTCAGGCAAGCAACGGTCAAAACAGGGTCAAACAGATGTATACAGGCAATCCAGAGTTGTGGTCATAAAACAGGCAGTAGACAGGAATAAACAGTAAAACAAACAAAACAAAGTGAGGTTCAAAACCGGGAAGGCAAGGAAACCGCGTCGTAATGTTCACAAACAGTATAACAAGACTCAGCCCAGAGGTGTGTGCGCGTGCGTTTTATAAAGTCCATGTAATCAGTTCATGAGCGGCTCCCAGTCGTGAGTGTGTCTACTCTACTGAATGTGGAACAGGTGTGTGTGAGCGGTGCATGACTGGAACTTGTGGTCCATGTAATGGCGGATTTGTAGTTAGCGATCTGTGTGTTTACCAGCAATCTGCCAGGATTAGATCGCTGGTGATTGTGACAGTGTGGCTGCATTTTGTTTTTAAAACAAATGCTGCAGGGTGGTATGATGTTGTTCATTTTCGCACTTACCAGCTGACCGCTTACCTTCATATGGGCGGCTTTCCCGCTGTTACCAGTTTGTCCAGTTAGCTCGCCATGTATATCGGTGGACTTGAGACGCAGAGAAGAGTTGACCACGACAATGGAGTTCGAGTCCAGACAAGAAAAGTTCCAGAAAGCAGTTAAGACAAAAACAGAATCCAAAAAATAAATGAAACAAGTAAATAGCAGGGTGAGAATGTGGTAAAATCTGAAAACGTGGTAAAAAATCAGGCGAGGGCTTTTCTTTTTCTGGATTGCTTTTTAAATTGTCGGTTGGGTTTAGGGAAGGGGGTGGGTGGGTCAATCTGTGCTTTTAAAAACACTATTGGTTGGGTTTAGGGAAGGAGGAGAGTGGGTCAGCCGATCGGTCAGTCAGTCAGTCAGTCAGTCAAACAGTCAGTCGACAGCGGCCTCTAGTGGATTTACGCAAGAAGAGCAGACGCGAATGGCACTCGTGAGAGAAATTTGAGATCTGAAAAAGCGTACTCAGTGGCCTCTGGTGGATTCGCGAAAACAAAAACTGCAAAAAAAAAAAAAAACAGCTCCTGGGAGGTATTTGGCACTCTCCAGAAATGTATACAGAGGTACATTTTCATAATGAACCTGGGTTGCATGATGCATGATGAGTTTTATCATATGTTTATATATATGTTTTTAATTAAAGGGATACACAAACATGAAAATTACCTGATCATTTGTTCTCCCTCGTGTGGTTTACACCTTTAGAAATTTGTTACGTCTGTTGAACTCAAAAGAGGATATTTTGAAGAATGCTGGTTGCTGGGACCCATTGACTTCCATAATCATCAAGTCAATGCAGCCAGCATTTTTCAAAATATTTTATTTTGTGTTCAACTGAAGAAACTCATATAGGTTTTGAACAAGTGAAGAGGGAGTAAATTATGTTATAATTTTCATTTTTGGGTGAACAATCCCTTTAAATAGGTTTATAGACAAGGAACAAAGCTGAAGTCAGTACATTCCTTTTTCCGTCATGTCCATTAACATTCCAGTTCAGTCTCTTGTCAGTGCTTTCAACTTAGGTCACATTCATTACAGTTCTCTAATTCTGAGTTTTGCTCAACCCTGAGAGCCACATCAGGAAAGCATGAAAATAACGCACAGCAGTGATCATGTAAGCTCTAGGTGTAAAGTTTCAGCAGTCTGATGCATTATTGATGATTGTGTGTAAAGTGTGGTATTATTATGTTGTGAACCAGGGTTCTTTGAGGAACCCAGATAATCTGTCTGTCTTTAGTCGTTATGTAATGTGGACTCATCATTACCGACTGCTTGAGGGAATGACCAAACATTTTATGTGGTATTAGAATACATGAATTTGATGTATAATATAGAGTACATGCGTGTGTTCAGAAAGCATTGTTCGGTAATGTTAAATTCAAATGTTTCAGATTTTTTCTTCAGCATGGGTCTGGTCTAATGTCCTAGCTGAAAGTAGGTCAATAAGGGGCTTGGTCTCAGCTAAAATAGCCTGGCAAACAGGCTGTCAAACTTACCCAGCATTCTTAAAGAGACAGTGCTCTGTCACCAGGGTTACAGGAGCCCACAGTTTCTAAAAGCTTCTGTGTGAAACATAACTCAACATTCCCTTTGGAATTATGAGGTTTTTCAAATTTAGCTTAACTTTAAATGAGGGTTTGTGTCTGAGCTCAAACGTTGCGGTTTTGTTAAATGTAGTTTAGTAGTTGTTGACAACCCTTTCTTAATCTGAAATGAAAGGAATCGGTAATGTGACTTGATTTTTATGTGTGTGTGCGTGTGTGCGTGCGTGCGTGCGTGTGTGTTCATGTCAGATTTTTCTCATGTTTGCTGACTGGCCATAAAATGGATGAACATTTAATTTTTTATTTTGCTTTTGTGATTCTGGTTGTTTTCTTCAGATAGACTGGTTGACAGCAGTATTTGTCACAATGAAAACATAATTTATTTTGCAGCTAATGCTTGAGCTGTCTGTTTCACGATTCATTTAGGGCCCCAGTGATACCGCAGTATTCTAGTTGATGACCTTTAACAAGTCTGGTGATTTTCAGTCGTCATTGTTATTCTGGCTTGGCTCACGTCATGAGATTTTCATACAGTGGTTTTATTTGTATTTATATCATCTGTTCATCTAAATCACATCAGTGTTCATGCTATGGTTTATGTTCTCCAGTGACTGAATACTAATGTATTTACCATATATTTATTTCAACTTTGCTCATTCATTTTTAATGAATAAAGTTATACAGAAAAAAAATGTTTTGTCTTTTTTTTTTTTTGATGATGATGATGATGTTGTAACTTTTGTTTTATGAAAAAGAGGGTTCGTTTGATGTGTTAAAAAAATGGGATTTTTGTCACCGCCTGACTAGAATATGAGCCTGAAGCAATACTTTAAGGCTTTGAATATATTAAGAATCTGAATGTGAAAAGATGAGTTAAGCAGGAGACACTTTATACAATCAAAACTTTGAGGTCGTTTAAGATGATTAAATGATTTTGGAAGAGATCTCCTACTGTATATAATGTACACAAATATATTATAATATATAGAAAATGTACACTACTGGTCAAAAGTTTGGGGTCAGTAGGATTTTTAAATGTTTTAAAATAAGCTTCTCCTGCTCAGCAAGGCTGAATTTATTTCATAAAAAATACAGTACAAATTGTACAATTGTGAAATGTTATTGCACTATAAAATACTTGTTCAAAATTAGTTTAAAATTTAATTTAATCATTTATTCCAGTGATTTTACAGATGAATTGTCAGCTTCATTACTCCAGTCTTCAGAGCCACATGATCCTTCAGAAATCACTAATATTAATTATTGTTATTATTAATATTATTATTAATAATGGTGATAGTAATATGAACAATAATGACTGGAGTAATAATTTAATTAGAAACTACATACAATTCATTCATTTTCTTGTCGGCTTTGTCCCTTGCGGGGTCGCCACAGCGGAATGAACCGCCAACTTATCCAGCACGATTTTACGCAGCGGATGCCCTTCCAGCCGCAACCCATCTCTGGGAACTTCCACACACACATTCACACTCATACACTATGGACAATTTAGCTTACCCAATTCACCTGTACTGCATGTCTTTGGAATGTGGGGGAAACCGGAGCACCCGGTGGAAACCCACGCGAACCCAGGGAGAACATGCAAACTCCACACAGAAACGCCAACTGACCCAGCCCAGCCGAGGTTCGAACCTGCGACTCAGCGACGTTCTTGCTGTGAGGCAACAGCACTACCTACTGCGCCACTGGGTTGCCACTACATACAATAAGAACAGTTATTTATTTTTTTATTATAAATATTTAACAATTTTTTTTTAATTTAATAATTGACGCCTTGATGAACAGAGTAATATTCTTAAAAAAAAAAAACTGTACCCCAAAATTTTGACCGGTAGTGTACATTCCAATGAGATCGTGAGGGGTGTATTCATTTCTGATGGCACTGTATATGTAGTTGTAAATCTGAATACAGTACTTGTAAATTATAATGTAAAACACAGTTGAAGTCAGACATATTAGCCCCCCTGAATTATTATCCCCCCTGTTTATTTTTTTCCCCATTTTGTGTTTAAGGTAGAGAAGATTTTTTTCAACACATTTCTAAACATACAGGCAGTGCAGAATTATTAGGCAAATGAGTATTTTGACCACATCATCCTCTTTATGCATGTTGTCTTACTCCAAGCCGTATAGGCTCGAAAGCCTACTACAAATTAAGCATATTAGGTGATGTGCATCTCTGTAATGAGAAGGGGTGTGGTCTAATGACATCAACACCCTATATCAGGTGTTCATAATTATTAGGCAACTTCCTTTCCTTTGGCAAAATGGGTCAAAAGAAGGACTTGACAGGCTCCGAAAAGTCAAAAATAGTGAGATATCTTGCAGAGGGACGCAGCACTCTTAAAATTGTCAAGCTTCTGAAGCGTGATCATCGAACAATCAAGCGTTTCATTCAAAATAGTCAACAGGGTCGCAAGAAGCGTGTGGAAAAACCAAGGCGCAATATAACTGCCCATGAACTGAGAAAAGTCAAGCGTACACCTGCCAAGATGCCACTTGCCACCAGTTTTGCCATATTTCAGAGTTGCAACATCACTGGAGTGCCCAAAAGCACAAGGTGTGCAATACTCAGAGACATGGCCAAGGTAAGAAAGGCTGAAAAACGACCACCACTGAACAAAACACACAAGCTGAAACGTCAAGACTGGGCCAAGAAATATCTCAAGACTGATTTTTCTAAGGTTTTATGGACTGATAAAATGAGAGTGAGTCTTGATGGGCCAGATGGATGGCCCGTGGCTGGATCGGTAAAGGGCAGAGAGCTCCAGTCCGACTCAGACGCCAGCAAGGTGGAGGTGGAGTACTGGTTTGGGCTGATATCATCAAAGATGAGCTTGTGGGGCCTTTTCGGGTTGAGGATGGAGTCAAGCTCAACTCCCAGTCCTACTGCCAGTTTCTGGAAGACACCTTCTTCAAGCAGTGGTACAGGAAGAAGTCTGCATCTTTCAAGAAAAACATGATTTTCATGCAGGACAATGCTCCATCACACGCGTCCACGCATGAATCACAAAATACAGAAAAACTGTCAATTTACAGATATTTGTTGCAGTGTACTAAAGTAAATTGAATATTTAAAATATGTAAACTCATATTCATGTACATATTTAAACATTCTTAAATAGATAATTCATTTAAAAAAATACAAGTTGTGCTAAAGAGGTGTTTTAAAGATCGTAAGAAACCAAACTTTAAAAAAAAAAAAAATTTTTATGCACTCGCTTTCTATATTAATTGAAATGTAAATGGCACATATAGGGCCTGTGTTTCCTTTACAAATATTATTGAGAAGCTGAACATTACATATTCTATTCTAAAACATAAAATCACTCACAAAAGCTAACACTATTCTAATCTCATATAAATAAATAATGAGGCTATTTATTATAAAATGAAATTTAATATTTATTATTTATTAGGATATTTAAAAAATCCTACCTTAATAATAATAATGATGATGATGATTATTAATATTGTTATTATTAAGTAGGATATTGTTTATTTATTTTTTATTTTTTTTACAATTTGACACATGCAAACCACAGCAGAAAGTTCTAAACAGCAGGCCCATGTCATATACAGTACAGATACTTAAGAAATAACCTACTATAAATTAAAAGAATTAACGTATGCTATGTTTTTTGTTTTCACAAGCTGTAGAGACGTAACAAATTCCACTTTTAAATAATAGGTCACCTATAGCTTTCGCCATGAGGCTGTGTTCAAAATGATATCAATGTTTTCAAAGTGCGCTGCGAAGGGAGCACAATTGTAAACATGAAGATCACTAATCTGAACTGTAAAAATACTTTGAAAGCAAATTACACCTAAGAGAGATTACCTTAATGCTTTTTTTATTTTTAATAATTCCAACTTTGAATGTTAGAATGTTCTAAATCAGGGGTGCTCAACCCTGCTCCTGGAGATCGACCTTCCTGCTGAGTTCAGCTCCTACCCTGATCAAACACACCTGAACCAATTAATTAGGACCTGAACAACACTTGATAATTACAGGCAGGTGTGTTTGAAATGGGCTGCAACTGAAAACTGCAGGAAGGTCGATCTCCAGGAATAGGGTTGAGCACCCCTGTTCTAAATGAATAGGGCATAGGGAGGATAAGTGGGAATAGAACACAGCCAAGAACTATGTTTCTAACTACAGCTCCAGAGGTGTAGTTTCAAGTGCTCAAGTTTGCGACACAGTTTGCGAATGTTCGTTGAAGCGATGAATTTGGGAAACGGCAAATCAACAAACTATCTTTGTAACGACGGAACTTGCGACCTTAGTTGGCTAACAATGGTCTAACCAACAGACTCGTTTTATTAGATAGGTTTAATGTATTTTACGAAATTCAACTGGTGTTTGACACGTTGTGTAATGTCTATTAAATGTCTACTATGTGTAATATCATCATGAATCATGAAAAAGCTAAATATATACACAGAATAACAAGTGGTGTTATTTTTTCTCTTTCTCTTTTTTTTACCTCATCTAGTCTAAGCTTATTGCTGAATAACCCCTGGTGAGATCAGTGCATAATCTGCAGCTGCTCCAGCCTGCGCTTAAGGGCATTGCTATTCAAAACAATGACCCTTTGGTATTCATTTAGAAGAGAGTGAGAGTACAATGTGATTCAACCAAGGCTGTATAACACGTAGTGCGCATCACAGGACTCCAGCTGTCCTCACCTGAGAGGTAAAAGCAGGTGAAACAAACACTGAAATTTCAGATCGAGTATGTTCCAAGGTCACACATGGCTCTGGTTGTCATATTAGGAAACTAGATGGGTAATAATATAACTTGTCAACATACCGGACATTTGCGAAAGACCGGCTGATATCTGTGAGGGTCTGGCTGCTCTCCAAGGTGAGGGTATGAGCGGTCAGTCTAGAGCAGTGTTGGAGACAAGTTTCATTAACAGGTGCCTTTGGTGTGCCTTGGCTGTTTGCTGGGATATTAAAAAAGGCACACTGACAGGTATCAATCATAATGGCCCTTTATGAAAATTATGTAGCATGTACCATGTCTGCACACATTAGCGGTTTCATTCATCTGTCCTGTTTTACAGCATAGTCACATAGTGTTAAATTTATGCATTTCTTTGTGTATATAATAAATGGTGAAAAAAAGCTTAAACTAGCCTAAGTTAGCTAGTTGGCTAGTTCGCTAGTTGGCTGGTTTTAGCTGGGCAACCAGCCTAGTTTTAGAGGGTTTTTTTTTAGAAGGCCATTTCAAGGAAGGGCTTAGCTGGTCAGGTGTGCATTTCCAAAAACCATCATTAGCCAACTAAGGTCACAAATTCCTTCGTTACAAGCATAGTCCAAATTCATGTGGCTCAAATCCGGCCCACACCAGATACTTACATCCGGCCCACATACCACATGGAATGATGGCACTTGGGCGGTCCGCTCCTGTTTGCCAGGTCTGGGCCACAATTAAGCCATAGCAATATCACATATTCAATTCAATTGACCTTTATTTCTATAGCGCTTTTACAATGTAGATTGTGTCAAAGCAGCTTCACATAGAAGATTATAGTAAACTGAAACAGTGTCAGTCCAGTTTTCAGTGTGAAGAGCAATTCCATCGATGCGCAGCTCTACAGATCCCGAACCATGCAAGCCAGTAGCGACAGCAACGAGGAAAAAACTTCATCAATTGGCGAAAGTGAAGAATTTAAAAAACCTCGAAAGAGACCAGGCTCAGTTGTGCACGACCATTTCTCCTATGGCCAAACGTCTTGTGCAGAGCTGCAGTCTAGGCGCCAGAGGCTGGAGAATGCTGGACCTCAGCGAAGACTCGTCTGTCCCTGGAGCGTCACAGGAATCAGTCTCATGCTCTCCACTCCACCATGACCACCACAGCAGCTGCTCAGGATGCGGCCAGGTCCAGAATTATGAAAACCTTGGGATCATCTCGTCGCTTAGGGTTGGATTGTAGCAAGACAGGAGGTTGGTTAAATAAACAGGAGCTATATTATTTTAAGCTTTATAGGTAAGAAGCAATATTTTATAATCAATACAAAACTTAACAGGCAGCCAGTGTATGGAGGATTAAATTGGGGTGATATGATCATATTTTCTAGACCTGGTAAGAACTCTGGCAGCTGCATTTTGTACTAGCTGAAGTTTGTTAATAGAGGATATCAGCCAGAATTCAACCAAATGACCCAGAACTGACCCTATTATGGGCCACAGTTTGCTTGTATTCTGGCCCAGATCTGGCCTACACCTTACACTTGCTGGGTGTGGCAAAGTACAAAAATCCCAGCATGCATTGCAGTATGAATACATTCTATAGCTTATTGATGCTACAGTTTTTATTATTTGCTTTCGATTCTGCTGTTTATGTTGACATTGTTGATTTTGTCACTTTTAGTGTCCTGTTTGTGATGTTTGTAAGTTTTGTTCATTTTGTTAATTGTCACCGTTGTTGAGGTTCATACGCTGATTACTGATGTCTCTGTGAGCAGAAGTTGAACCATAGAATTGTTTTAGCTTATAAACCTTCATAATTCTGTGGCATGTGCAAGCATTTTAATACTTTAATTCTAATAATATTTAAACATTAATTAACATCAGTGAATTATATTATTTCATCACTGGTTGTGCCTCACTTAATTTAATTGTTTTTTTTTTTTTAGTTTTTTGCTTGGCTTGTTTGCTGTAATGAATAAACTTTTCAAGCAAAGTTCTTAAAAGTTACAGCAGCCCAAAATAAATTTATATTAAGAGGTTCAGGGCAAAGAGCCCAACTAAAGCAAACACTTTTCTCCATGATGGTGACTTTAGTCTATGTGGTCCACATATGTTTTAAGATAACTGGGCCAAATTTGCCATATCTTCTCTGTGCCGCTTTAGGCTCACAGCCACATTAGCCAGAGCTAACTGTGCCAAATATTCGCCAAAAGTGGCCCACATTTGTTTTTAGGATAACTGGGCCACATTTGCCATATCTTCTCTGGGCCACTATAGGCTCAAATCCACATTAGCCAGAGTTTACTGTGCCGAATATTTGCTAAACTGACCCACATATGTTTTAGGATAACTGGGCCACATTTGCCATGTTTTCTCTGGGTCACATTAGGCTCACAGCCGCAATAGCCAGAGCTTACTGAGCCTAATATTTGCCAAAAGTGGCACACATATGTCTTAAGATAACTGGGCCATATTTGCACTTACACATGTGAACCACTTTAGGTTTAGACCCAGATTACCCTTAAATGACTATGCCACATTTTTGCCAACTGTGGCCCACATTTGTCCTCCATCCTTTGGGCAAATTTATCATTTTCCACATGGACCACATTAGGCTCATATTCACATTACATTTTGCCATAAGTGCTAAATCTTTGCCTTAAATGGCTCATATATGAATTTGAATATTTGGCCCCCCTTTGCCATTGTACAGGTGGGCCACTTCAGGCTCACATTCATTTTGTCTGGGCCGAAGGAATACCACCAGTGCCACATAACTGCCTAAAGTGGCCCACATTCGTATGCTATCTGGGACCTACCCCTCTGGTTAAGCATAGTTCCTGGTTGTGTTCTATTCCTAGTTATCCCCCTATTCCCTATTCATTTAGAACATTCTAGAACATTTAAACTCAGAAAGATTAAAAAAAAAAGCATTAAAGTAATCTCTCTTAGGTGTAATTTGCTTTCAAAGTATTTTTACAGTTTAGTTTTAGCGATCTTCATATTGACAATTGTGCTGTCTTCGTAGTGCACTTTGAAAACATTTATGTCATTCTGAACACAGCCTTGGCTCGTGACGAAAGCTATAGGTGACCTTAGGTCACTGACCTATGATTAAAAAAGAAATTTACGTTATGTCTCCAAAGCTTGTGAAAACAAAAATATATAACATACTGTACATTAATAGTTTTAATTTATAGTAGGTTATTTAAGAAATGTATTTGTATATGACATGGGCCTGTTGGTTAGAACATTTCTGCAGTGGTTTGAGTGTGTCAAATTGTAAAAGTAGACTTTAAAAAAAAATGAATGAAAAAATAAATAAACAATATCCTACTTAATAATAATAATAATAATAATAATAATAATAATAATAATAGGCAACCCAGTGGCGCAGTAGGTAGTGCTGTTGCCTCACAGCAAGAACGTCGCTGGGTCGCAGGTTCGAACCTCGGCTGGGCTGGGTCAGTTGGCGTTTCTGTGTGGAGTTTGCATGTTCTCCCTGGGTTCGCGTGGGTTTCCTCCGGGTGCTCCGGTTTCCCCCACAGTCCAAAGACATGCAGTACAGGTGAATTGGGTAAGCTAAATTGTCCATAGTGTATGAGTGTGAATGTGTGTGTGGAAGTTCCCAGAGATGGGTTGCGGCTGGAAGGGCATCCGCTGCGTAAAATCGTGCTGGATAAGTTGGCGGTTCATTCCGCTGTGGCGACCCCGCAAGGGACAAAGCCGACAAGAAAATGAATGAATGAATGAATAATAATAATAATAATAATAATTATTATTATTATTATTATTATTATTATTATTAAGTAGGATATTGTTTATTTATTTTTTATAATTTTTTTTTGCAAAAGTTTACTTAACAAATAGTCTACTGAACGTACAATACATGTTAGATTAGTGATTTTACATGGAATATTCTCAATAGTATTTGTCAAGGAAACATATTTAGGCCTTATATGTGTCATTTACATATACTTCAATTAATATGAAAAAGGAGTACATGTTTTTACCAAAACTAATATTAATTTTTTTTTAAATGAGTGTGAGTGTAAAACAATATTATTTGCACAAAAAATTATGGGAGTTTTCTCTAAAGAAGTTACTCCACCCTTAGAGCGTCATTGTGGACATTTTAGACGATGGATCTGCGACACAGAAACTACGGTTTGACAAACACTCCTCACTACATCGTTCTTTCCCAAAAGATGCATGGTCATATGATAGTTCAGCTGCGATGTTATGTTATGTGACCCGTTATGTTTTGGGGTATTGTTTGGGAAATGCACTCCAGGCTGAGAAATGACCAGCTAAAACCAGCTTAACCAGCCTAGCAAGGCTGGGAGCCCATCCAAAACCAGCTTCAACCAGGCTAGTCAAACAACTTAGGCTAGCAAGGTTTCAAAAAACAGTTAATTAACAGGTTCCATATTTTGCAATTTACAAGTGTTTCTGTTTATTTACTGTTATGAATTGCATTATGGGATGTTGATCTCTGCTCTGTCGACTTTTGACGATCAAAATTCAATTGTGCATGTTATCAAAGTGACTATTACTATAAGGTTTTAATGGTTTGAAGCAATATATTGTATAATAAATAATATACACTCACTGACCAATTTATTAGGTTCACCTTACTAGTTCTGGGTTTGACCCCCTTTTGCCTTCAGAACTGCCTTAATCCTTTGTGGCATAGATTCAACAAGGTACTGGAAATATTAATTTTGGTCCATATTGACATGATAGCATCAAGCAGTTGCTGCAGATTTGTTGGCTGCACATCCATGATGCAAATCTTCTGTTCCACCACATCCCAAAGGTGCTCTACTGGATTGAGATCTGGTGACTGTGAAGTACAGTGAACTCATTGTCATGTTCAAGAAATCAGTCTGAGATGATTCTCACTTTATGACAAGGAGCGTTATCTTGCTGGAAGTAGTCATCATTGTCAGCAACAATACTCAGGTAGGCTGTGGCTTAGACTCGATGATCAATTGGTACTAATGGGCCTAAAGTGTGGCAAGAAAATATCCCCCACAGCATTACACCACCACCACCAGCTAGGACGGTTAATACAAGGGGGGTGGATCCATGCTTTCATGTTGTTGACACCAAATTCTGACCCTACACCAAATGTCACAGCCGAAATCGAGACTCATCAGACCAGGCAACATTTTTCCAACCTTCTATTGTCCAATTTTGGTGAGCCTGTGTGAATTTTAGCCTCTGAGCTGACAGGTGTGGCACCCAGTGGGGTCTTCTGCTGCTGTAGCCCATCCGCCTCAAGGTTTGACGTGTTGTGAGTTCAGAGATGCTCTTCTGCATACCGCAGTTGTAACGAGTGGTTATTTGAGTTACTGCTGCCTTTCTATCAGCACGACCAAGTCTGGCCATTCTCCTCCGACCTCTGACATCAACAAGGCATTTGTACCCACAAAACCGCCGCTCACTGGATATTTTCTCTTTGCCGGACCATTCTCTGTAAACCCCAGAGATGGTTGTGCGTGAAAATCCCAGTAGATGAGCAGTTTCTGAAATACTCAGACCAACCAGTCTGGCACCAACATCCATGTCATATTCCAAGTCATTTAAATCAGATTTTCCCCAATCTGATGCTCAAATGATCTTGGGCAGCAGATCGTCTTGACCATGTCTACATGCCTAAATGCATTGAGTTGCTGTCATGTGATTGGCTGATTAGAAATTTGTGTTAACGAGCAGTTGGACAGGTGTACATAATAAGTTCCCGGTAAGTGTATAAAAATAATTAAGTCTGTAAAATAACAGGAAAAGTACTGGCAGTTTATTTCCAGGTTTTTGTATCACAACACCAAACCAGAAAAAAATATCACGGCAAACTATTAAAAATGTCAACAAAAATCACTGTTTCAAACTTTTCAGCATCAAAAGTTGTTGGACAAAAGATCAACATCTCAGAATGCAATTTAAAAAAAAAAATTAAATTATTAAAAAACATGAATCATAAAATACGGAAAATTGTTGATATCTGGATTTAGGGTAAAAAAAAATTACATTTAAATTAAATTTAAAAATAATTAAAAACCTAATGTTCATATTTGACCCAACGTTGGGTTATGACAACCCAGTATTATACCCAGAGTGTAACATTATTATATCTTATATATTTTCCACATATGGAGTATATCTGTATTTTTTCATGGGTTGTTCTTTTTGTAATATACAGGCATGATGTTTGCTTAGTAGGAGAGCACAAAGGAACGTGCAGTAAAGGGATATAGCCTTGGGTTACAGCAGACCATAGAAAACAAACACAAAACATGAAGGAAATGGCCACTATTTCCCATGTGTGCTCAAGTCTGCAATCTCATTACATAATGCAATAGCCAAACTCACACCAGGGTCAATACACCCAAACCAGAGATTAAAATGGAACGTGAAAAAAGCATTTTTGAGAGAGATTTTATTTCAAAAGCAAGAGGATGATTCAGCATTAGAAATAAATCATATTGATTTGGGGATAATAAGAACTCTACAGTTAAACCTCATTTACATGTCCATTTATTATGGTGGCTTGAAAAAGCCAAAATACTGTTATACTACATAAACGTATTATTCTTCCGTCTTCTTCTTCTTAGACTATTTTAAGAACGCATCTAATTTTAGACTGTTCATACTACAACCACCAAACTAACACCAAACCTCCAAACTATACTGAATTAAGTTGCCATATTTTTTCAACTGATCCGACTTACGGTTTTCCCAAAACTGACCCGGAAAATTCGGAAAAGTCCCATAGACTTAACATTGGACCAAACTTTATGACCTTATAACTTTGCGCCTGACTGTCATACAGACTTAAAGTTGAGCTCATTTAACTCAGACTACCAATCTGCCGATCACTGATCACCTTTCAACTTACTAGCCACACCCTAACAACCACTTACGGCACCATAGCAACTGTCCCATAGACTTCCATTATAAAAAACTGCCATTGACTTTACTATGGACATACTAAAGACATACCAATACATACTAGACACATACTAACAGCATATCATCACATACTAACAACATACCAATCCATACTAGCGACGTGCCATAGATATATACACTAGATATCGCATAGGGACCCTGAGCATGCGTCAATAGCACCGCCACATTGGTACAGTGCTTCTAGGACAAACGTCATTCAACCGCACTAGTCAAGACAGTGTGCCAATGTGAAGATGCTGGACTTTAGCGCTGTGTTTGCGTTGTAGTAACGAGCAAACAAAGAAAACAAAGCACAAAGGCAGAACATTTCATAGGTAAGATTTTGTTTTTTATGTTTTTGTATGAACTTTTGTGCTTAAAAAGTAATGTTATTAATACAGTCTCTTGCTGCATTCACCATAAGGCAAAGTAGCACCAACTCGCACTAAATTCTAGACTTATGCTAGTTTTGTTGAATAAAATAAGCAAACTATGTTATGAAATATGACAAGAAGATGCTGCCGTGCTAGAAACTTGTATTATTGTCAGCTAAGTGAACGAGTCGTTCATAACGGAGATTCATTCACAAACGGATTGCTCCCTCCGTCAGAATGAGAAGTGAAAGCAGGAGAGGGGGTGTGTTTCAGGACATAGATTAGATCAAATTAAACAGGGAAGGAGGGTAATGCGTTTCCATGCACACAAACACTCACTTTTTGTCGGTAATGCCCGTGCGGTCACATCCATCAATGTAGAAAAGTGATGTAAAATTATAATATTTCGTAATTTAAAAAAATATTTGCATACTGACCACCGGGGAAAACTCCCGATCATAGATATATGTGTATATGTGTATTTCTCTGGCTTTGGATGGCCACAGTCCTCCGCTTCACCTTGGTCCCGCATTCATTTCAAAGGAGCGCTACCCTGTACTAAAATGGCGGCTCTATTGACGCATTCGTTCTAATAGACAATAGCAGGGTAGGCGACATCTAGTGTATATATCTATGGCGACGTGCTAATTCATACTGTAAACATACTAGCAACCAGCTAATTCATATTAAATTCATGCTAACAACATGCTAGTTTATACTAGAAACATCCTAGCAATATGCTAATTCATACTAGAACCAGGCTAATAACATGCTAATTTATGCTAGAAACATGCTGGGAACATGCTAATTCATACTAGAAGCATGTTAATTTATGTTAGCAACTGCCTAGCAACTACTCAGAACCGCCTAGCAACACCTTAGCAACCGTCTAGCAACACCTTAGCAATCACATAGCAATGCCTTAGCAACCGCCTAGAAACCACTCAGAACACCCTAGCAACACCATAGCAAGACCTAAAACACCTTAGCAACTAGCAACATCTTATCAACCGCCTAGCAACACCTTAGTAACCACCTAGCAACCAATCAGAACACCCTAGCAACCACCTAGCAACACCTTAGCAACCGCCTAACAACACCTTAGCAACCACCTAGTAGCACCTTAGCAATCACCTAGCAACCACCTAGCAACCAATCAGAACACCCTATCAACCAACCACTCAGAAAACCCTAGAAACGCCTTAGCAACTGCCTAGCAACCACTCCGAATACCCTAGCAACCACCTAGCAGCATTTTAGCAACCACCCAGAACACCCTAGCAACCACCAGGCAACATCTTAGCAACCACATAAAACACCCTAGCAACGTCTTAGCAACTACTCAAAACACCTTAGCAACCGCATAGCAACAACTTGCAACCGCCTAGCAACGCCTTCACAACCAGTCAAAACACCCTAGCAACGCCTTAGCATCTGTCTTGCAACCACTCAACACCTTAGCAACCACTTAGCAACACTTTAGCAACCACTCGAAACCCCCTATCCACAGCCTATCAAGAAACATGCTAATCCATACTAGAAACATGCTATCATATGTATAGTTATAACTCTTTCAGACTTCTAAAAAACGACTTCAATTATTTAAAAATTTTAACTACTTCAAACTTTCAGACAAGGCTTTCTCAAGACACCATAAAGTTTGTCTATGAACTTTACTTTTCTAGTTTATTTTTATCTTTTTAGTACATATGGATAAACCAAGTGTGCCACACGCCTGCTTTTGAGTTAAGGCCTCGGCCGTTAGATCGCCCCCTGGGGGCTGGCTGCAGTACAAGTCATAAATCCCGCCTCCTCCATGTTAATGAACGAGACTTGAGTCCAAATAAAAAAAATTATTACACTTGCAATAAAATGTCCCGAAAGATGGTTCTGGTCAGTTAAGGCACTGGTTACCGTGCTAATATAGGTGCAGATCTTCATTTTTGTAAAGAGTATGTTTTTAGTCTGTAATTTAATGCTGGGCGTCATCGTGATTGACAGTTCTGATTGACAGTTTCTCAAAACTGACGTCTGCGCTTCGGGAGGAGATTGAAGTGTTATTATTCGATTTCTGTGTTATTTTACCATGATAAAATGAGTTGTTTAACAGTAAACTATACTTTCTGACATACAGGATCTGGTGGAACACTGTTTGATAAGGTCAGGGCTTTATCGGGCTTTATTAGTTTGCTGATACACGGCTAGCCTAGCCATGATGGGGAAAATACAGGGGATCGCTATCTAGCAGTAATTCTCTTTATGGGTCTGAAAAAATAATTAGGAAGACAAAACTAATGTTAGCCTATGTCCACATTGAGCTCCTGTAACGTTATTTGAACTTGATTTAAAGGACATCTCTGCATTTTGAGTTTCTGCATGTTATTGAGTTCATCTACTGAATTTGCTGTTATGCAATATTAATGTTTTAGAAACAGAATTTTATATAACAAATAGAGCTGTAAATTATATATATATTATATACATCATGTATCGTTGGATTTTTATTTGAAAACTCCTAATAAACATTAAAATGAATGTAAATTTCTCTTTGCCAGACATACCTATCAACCCTCCCGTTTTTCCCGGGATTCTCCCGTATTTTACAGTTCTATCCCACTGTCATCCCGTAAAGGTATTTTCCCGTATTTCTCTTGTATTTTTTATCTTTCTGAGAAGAGCCGATCCTCCCTATATGCAACCCATACCGCCGAACCACCAGGGGCCGCCCTTGCTCTTAAATGTGATTCGGTTCTGTGCATTCATTTTATTTAGGCATGGAAACACTTAATTTCCTTTTCATTACAGGCGCCATTGCCCCTATGCAATCCTCAAAACAGTCAGTTCATATAAAGATGCATGACTGTCAGCTGATGCTCTCCATAGTGATTATAGACGCTGTTTCCCAAGCGGATTCTGTATGTACGCGATTTGATGCTGAGCTCAAGTGGACACTGGGTTTTGGCTGCGTGTTTAAACAGACATATACACATAATAATAATAATAATAATAATAATAATAATAATAATAATAATAATGGCGGTTCTTTCCGCTATGGCGACCCCAGATTAATAAAGGTACTAAGCCGAAAATAAAATAAATGAATGAATGAATAATAGTAATAATAATAACATCTAGACATGTCGATCTTGTTGGGTTTTCTTTTAAACACAACAAATTTTGTCTTAAATGAGCATAAACAGTTAAGAAAACGGTCAAATGCTTTCAATATAGATATATGCAGTTTTAAAGTGACAGCTCTGTTATTTAATGTAATCAAACCAAAAAAATCTAAATGAGAGATTCATTCGCTGCTCTTTAATCAGAATGTTTAAATTATACAGTGAAGAAAAGATGAGATTTGATAACTTGATTCTATTTCTTTATAATAGCTAATAGTATTAATGAGCTGAACTGTTTGCTAATTTGTTTGCAGCTTTTTTAATGTATACTAATTATTATATCCTTCGTAAAAAATAATAAAAATGTATTACTGATCGTTTCAGAAGTTTATTTACAATGAAACAGATGCAGATTTAGTTTTTTTGGGGTGGGGTATCCCTTATTTTCACATCCCAATGTTGACAGGTATGTTGCCAGATGTAATGAAGGCATCGAATAAACCAAATGAAAATATACAAGCGATGTTGCAGCAGCTGATGGACATCATGTATTAATACTGCGAACTTTATTGTACAAATTGACAAGGATTATTTTATATAGTGCAGGGATGAGATGTGTAAATATCCTGTTGATATTTAGAAATCTTGCTGTATTTATGCTTTAAACGCACGATTTTTCCCGCATGGTAAATCGTTATCTATGGTGTGTGTATTTTGGGTCCTATTGATTGCTAATTGAAAATAAAAACCTTTCTAAAAATGTATGTGTTGTTCATGTGTTATTGTTCATATTTTACAAGTGTTATTTCTACCCCTGTGAACACAGCCTACAGACCTGCAATTTAACACTGCTCGTCAGACCACCTAAAATGTGTATTTGTTTGAGCCTGAATGGACAGTCTAATCTCTCTTACATGGTGCAGCTTAAATGCAAAGATTGATTTTCCATGACAACAGAGCATAGATCAAACCCCTGATCCACTGACAGCTTCATCTTTTGTCTATAATCAGTTTTCATCAGCCTTAACTTCCATTTTATTTGAAGGTATGCCTGTGGTTTATTCACGGCTTCTTCTCAATGCTATGAAGTATTGCTGACATGTCTGCTTTAAATATCCAGCACTGCTGTGGTGCAATAAAAACTCTGGCTGCAGGACTAGAGGGCTTGTTAGACATCCCAAAATGCATTGCTGCGTGGCCTGGTTCGGTCTGTGACACACACGCTTGCAAAGAAAGAGACAGGCTGGTTCAGCACAGATTTATAATACTGAGATACACACCTTAAAGAGATATTTCACCAAAAACTGACAATTCTGTCATCATCCTTCTGTTGTTTCAGTCCTGTTTAACTTGAATCCTGTTTCAACATGAAGATATTTTTAGTAAAGTTCATGCTGCTCTTTTTCTACACAGTGAGCAAATGATACTAAATACAAACATGTCATGATGTTTAACATTTTCCATCTTTTCAATGTCACTACCCAGCTAGCAAAATTCATGTGGCTCAAATCCGGCCCACACCAGACACTTATATCTGGCCCACATACCGCATGGAATGATGGCCCTTGGGTGGTCCGCTCCTGTTTGCCAGATCTGGGCCACAATTAAGCCATAGTAATATCACATATAAGCTGGAATTTAACCAAATGAACCAGAACTGACCCTATTCTGGGCCACAGTTTGCTTTTATTCTGGCCCAGATCCGGCCCACACCAGACACTTACATCTGGACCACATACTGAAAGGAATGATGGCTCTAGGGCAGTCCGCTTATGTTTTTTCAGATCTGGGCCACCAATAAGCCAAAACAATACCACATATTAGCCAGAATTCAACCAAATGAACCAGAACTGACCCTATTCTGGGCCACAGTTTGCTTTTGTTCTGGCCCAGATCTGGCCTACACCTTACACTTGCTGGGTGTGGCAAAGTACAAAAATCCCAGCATGCATTGCAGTATGAATACATTCTATAGCTTACTGATGCTACAGTTTTTATTATTTGCTTTCGATTCTGCTGTTTATGTTGACATTGTTGATTTTGTCACTTTTAGTATCCTGTTTGTGAGTTTTGTTCATTTTGTTAATTGTCACCGTTGTTGAGGTTCATACGCTGATTACTGATGTCTCTGTGAGCAGAAGTTGAACCATAGAATTTTTTTAGCTTATAAACCTTCATAATTCTGTGGCATGTGCAAGCATGTTAATAAGATACTTTTAATAATGGATTAAACATTGATTAACATCAGTGAATTATATTATTTCATCACAGGTTGTGCCTCACTTAATTTAATTGTTTTTTTTTTTGTTTTGTTTTTTGCTTGGCTTGTTTGCTGTAATGAATAAACTGTTCAAGTAAAGTTCTTAAAAGTTACAGCAGCCCAAAATAAATTTATATTAAGAGGTTCAGGGCAAAGAGCCCAACTAAAGCAAACACTTTTCTCTATAATGGTGACTTTTGTCTATGTGGTCCACATATGTTTTAAGATAACTGGGCCACATTTGCCATATCTTCTCTGGGCCGCTTTAGGCTCACAGCCATATTAGCCAGAACTAATTGTGCCAAATATTTGCCAAAAGTGGCCCACATTTGTTTTAGGATAACTAGGCTACATTTGCCATTTCTTCTCTGGGCCACTATAGGCTTAAATCCACATTAGCCAGAGTTTACTGTGCCGAATATTCGCCAAAAGTGGCCCACATATGTTTTAAGATAACTGGGCCACATTTTCCATATCTTCTTTGGGCCACTATAGGCTAACGGTTGCATTAGCCAGAGTTTACTGTGCCGAATATTTGTCAAACTGGCCCACATATGTTTTAAAATAACTGGGCCACATTTGCCATATTTTCTCTGGGTTACATTAGGCTCACAGCCGCAATAGCCAGAGCTTAATGTGTCAAATGTTTGCCAAAAGTGGCACACACATGTCTTAGGATAACTGGGCCACATTTGCACTTACACGTTTGAGCCACTTTAGGTTTTGAACCAGATTACCCTTAAATGACTATGCCACATTTTTACCAACCAAGACGCTCCTCATGCAGCCGTTCGCGCTTTCCTGTTTGTTATTGTGGGCGTTTCGCATAGTTCAGTTGCGCAATTGTGATTGGGCAGTACGAAATTGTGCTCACTCGATTGGCTAGTAAGGCTGTTACACACAGACGACTGTCATACAGATGGCAGTCATGCATTTGCTCTGAGCGTGGGAAGTTAAATAATATACATGTCATATCGCAGCCTTTTTTCGATTAGCTAATCGCAACGTTCCAAATCGCGATTCGATTAATTGCATAGCCCTAGTGTGGACCACTATTTTCTTTTAGATCCTCACAATTTTGGAATCCAGATGCGGGCCGGATTGAACGGCTCAGTGTCAATACTCATAGATGAGCCCAATATTTGTCAAACAGTGTCAATATTTTTAGACTCTGTTGAGGAAAAAAATCACACCTGAGCAATGCATGTGACTATATTCTCCATACAAGAGGTCTTGAAGCTGTAATTATCAAAAAAAGCTTTTATACAAAGTATTAATTACAATATCATGTCATCAACTCCTTTGGAAATACAGTATATTTACAGGAAAAAACTGTGATGAAGCTGTATACTTCTTACAGGATTTATGTATAGATTTAAGATAAAAAAAAATAAAAAAATATATATATATTTTAGAAGATGGGTGTAAAAATCATTTGCTTCTTATTTACATTTTCTAATTTTTTTCCAAAAGAAAAAGAAAGTGACCTAACTAACCGAAAGTAAGTCAAACAGGCTTGAAGCAACATAAGGGTAGATAAATGAAGACAGAACTATCTCCGTAAGCACAGAGATCATTGTCGCCACATTATGTGAAAAGAGTGCCATTCCTAAGTATTTTAAAGCTTAGATGGTTTTATTCCAAATCCATCATTTATTTAAATAGAATAGTCTTGCCTGGCTCACCTGTTTATTGAGGCTTTACTGTACCTCTTTGCTCAAGGGTGGCTTTAAAGGTAATTTCTCCTGCAGTTATGAAGGTTATTTTGACATATTAGTGACTCTAGCACAGTCAGAGTACTCCTCTAGAAGTCATTTTATCAGAGTTTATCAGAAAAATAAAACTCTGGAATAGATTTCTCATCCATGTTGTTTCACACCAGCTGTACATCAGTTAATTTCTTCTGTTAAATACCAACGTGTTCTTCTCACTCAAATTATGTTTTATATTATCTTGTGCTTGAAAAAATTTAAGGGTGAGCCAGGGGCGTTGCTAGACATAAAGCTCTACTGGGGCACAGCTCCCCCCCAAAAAATGTATATATATATATATATATATATATATATATATATATATATATATATATATATATATATATATATATATATATATATACACACACTTCTATACAGCTTAAAGTGACATTTAAAGGCTTAACTAGGGTAATTAGGTTAACTAGGCAGGTTAGGGTAATTATTGTATAACAATGGTTTGTTCTGTAGACTATCGGACTAGACTAATAATTTTGTCCTTAAAATGGTGTTTAAAAAAATAAAAACTGCTTTTTATAAAATAAAATAAAAAATATTATCAGACATACAGTAAAAATTTCTTTTGGGAAATATTTAAAAAAGAAAAAAAATTCAAAAGGGGCGCTAATAATTCTGACTTCAACTGTATATATATATATATATATATATATATTAAGGGTGTAACGATACGCGTATTCGTATCGAACCGTTCGGTACGAGGCTTTCGGTTCGGTACGCATACGAACCGAACGATTCAGACAAATATAATGTTTTCAGTGGAACAATGCTCAACAAGGCATCCCATGATGTGACAGGCAACATCTGCCTTCCCCGCCCACCTCCAGTCAGGCACACACTGCACTCAGGGTCGGAGTAAGCTCAATTGGCGCTCAAACCGAAAGTTATGCCGCTTTCAATCCGAAAAAGCCGGCGGAGCTGGGTGTTGAGATGATGCGGGGTTTGTCCCGGACAAAAGCGAAGACCGAGGGGCGCTGAGATGATGCAGGGTTTGTTCCGGACGAAAGCGAAAGGGTGGAAACGCGCCGCGGACTGACTGCACTGCAGCTAGCAAAATGGCTAGTAGCTAACATTAATGTAATCCTCCTATAACCAACAACGGGTCTGGCGTTTGGGAGCACTTTGCTTATTCCTGCTTTCAGATCCACTGAGATGGCAGGTGACGGTCAAATCAAGCAGATCCCGGTTGTATCCCCATGTGCTGCCGTTAATCCGTGAGTCAGGTAATCAAAAAATAGGTCGCATGATATTTACCCAGCCGGCATTTCAACGGTGATTCAACGCTGAATCAACGTCAGGTCTATGGTTGGATCAACGTTGAATTACCTTTCGATTTTGCAAATTGGATCAACGTTTATATAGTGACGTTGTTTCACCGTCGGATCACCACCGGTGATTCACCGTTGAAATCACGACGTTGTTTCACTCTTACCTTCTTCATGGGTGAATTTTGGTCGTTTTGTAGACGTTGAATTAAGGTTGAATTACCTTTCGATTTTGCAAATTGGATCAACGTTGATACCTTGACGTTGTTTCACCGTCGTACATTTCAACGTAAGTTAAATAGAAATTACATATAACACAAAAGTCCATAAATATAGCAAACAAATTTTTACTAATAAAAAAACACAATACAAATACACAACTTAGCCTGTGTATCAATTTATTCAATAGACCACATTATCACTTATTCTAAATATACAGCAACATTTACAGCATACAATCGTTCATTAAAACCATGCAGGTTACTGTACATGCAGTACACTGAAATACACAAACATTTAAATGGTCACTTTTTAATTAGGTTGCATGAGTTGAAGTTAGTTCATATTTACTAACATGAACAAAGTATAAATACTTACAGCATTTATTAATCATTTAATTAAAGTATGTCCCAATGCTATTAAAATCAAAATGTATGCTTGTTAACATTAATACACTGAGCTGACATGAACTGTATTTTCTTTATATGAAAGACGTTTTAAATGTATTGTTCTTTGTTCATGTTAGTAAATGCATTAACTAACACAACCTTATTGTAAAGTGTTACCATCTTCAGAAATTCAGATAATAACTAACTAAATAACTAAACTGTCACCAACACAGTCTCCAAAATACAATTCGGTTTACAAAGTTTACAAAATACAAATTTTTAAAGTGGCTGCAGTAAAAAAATCATAAAACATCACCCACAGCTAAGAATCACAAGTAAAATACATTACATCTGTTTAAGGTTTTATATGTTGAGAGAAACGCTTGAGGTAAAAGCTGGCACCGGGGACAAAAAATTAAATGTAAAACACTAAAAACATCTATACTGGTCTAGCAGTTAAATACATCTTTTATTTTCAAACACCAGGTGAGTATCCTACAAAATCAATAATGAGGTTTGCCACTCCAATTCATTGTGAATGAATGACTCGACTTTCACAATAGTGAAAACTCCTGGTATAATCACATAATCAGGTCAGCATGCTAAATATTTAGTTGTTTTTGTCTTTTTGCATAAAGTACATCTATTGTGTTTAGCATTACTGCAGCAAAACTGAGCACCTGTGACAGTGGAACATCAAGAAAATGTGTAGAATATATGATTGGATTCTCTCTCACAAACACAACAGTTACACCTTGACATGTTCACATCTATTTGACTTATTATAGCCTATAACTTAAATAATACAACAGTAATTTGTTATTCCATTACTATTAGTATCATTAAAATTGCATGTTCACATGGGTCCTACAATGATGGCTCACGTTTGTGAATGTAGGACTATTCACCTAGTAGATACATTTCACTATTACATTGGTCTTTAAAAAAATGTCACATTAAGTACTCACATAAGTTATGTTATTAATTACTTGTGTCATCCCAGAGACCTGTTCATCTTCAGAACACAAACTAGAATATTTTAGATTAAATGCTCCTCATCCTCTACAGACAGCAATGGTCCCGAGATGGTCATAGTCCAGATAAGGCACAAAAAACATTGTCAAAACATTCCATGTGACTTCTGTAGTTCAACTGAGAACATGCCAAGCTACAACAACACTTTAGTGAGGCAAAACAAAACAGTAAATACAAAATTGTTTGCGTATATCTCTCCCACATTAGATCAGCGTGTGTGTTTACTATGAGCAGTAAGCGCACACCCTAACCTGTTGTGTGTTTACAACGAGTAGTAAGCGCACACCCTGACCTGTTGTGGCAGAGGCAAACAAGTTATTTTTACAGTACTTTTGATGCACAAATGTGTTTTTGAGTTTTGTATGATTACAGTTGAACCACTGAAGATAGAAGCAATGTTTTGACAAAGTTTTTAGTTCCTTTTCTGGACTTTGAACATCTTGGGACCCTTGCTGTACATGGAGAAAAAGAAAACTATAGCTTCATGGCAAATGAGTCAAATATCACATCGAAATCACCAAAACAGGCACAAACCAATGTTTAGTTTGGAGAGAGAGAGAAGGGAGGAAGAAAAAACATTTGCAAATTCTAAAAATAACTTTTCTCTGTAATTTTAACACAAATTTCACTGTAACAGGTACTGTTATTTTGCTCCAGTGACACCTTCAGAAAACACCGTAGTCAGACATCCATAGAAAAGCAGAGAGTTTGGTGTGGTGTAGCAGAACTGCAATAGACGTCTGTCCAGGCTGACACTGGTTTAGGCCATCGGTATGTCCTTGATACCCTCAACTGGAGCTTCCAGAAAACCTGCAATAAATGAAATACTAGGTTACAACCAAGTTGGTATCTGCTATTATACAAAGTGAAATTCAAACTCAAATTTATTTTTAATTGAATCCAAATTTGTCCTATAAAATCGTCACATTCAATAATTTTGACTCATCCATCTGAATATTCCTACTTCACTGATCTTGTTTGGGTTTCATTTACATTTAATAAGATTAATGATGCAAAATCTCTATTTTTAAATTGAAAGCACATACAAACCACACACAATTAAGTACTGCTACGAGTAAACCGCAGTATACAAGAGAGACAAACAGACACAAAGGAAAACAAAACACACACCAGAACATAGTATAACAATCAATAAAGAAACGAGGACAAAGCTGGTTTGTGAACACAGGCAATTATAAACAGAACATTATTTACCGACCAAAGAAAAAAGAAACTTGACATAAAATGAACTTAGCAAACTTACATACGGGCAAAGTCTTTTCCATTCAATGCTGTGTAGTGCGCCTCTAGTTAGGAGAACATATCTAAAGTAAAAGGAAACAACAACAGTGAAACAACAGTAGTTCACTTTATAATAATTATTATATTGCATGTTTAATATATTATTGATAACATTGCTCAGTAAAAACTTAAGGTTATTTGATAACTGTTTCTCAAAGTCACAATGTGTAGCCAGCTTTTTTTAGGATAATTCCTATAGTCATACATAAGATTTATCAAGAGGAATTTGCAACCAGCAAACAAAAAGTTGGAGAAGAAAAAATATTAACTATAAGAGACTTGAAGAACTAAGAGAAGTGAAGAATTAGGTGCGATATCATCAGGAAGCCTTAAGGCACCGCCGGTGCCAGCATTTTCCAGAATTCAAATTTCAGATTCTCGAAAAAATTACTTGGCTGCAGTAAAGAATCATGAAACATTCACCACATCTAATAATTACAAGTTGTTGTAAACCATTACATGTACTGTAAAAGCTGTTTAAAGTTTTTTAGACATACAGGTTGAGAGAAACTCTAGGAGCAGCACTTTTGCAAAAGCCTGCATGTAGGACAGAGAAAAGGGATAGTTCAAAATTTAAATTCTGTCATCATTTACTCACCATGTTGAACAAAAGAAGATATTTTAAAGAAAGCTGGAAATCTATAACCATTGACTTCTACAGTATTTGTTTTTTTCCAACTATGGATTTCAATGTTTACAGGTTTTTAGCTTTCTTCAGAATAGCCTCTTTTGTGTTCAACAGACTAAACTCATAATGGTTTTAAACCACTTGGGGAGTAAAATGTAAGTAAATTTTTAATTTTGGGTGAACTATCCCTTTCAGTTTGAAAACACCAGAGATCTTATGTAGACCCTTTTCACAAGACAGTTGATGCATTTCATTTGTCATCTTAATCCTCAAGTTTTTAATATTTAGATTTTTTTTAAATAGCATGTTTATTTGTTTTTATGACTTCTCAATGACATCACATGTACTGCTGCTACACATATATCGCTATTTTTTTAAGAATACAAATTCCACTGTAACGGGTGCTGTTGTTTTGCTCCAGTAATACCTTGAGAGAACACCGTAGTAGTCAGACATCCATACAAATCATTGGCATGGTGTAGAACTGCAGTCTGTCCTGGCTGACAGGTTTAGGCCATCTGCATGCTCTTCATGCCCTCAACTGGACCTTCTAGAAAACCTAGAAAGTTAAAACACATTACACCTCTTATCTGCTACTGTACAAAGTGTAATTCAAGCATTAATTTCTGACTAAATACATATTTGTCCCATAATATTGTCACATAGCATAACCTCGCAACATAACACAATAAATAGAGGTAAAGTTGGTTTTATATTCGCACATTCGTTCATTTAGAAGTCTCTATATTGTTTACCATGTTACTTTGAATATTCGATCGGAATTAGTATGCAAGTATGACTTCTAAACAACACTAACACTATCTAATTCACTATGAACAATGTTGTACTTTGATAGTTATTGGCTGCTAATATGATTTCCCTATTTAGAATTTGCAAAGAATACTTTTTTGAAATTATATTATTAAGGAGAATGTCTGAATATCCGAATATAAAACCAACTTTACCTCTATACATAATAATAATATCAATATAACAATATAATATAACACAACATAGCCTAACAATCAATAAACAAACAGATTAGAAAGAGAATATCATCAACCAAAGCACCAAGATTTTTAAATAGAGGTAAAGTTGGTTTTATATTCGCACATTCGTTCATTTAGAAGTCTCTATATTGTTTACCATGTTACTTTGAATATTCGATCAGAATTAGCATGCAAGTATGACTTCAAAACAACAATAACACTGTCTAATTCACTGTGAACAATGTTGTACTTTGATAGTCATTGGCTGCTTATATGATTTCCCTATTTAAAATTTGCAAATAACACTTTTCTGAAATTATATTATTAGGGAGAAAGTCTGAATATCCGAATATAAAACCAACTTTACCTCTATCAACACAACAGTGAAACGACAACAGTTTACTTTGTAGTAACAATACAGCGTATAAAAAAGATATTGTCTTATAACGTTGCTCAGTAACTTTAAACCGCGTTTGGAGTTTATCGATTTGAATTTGCCAATTAAAACAGGTAAAAACACTAATATCGACTAAAGTTAAACATGTAGCATTAGCTCGAGATATAGAGGTAAAGTTGGTTTTATATTCGGATATTCAGACTTTCTCCCTAATAATATAATTTCAGAAAAGTGTTATTTGCAAATTTTAAATAGAGAAATCATATAAGCAGCCAATGACTATCAAAGTACAACATTGTTCACAGTGAATTAGACAGTGTTATTGTTGTTTTGAAGTCATACTTGCATGCTAATTCTGATCGAATATTCAAAGTAACATGGTAAACAATATAGAGACTTCTAAATGAACGAATGTGCGAATATAAAACCAACTTTACCTCTATGCTCGAGATTAGCTGCTGCGTCACCGGAGCGCAAACAAGACTAAAAACCAAACTGGAAAGTTTTAAATGCTTCAAAATTCGAAACACTACAACTCAAAAGTCACCTTCAAGATTAACTGTGTGTAAAACAAGACTGGGGATAAATAAAACATGTAAAGCATCGAAAAACATGCTTACCTCTGAATTCTGTTGCACTGCAGGTGTCCGTAATTACGATTCAAACTTCCCATGAAGCGCTGCGCGTGGCCGCGTGCGCCGAGTCCTCCAATGATACCATGGTAACCACCAAAAACGTTGTTGAAAATAGGGTGAAGCCACGACGTTAATTCAACATACAGATCACGATTAAAAAATGTCAACGTTGACTTGTTTAATGATTTCTGTAACTTTTTTCAACCATTTATCATTCAACATTGTTTCAACTTTGAAACAACAACTGACGTATTTTCAACCGCATTTCAACGTTGAAGCCTGGTCATATGCAGGAAGTTTTTCAACCGTTGAACATTAAACGTTGTATCAACATTATTTCAACGTTAAAAACACACCTGACCTTATTTCAACCATATTTCAACGTTGAAGGTCGGTCGTGTGCCGGCTGGGTAAGTATAAGTGGGTCACGCGTGGGTAAGATCAATTATTGGTGATGCAAACTTTAACTATTTACTCTAAAATATTAAGGTGTTTCAAGCAATCTTGACAGACTGGCACAACTATGCTTTCATTTAAAAAAAAATCGCTCGTCACGGCTATATGCGGTGAACATCTCCGTTTTCACAGGTTTCTGAGTTTTCTCATCATCAATCACTTTCAGTCTGGGAACATGTTCAGTGCTGCGAATTTTGTTTTAAGCCTGTCCTGCAATATCATGTATTGAGGAGGATATAGTCAAAGATATTGCAGAGAGCTGAGATCTACAGTATGGCGACTTTAAAGATGATATTTAGCTTGTTTCGCATTAATGTAGATATATTACATGTTTTAATTACATTATTGAATAAAATGAATAGCATTATTATTTTTAATCATCATCATTAATAATAAATAAACTAAAAATAATTTGACAGCTTCAGCTGTTCACATCAACATGACCGGCACTTTCAGACTTCAGCACCACATGTCTTTAGCATGAATTGAAATCGACTTTCCCTCCTAAAGGAAAAAATACAATCATTTTTAAAATTGCAATGCGATTAGTCATGTATTCGCAATTTCACATAAATCAGCATGCGAAAATTTAAATAGCCTATTTCCATTGCGCTCTCTCTCTCTCTCAGCAGCAGTTCACGCGCTCTGGATAAGCGCACTACACAGCCACATCTTGTAGCAAATTAATTTGCAACTTTGTTGTATAACAAATAGGCTAAATAACAACATTTAATTAACAAACAAATGAAATAAAATTATTTGTAAAAATGAATCTACAGAAAAAAGAAAATGAAAAGAACTGAAACCAGCTCAAATGTTCTGTTCTGGAATAACAGGTGTTGCGATCAAATTAATTCGATGGAATGATAAACACAGACAGGCGCATTTTTCAGAAAATAGCCTATTTTATTTTATTTAAAAATATGTTAGGCCTATATTTATTATATATATATATTTTAAATAGCCTATATTAAATTACCATTCATTTTGGCTTTAACGAATTATTGAACAGATTATTAATAACTTATCAAAAACATTTTACTGAGCTCAGTGTCGGCCGTCACCGGATAAAGTCCAATCTTTCTTTAATTTTTTGGACTTTTGTTTGAAAGCTTAGTGGCATTGTAGAGGTCCAATTTACTGTTGTTTGATTTAAATTATAGCCTATATATGCGCCAATAAACAAGTCAAAGGAATGAGTGAATTAATAAAGTTATTCTTAAATGTCGATATTGTTTTTACTCAAAAAAAATAACAAATGTTTTATAAAAATAAGTTAGCAATTTTCATAATTTATACGATTCAGTTAAATATAAGTTGGACATTTATGGGGCCATGTAACATGTTTTTGTGTTTGTTTTTTGTTCTCGGTGATCTTTAATATATACTGGGTAGCTACGCAAAATATTTTCTAAAATGTCAAGCAGGAATTTGTCGATTAGCTTTAATTATGAAGACAAAGAAATATTAAAAATAACAAAAATAAAATGATAAAAAAAAATACAAAGATAAAAAGAGCAGCATTTTGCTAAATATAATAGTCCTTTATATGCTTTAAATCCTGCTATGTGTTGTTTCATATTCGTTTTTATTTCACTTGATGCATTAGTTATTTAATGTTTGAAAGCTGAAAGAAATAACAGCCGTCCTTTAAATCATTATTTTACCATCAAAATGTAGTATATTTTATATTACTATAAACTTTTGATATAAAACCGCTGTGTAATTTAATTGATTGTTAAAAATGAAATAATTTTATGGCATAACAGTGTTTAGTAGTTGCTTTCGCTTTCGTTTTTCACGGAAGCTTTAACAGAAGCGTGTGCCGCATTCACCTCTGAAGTGGCTACTCAGCCTGTAGCCTAGTTTGGGATTTTTTCGTTGTGACGATTAAGCAAGAATCATAATGCATTGCATATTCAGCTCATTCTTCAGTAGCCTCAACACAGGCTGGTAGCCTAGATTTAAACGGATCGTTTATAAGAATGGGCGATTAATAGATTAATTGGTCGTTAATTTAAATGATCATTGATCACTGGATTTTGTAGAAACTGACATCCCTAGTTCAAAGTAAAAAAAAGAAAAGAAGAGAGATCATGCTTTTATGATGTTAGTTTTCATACAATAAAAAGATTTCAATCACAAAATCCTCTGGCTTTTTTCCTTTTTTTTTTTTTTTTTTTTTTTTTTTTTGCTGTATCGAAAACATACCGAACCGTGACACCACTGTGTCGTATCGAACCGAACCGTGATTTTTGTGAACCGTTACACCCCTAATATATATATATATATATATATATATATATATATATATATATATATATATATATATATATATATATATATATAAAATAACAGTATTATTGTTATTATACAATTATTATTATAAATAAATAACAGAAAATAATCCTAAATTTAACTGTAAAACAATCTAAAAGATACAACTGGAGTGATGCTAAGATAATTTAAGATTTTTTTTGCATGAATATTAATTTCATTTGAATAAAATTCTCTAGACAATTCTATAGAATACAAAAAAAAAGTTTTACAGAATTATCTGTTGTGTGCTGTCTTAGACCCGACTCATGGCTAAGAATTAGGTTTATTACCTCCCTGGTCTTACTTGCCTGACTCATCATCCCTCCTTTTTGCTTCATACAAAAAAATCTATCAGGAGCCATGCTTAGTCTACATAAGATCACCATTATATCATTTAAATTAGTTTTGTCGACTTGCAAAACTCACTGCGTGCTGACACCTCCGCATAAAAGACCGTTATGGCGGTTGCACAACACGAGCGGCGCGTGAGCAGAGTGGCTATTTTTTGGCGTGCATGTTCACAACCGGGACTTACACCGGGAGCAGAGCATCGTGTCAGCGTCAAGCAGCAGTGGTGCGTGAGGCACGCGGGTATGTTTTTTTCTGTGTACATGCTGTTTTGTTTATAAGTAAACTACATTGCTTTCACCAGCGTTGGTTCATTCACACAGAGAATAACATCTTTATTCTGGGATTACCACTCCTAATAAATACACTTGCAGTAGTAAATTGTATCTCAAAGAATTTACTGGGGCACTGGCGATTTTTACTGGGGCACCTGCCCCAGTAAAAGGGGTCTAGCGACGCCCCTGGAGTGAGCAGTGTTGGGTACATTACTTTAAAAAAGTAATAGATTACAAATCACTGACTACTACTGGAAAATTGTAATCTGATTACATTATTACTTCATGTAAAAAGTAATCATATTACTAATTACTTTGCTTTGAAGTTACTTTTAAATCATATAAAATATAGAAAAAATACAAAATAAACTGCATCTTTTAGTAATTTAATAATCACTAAGAAACATTACAATGGGTTGATCTCAGCGGCTTGACATATTCAAAAGAATTTAAGAGTTTGCCCAAAATTTTAAATTCCCTCATCATTCACTTGTTCCAAACCCACACGAAAGAAGACATTTAGAAGAAAACTGGATACCTGTAATCATTGACATTTGGTTGTTCTGTGTTTGTCAGAGGTAATTAGTCCTAAATGTGTATAGTTCTTGTCACGTGACTCGCGGTTTTCAACTGTGTGGGCCTGGGAAATGAAAGTACGCGCAATATGCGCTCTCAATATGCGCACGCACAAAAGAAGCGATATGTGAACGACCCCATAAGCAGCTACGCTTCTATTTACATTCAGAAGTTACCTTCACTCCCGATCCTGCACAAAAAAATTCAATGTAGCCTGTTTAGGCTGAGTTGGGCCGCTGTGTTTTTAGGCGCCTTTGTCCTGCTTGGTGACGAGTATTGTCGTAGAATGCTTTTTATACAAGTGCTTGAACAAGTTACTGGTCGAGTTAAAAGCAGTCGAAAGTTCTTTAAAAAGATTATTTATTATTTCACAGCAATATTTTAGTTTTTATGCTCAATGAAATCAAAGTAATGTTCTCCAGCAATTTAAAAGCACATGCTTATTAACTGATGTTGCAGTTAAAAATATGATTTTAAAGAAGCATTTGATTGAAAGAAGCATACATTGACTTTAGTAACTGTAATCAATTTACACCAATTTGAAATGTAATTCGTTACATTACTGCATTCCTCAAAACTGTAATTAGAATACAGTAACGCGTTAACTCTGAGGGTGAGTAACTGACAGCATACTGTAATTGCCATTTCTAGGTAAACTATCCCTTATGAACAAGCGCTACGTCAAATTAAACTACAGAATGTATATTGAGCTAGGACAAGTACAGAGCACAATTAAGAATAACATGTCAATTGTGTCCCCTGGTACTAAAATATTGACCTTTACATGTGATTTAACTATAGAGCTGTAGATTATGTCAGACATGTTACTGTTGGCAGATCACCCTGACTTGTCCGGGTCTAAGTTTAGAGTGAACTTAGACACCCTTTCTCTAGTACATGCCAGTCCCCACATTTTCCAGTCTGGTATGGTGCTATATGTAAACACGTGCAGGGCCTCGTGTTAAAAACCTAGTCATTGCGCATTTTGTGCTACCTATATAGGGCTAATCCCAACTTCATGTCACTATATATATATATATATATATATATATATATATATATATATATATATATATATATATATATATATATAGCCGTCTGAAACGGTATTACATGTTATGTGATTTTTGATTGATTGCGAAATTGATTATGTGGTTAACGACTGCATTGCATTACACATATCTGTTATTAAAGATATATGTTTTGTGTAATATCTGATGAAACTTCTATGTCATGTATTTAAATGTTGATAGTTACATATTCATAATCAAGTTACAATTTTGTATATTTAAATGGTTAATGTAAATTTGAAAAGTAATATCAAATAATGCACTACAGTTTAAATGATAAACAATTACATACTTTCCAATTCACTTCTTTAAACCAACTAAACATTATTAAAACAAAAGGTACAAGTAAACTTTATTTTGACATGATTACAATATGTACTCTTTTGGATTGTTTACATGGTTTGTTTCAGTTAAAATGAACTAGTGCATTTCTTTTTTAGTGTGATTCATTTGGATAAGTTTAAAGGTTGCCATTCAAGTTTTAGCACACACCATCTGGTGCCGGTTTGATATATAAATGCAATGTGGACCAAACACCTCAATAAGAACCAAAGACAAGGTAACTAAAAACTAAGATAAAATTTGACCCTGAAAGTATGCTCAAACATACAGTAGCTGTTAAAGGACCTAATGGTTAGAGAGCAACACTCTTCCTTTCCACCCTCAGTACTGTACCATGATTGATGTTAGACTCTTGAGCAAGGTATTGAACCCCCAGCTGCTTTCTGGGTGCTGATGTGTGCATATGTGTATGTGTTCACTACTCACTGCTGTGTATGTCCACTTGGATGGGTGAAATGCAGAGTACAAATTCTAAGTATGGGACACCGTACTTGGCCACATGTCACGACTTTCCTTTCCTTCCCATTATAGTTCAGTACAGACATTAGAATTGCTGTCTCTTTGGTTTTACCCAATTCACCTATACCGCAAATCTCTGGCGAAAACCGGAGTACCCAGAGGAGACTCATGGCGAACATGGGGAACATGCAAACTCCACACAGAAATGCATCCAGGAACACCTGGACTTGTTGTTGTGATGATCAGACAATCAGAATAAAAGTATAAAGCTGTCCCTGGTGTTGTACCCTTTCAAAGAGTACATTTTTGTATTTTTTAGGTACTCATATGTGCACTTTAGGTCAGCACATGCTTCAAAAGCACCAGCCATGATCTGACACCATAATAGATGCGTTTCAAAAGAAATTCATGCTTAAATGGTGAATTACATTCCTTCAAAGCAATGTCCTTATGAAACATCTCTGTCATTTGCCTGCGGCAAGGTTGGGATTTTAAAACATTTCCTGTAAGATCATATGAAATTTGTTCAAAAGCCTGGTTTTTCTCAAATGGACAATGACTGAAAGATGCCATCAGCTGATATATTGTAAATATATTATTAGTACTGATATCTCCATAGTCTGCAATTGCAGCATTTCCATCAGTTTATCAATAAATAATTGTGATGGTGCAGGGTAATGAATTCACTATTTAGATTTTGAGAGCTTAGTGTCAAACTGAAGCAAATACAGCCCTTCAAGACTCTTATCTAAACACTGGACCAGAGCCATTTTATCAGCTCACATCCTTACTTTGTTTCTCATGCTTTAGAAAGTGAAAACTCCCATGCATACTTCTCTTAATAACTTGAAAACAAGGTTAATGCGTCAAGTTAAACTATGATCATGTCAAAGCAAATGGATAATGCAATAATCTTTGTATCCATAATCTAATAATGGCTGACCTTTTCATTCAGAATAATGAATATTGTGCAATTATTTGACATTCTGTAGGTTTATGAAACATAATTTTCTGTACAGTCTTGCAAACAAACAGTTTTGTAAGGAGGCACCTGTGTCGATGGCATTGTCATCCCTCATTCATCAGCTCTTTAGAGTTCAGTGCTACAGTCATTCTTAATCATGGACTACTGCTTGATGAAGCAGAACATTTTGGCAGTGTCAGTGCCACAGGCATTGATGTGGCGCTGTCTGCAAACTAAACCCTCCCTAAAATAGATTGTGCTGTGACTCCTTATAAACAACTTTCTACTAAGAGCTGTTCAAAATTATGTGTTACTATGGGAACACTATTAATGACTAATTAAATGTGTAATTTTTGCTACCAGCCATGGCACTCCCATTGTCAAATAGTGCACTCCCATGGGAAATAATGAATCATTTATAGTAAAAAATGGCATGCTGATTTCAGACAGAAGAAGACAAAAGGCCTAATATTGTAATATTAGCCCAATCTCAGGAGGACAAACACTCTTTTGTATATTATCAAAAAAGTGGTGCACAAATTCAAACAATTTAATTTGTACAAAAGCGTATTCAAGTCAATTCAATTCACCTTTATTTCAATAGCGCTTTTACAATGTAGTTTGTGTCAAAGCAGCTTCACATAGAAGATTTGAAACCGTGTCAGTGCAGTTTTCAGTGTTTAAGTTCAGTTCAGGGGTGCGTTTCCCAAAACCATCGTTAGCCAACTAAGGTCGCAAGTTCTGTCGTTACAAACATAGTTCATTGATTTGCTGTTTCCCAAATCCATTGCTCCAACGAACATTCGCAAACTGCGTCGCAAACTTGAGCACTTGAAACGACACCTCTGGAGCTGTAGTTAAAAGCATAGTTCCTGGCTGTGTTCTATTCCCACATATCCCCCCTTTGCCCTATTCATTTAGAACATTCTAACATTCAAAGTTGAAATTATTAAAAATAAAAAAGCATTAAGGTCATCTCTCTTAGGTGTAATTTGCTTTCAAAGTATTTTTACAGTTCAGTTTTAGCGATCTTCATGCTTACAATTGTGCACCCTTTGCAGTGCACTTTGAAAACATTAATATCATTTTGAACACAGCCTTATGGCGAAAGCTATAGGTATATTTAAAAACGGAAATTATGTTACGTCTCCAAAGCTTGTGAAAAAAAAAAACATAGCATACGTTAATTATTTTATTTTATAGTGGGTTATTTATTAAGTTTCTCTGCTGTATATGACATGGGTCTGTTGGTTAGAACTTTCTGCTGTGGTTTGCATGTCAAATTGTAATTTTTTTAAAATAAATAAACAATATCCTAATTAATAATTATAATAATAATAATAATAATAATAATAATAATAATCGTCATCATCATCATCATTATTAATATTATTATTAAAGTAAATATATTTATAATAAATCGCCTCATTATTTATTTATTTATATGATTTATATATGATATTAGAATAGTGTTAGCTTTTGTAAGTGATTTTATGTTTTAGAATAGAATATGTAATGTTCAACTTCTCAATAATATTAGTAAAGCAAACATTGGCCCTATATGTACCATTTACTTATATTTTAAATAATATGGAAAACGAGTGCATGTTTTTACCAAAACTAATATTGAATTTTATTTTAAATGCGTGTGCGTGTAAAACAATATAATTTGCACAAAGAAATGATGGGGTTGTTCTCTAAAGAAGTTACTCCACCCCGTTAAGAGCATCATTATGGGCGTTTTGGGTTATAACTAATGTGGTTCAAGCGATGGATCTGCGACAGAGAAACTACCGGTTTTGGGAAACACTCGTCACTACATAGTTTTTTGCCAAACGATGCATCGCACTATGATAGTTCAGCCGCGAGTTACGTCGTTGTTTGGGAAACGCACCCCAGTTTAGGTCAGTTCAGTGTGGTTTAATATTCACTACTGAGAGTCCAAACACTGAAGAGCAAATCCATCGATGCGCAGCTCTACAGGTCCCGAACCATGCAAGCCAGTGGCGACAGCGGCGAGGAAAAAACTTCACCAATTGGCGAAAGTGAAGAATTAAAAAAACTCGAGAGAAACCAGGCTCAGTTGGGTTCATTTCGCCTATGGCGAACATCGCCAATTATCTTGTGCAGAGCTGCAGTCAAGGTGCCGGAGGCTGGAGAAGCTGGACGTCAGCGAGACTCGTCTGTCCCCATATGATTTTTGTGTGTCCCAAACCCAGACCCTTAAACCCAATCATCATTGGGTGATGAGTAAATCATACTATAATGTATAAATGTGATACAAATTCATATGATCTACAATAGCCACTATATCAAAAAGTTACAATTTGCCAGGAGATTGCGTTCTCTCTAAAAAATGCCACGGGTTTTTTAATCCAAATCTAAGTGTAATCCAACTGCTGGGTTAATATTTTAAAGGGCACCTATTTTTATCCCTTTTTAAGATTTAATATGTCTTCTGTGTCTCCAGAATGTTTCTGTAAAGTTTCAGCTTAAAATACCCATCAGATTATTCATTATACCTTTTTAAATCTGGGAAATTTGAGCTGTTAAGACATTGTAGCTGTTTTGTTGCCTGTGCCTTTAATGCACAGCTGGTTATCCCTGCCCACCATTCCCACGTGTGTATCAGAGCCATATGCATGTATCCTTCATGTAGATAAACAGCACAGTGACAGACAAGAATGAAGTAGATCTCCCTTACTACAGTAAGAACTTTCCCAACAGTTATTTGATATATTTGTTGTGAAGTTAATTCAAGCCTGTCTGCAATGATGAGTCACACACAATGCCATTATAAAATTTTTGCACGGCAATTGTGACAGGACACACATTAATACACACTGCTGTATAGACATCTGTTATGTTAATGTACAAAATAAACCTGATTTAAGTCCATGAACCGGGACTGAAGTGTCTTCTTTTATAATTGTGCTGACATGCCACTGTGGGGATGAATTATGTAGCGATTTCACTGACTTTATTACAAACATTTAAAACTCACACTTGAAGTGCAGATGATCACAGAGAGCCGAACAGATCTTGTAATCCCAGTTGCTTTGCGCAGGTCCTGTCTTGTGGATATGATTATACGTGTTACTACGGAGACATGTTAATATGCGACTGTAAATCAATTTGGTGGGCGGGGAAACCGCACTCCTATGTCACGTTGCAGTGGGGCTCAAAATGGGAGGGATTTGGATCCTATTTTAACATCAAGATATTTAAAAAAAGAGACTTATTGTGTTTATATCACCCCAATATGACTGTGGACACACTATACCTACACACAGTTCTGTCCAAACAGCTTACAAAAGATGATCTTCATCACAGGTGCCCTTTAAATTAGCTTAATAAGACGAAAGTTAATCCAATGTTTGGGTTAGTCCATATTTTACCCAATTTACCCCAGCATATTTAGAGTGTTGGTTATATCTATTAGCAGTGCTTGACATTAACACCCGCCAACCCCCCAAATGCGAGTAGATTTCAGCGGTGGTAGGTAAGACAGACACTCCCACTAGCCACTTTGGCTGGTTGAAAATAATTTTCCCGGATAATAATTCTTAAAAGCAGGGTTCACCAATAAGGATGGCCTTAATATGCATGCAAAGGCGATCTTAGAGTTGAGAAGCAACTCAACTTACAAAAATAATTGTGTTCGCGCATGCAAAAGAAAGCAGCTGAATACCGAATGATAGGATGATCACTCGTGCTAACAGCTGATGTTATGTGTGCGAGTGTGTAAAACGAGTGCGCGCTCCCGTTTCCTTGAGTGAAGCAACCGTACCTAGAAACGCAAATGATGTGATCGGTTCTCCTTCAAATAGACTAGACAAAAAGTGATGAACATGCACCCACAATCTTACTGCTTTAGAGCTCCAGATTTGTCTTTTTGTAAGCAGCACCAGTTCCTTTCGCTTTAACCATTCTTCACCTAACATTAACCATGTGTGGGTGATCATCCTTTTATTATCACATACTGTTTTTCACCTGCTTTCTTTTGCGTTAATATGGTTTAATTATCTTTTTTACAGGGCAACCCAGTGGCGCAGTAGGTAGTGCTGTTGCCTCACAGCAAGAACGTCGCTGGGTCGCAGGTTCAAACCTCGGCTGGGCTGGGTCAGTTGTCGTTTCTGTGTGGAGTTTGCATGTTCTCCCTGGGTTCGCGTGGGTTTCCTCCGGGTGCTCCGGTTTCCCCCACAGTCCAAAGACATGCGGTACAGGTGAATTGGGTAAGCTAAATTGTCCATAGTGTATGAGTGTGAATGTGTGTGTGGAAGTTCCCAGAGATGGGTTGCGGCTGGAAGGGCATCCGCTGCGTAAAATCGTGCTGGATAAGTTGGCGGTTCATTCCGCTGTGGCGACCCCGCAAGGGACAAAGCCGACAAGAAAATGAATGAATGAATCTTTTTTACAATAACATTGCTTCAATGGGAGATTACCCCCCATTTATGTGTAGTTAACTGGTGATCTGGGACCTTTAGGCAGGACAGATTACTGTGCATATGTTTTGTTAAATAAAAAGTATAGTATACAGCTATATTTTGCTTATTTTGACACATTTAACATTTGTGGCTAAGAAATAATTAATTGTTTATGTTTAGTGTGGTCAGAGATAAATTTGGTAAATCCTCCATTTTAAGCTCTGAAAATTCATGTGAAATAAAACCTAATTGTAATACTATGAAACCATGACCCATTGCTCATGATTATTGAGCAAGCTCATACACGACACACAAAAAGTGAAATGAATGAGGAAGCATGTGGACAGTGGACATAACACAAAATCTAAATCAAGTAATTTTAGCATGTCAAAGCCATATTTATGTGTATAAAATATATTTTAACAACAATAAAATTGTGGCTAGTGAAAAGGCAGAGTGGCTAGTGAAAATGCAGAGAAAATTACCGCAGTGGCTGGTAATAAAAAAAGGTAATGTCAAGCCCTGCCTATTAGTATTCAAGACGTAAAAGTGACTTGAAAAGAAGTAAAGAAAAATTTACAGTAGTCAACATTTGAAGTGAATCAAATCCTTTCTTCAGAGTTGTCCTAAAACTATTGAACAACACGCATTCTTGTTTAATGACAATTTTTTGATCCACTTCAAATGTTGACTACTATAAATCAAGGTATACACTGCACGTCACGTGGTAAAATGGATCTCATTGCCTGGCGAATGAGTCTGAGCAGTGATGCGGCTAGGGTTTCTGGGTCCCTTGACTAATTTGTACTGCAGGCCCCAATGTCCCAATTAAGGCCCTATGTGATTAATCATATCTTAATGCCACATGATGCCAGACCGCAAACTAGGGTTGCCACCCGTCCTTTAAAATACGGAATTGTCCCGTATTTGTGAATGAAATTGCGCGTCCCGTTTTAAATCAATACGGGACGACTTTTGTCCCGTATTTTTTATCATTTTTTTTTAAGTAGCTTTTCATGCAATTCATTCCACACGCATTTTATGAAGATGCCTCACTTCCTACTTTTGATTGGGTAACACTTCATGTAATCGTTAGTTTGATTGGTCCTCCTCCAGTGAGGAGGGCATGTCTTTTAAGCAGAGTCTGCCAAGTCTTGACAGAGAGTAGCCTAATGGCAGATGCTTCTCCAGGTAACCCCCGCGTCTTAAAGTTTCAGAGTTTAAACGGCTGCAAAAGTACCGCAGAGAGTGGGAGTAAACAAATACCTGGCTGCAGAGTGGTAGAAATTGTTATCAAGCCAACTGCACGATTTGGCGGAGAGCGTTCTCTGTGGCTCATGCGGGACGTGTGACAACATGCCTCCAGAGAGGAGCATTCTCGCAATGACAGAGCTCACAAAAATCAATGCACAGTCAGACAGTTCGTACCCCAAGTCTCTCCCGAAGCAGACATGGTAATGACAGTGACCCAGTCTGTGAAAATCTAGCTGGAGTTTTTTTGTCATTTACTTTTTTCTACATAAAATAAAGAACAGTCTGTGAAAATAATAAAAATATTAATATTAACTGAGTAAAACCATATCAACAACTGAAATCACTGAAACAAAATCAAACTTTCTCTCAGAATTAGATTTGGCCTGATTTTCACACACTGGGTCACAAATTGTAGTTTGTATAAATTCTGTAAATACAATGTAAGTGGATCACGGTCCAATGTAATATTATGATTTGCTTGTTAAGATTAAGTCAGACATACGCATTCATTTATTACATGAAACATTTTATTACATTAATAAACAACATAACGCCCATGTAAAGAAAATAAACTAGTAAATTGCAACTTTTTAAAATTAGAAATAGGCTATTTGGAAACTTTACTAGCTAATGTTTGTAGCTAGATTATGTACGTGCTGTTTCCATGTTTGGATAGGTGTTACTGCAAATAATGACAAATATTTTAGCCAAAATCTGTTACCAATATTATCCTTTAAAATTAGGTTCATTAGTATTTTCTCCTCTAGGTTACAGCAGCTGAGTTAACACAGGTGTACCACACTATTAAACATAACATTAGCTATAACAGTGCTGCAGAGTTGTAAAAGAGAATGACTGACTGTATCTGATCTGTTTACACAGATTTCAATAAAAGACAGTTTATTTTAATGTCCAACTGTTCATACTTTGCTGAAAACATATTTTAAGGTGCGATTTACCACCACTGGCATGCTATTGGGCCTGTGATTGGGGATGTGGCCCCCGCTGCAGTATGCGTCCCTTATTTTTTTGTATTAAAAGTGGTAACCCTACCGCAAACTGTTACTTTATTGAACAAATTAAATCCAGTCTAGATAGGGGTGGAGTTGTTGTTGCTGTCTTTCTTGATTTAAAAAAGGCCTTTAATAATGTTAACCACAATTTACTTTTATCTAAATTTTTCTGTTAATGCATTATCATAGATGGAGTCATATTTAAAATCGAAAAAACAATGCACAAGAATTAATTCCGCTTACTGACCATTCATCAGTTGTAATTTTGGAGTTCCACAAGGATCAATTCTTGGGCCAATTATGCTTAGTTTATACATTAATGATTTGCCTACAATGTGTCCAGAAGTTCAGGTTCATATGTATGCAGACGACACAGCAGTATATACTCACGCAAAAACCAATAAGCAACAAGCTGCTAACAAACTTACTGCTGCACTCAAGAAAGTTTCAGACTGGTTATATTTGTACATGTCTTACCCTCAATGTAAGTAAAACGCTCTGGTTACTAAAGTAACCCTCTTTCCCCGAGGGGGGGAATGGAAATGCTATGTGGAAACTTCCACTATGGGGATTTTATTCAGAAAGCCAATCATCTGAAAGAGTATGTAAACGGGCCAATGAAATGCCAATGAGTTGGCAGCTTCAGCTTGCGCACCTGATGCTCGTTGCAATTAACTTGCTATAAGAGCACATGTGCGAGCAAAGCCAAAGCATCATTTTTTTAGCGGAAGAGACTTTCACCTCAACAGCTAAGGGGCAATCATTATGGCGAAGGAACATAGCATTTCCGTTCCCCCCCTCGGGGAACGAGGGTTACTTTAGTAACCAGAGCGTTCCCCTTCGGAAGGGGAACTTCAATGCTATGTGGAAACTTCCACTATGGGGAAATGTTTGGAAAACGCCATAATGATTGAACCTTAACTTCGCCCCCGATGAGAGGTTTGCCAGGCAAAGGAGCATGAGCGCACCTGCTTCACCAGAGACGCGGTCTTCCAACGTGTTCCCTGGCCCTTACTTATCCCACTTCAACAGAAGATTTACGGATTTAGATATATTTTTCGGGAGCCGCAAATGCGTCTAGAATAATTTCTAGGAATTTAATACGACAGTACGTTGGGAATGCGTGCAGTCCCGATAGGGAGAACGCTGCGGAGGCCACCTGCTACCCAAGTGGGGAGACTGGGGCAAATAGCATATGAACTAACCCTGAGAAGGGGGAGTAAGCATATGAAAATTAGATGGTTAGCGGTGAGGGAAGACACGGGTCCGCCTGTGAGGGGGGACTGCACCGTGGCAGTATAAGCATATGGGATCGCCTAGTGGGGATCGCACATAGCAGGCACCTATACCCAGAACGCGGGCTGACCATCGGGCAGACCAGCAACGTAACGGGCCAGTGCCTGACTCCTCCGTTGAGTCAGGTGCTGGGGGCCTCGGAGGAATATCTGCAGGGTTCGCCAGCGGGGAACTTTTCTGACAGAGCGAAAAAGCGCACGTATCTCTGGGTTAGAGAGAATGGCGCAGCAAGCGTTTTACAACACCTAACCAAATTTCTCATTCACCGCGTGAGAAAATCGGCTCCCCTCAAGATTAATAAATCTTCTAATAGGTGTCGCCCAGCCCGCAGCTCTACAGTGTCTGTTAGAGAGGCGCCGCATGCTAACGCCCAAAAGGATGCGCGCTTCGAGGAGCGCGCTCTCACTCTTGGGGGACGCGGCACGCCCTGGCTCAGATGAGCGAGGGAGATGGCATTCAGAGTTCAGTGGGTATGTTCCAACCTCTGTTTGGATACGGCACTTCCCGTCTGCCGATCACCATAACAGATAAAGAGCTGAGTACGGTCCGTGTAATAGCAAAGTGCGAAGGACCAAATAAAGGGGCTGGGTCTGCCTCCTCCGTGGGCAGCGCTTGCAGGTTCACTACGTGGCTGAAAGAACGCTGTAGGAACCTAGGGCACCTAGGTGGGCCGGGGTCTCAGGTAAACGTGAGAGTGGGCCGACCCAAAACATTGGCACATTTCGCTGACCGAAAATGCCTCCAGAAACCCACCCATTTGGCCGATGCAAACGCGACCAGCAGAGCTGTCTACCTGGACAGAAATCTTAAAGATACTGAGTCGAGTGATCGAGCAGACCTCTCCTAAGAGAGATCTCCAAGTGGGTATGAGAGGGAAACAGGAAAATTAATATTCATGTCTCGCGCCTCTGGGAACTGGATGATGAGACGATACTTCCCAGCGCGCCGCCATCGCCGCATCCTTAGAGCAGGGATGATCGTAACGCCAACCCCTCAGAGCAGAGGGGACAGCCTAGCTCCAGTCAACTGAAGGAGGATAGCATCACTCTGATCTGGCATGTTCGGGGTTTCCTTCTCGGGGAAAAAGGTAACCACACAGCAAATAGACTCCACTTCAGGTGTGGGCATGCCTCGTAGAGGGTGCTCAGCCTGAGTGACAGTGTTAACCACCTAATCGGTAAGTCACCTAAGTCCTCCGCGCTCCATCTATGAACCGTACGTGAAGCATAGATCTGGGCGCGGGTGCCAAACGGTGCCTGTCCCCTGTTCCCAGGGGATGTGCCAGGGAGGGGCCATCACGAGGAGAGAGTTGAAAGCAGGTCCGATTGGGCCAGAGAGGCGCAATACGAGAGCTGTTCCTCGACCTCCCTGATTTTACACAGTATCTGTGCGAGTAGGCCCACTGGAGAAATGCGTATTACGCACGCCCCGAGGCCAGCTGTGTAGCCAGTTGACATTGCAGGGTTCGCCAAGTGGGGAACTCAAGCGAGAGCGCACGAATCTCTGAGTTAGAGAGAGAAAGGCACAGCACCGAACAGCTGGACAGTCGGGGTTGGAGTCTCCATTTTCCCAGGCGAAACTGCCGTGAGAGCGAATGGGCTGCACGGTTGAGCTCGGTGGGGAAAAAAAATGGAATGCAGCGATTGCGCCGCGTATGACTCCGGGGGAGCAGACGGCGAGCGAGCTGAGACATGCTGCGAGAGCGGATACCCCCCACACGGTTAATATACGCCCCCGCTGCCGTACTGTTCGTCCTGAGCAGTACGTGTTGTCGCTCCAGCACCGGTAAAAAACGGCGGAGAGCGAGAAATACTGCCAACAGCTCTAGGCGATTGATATGCCAATGCAACTGGGTTTTTTCAGCTGCATGCCCGCAACACACGGCCCCCCAGCCAGTGCTGGAAGCATCTGTCAAAACGACAATATGTCTGGATGCCTGTCCTAGAGGCACTCAGGCCTGTAGGAACGAGGGGTCGTTCCAGGGGCTGAGGGCGCGGCGACACAGCGCAGTGACAGTCACTCGGTGTGTGTCCGCGTGCAATGCGCGTCTGGGGACTCGATAGTGAAGCCAGTGCCGAAGTGGTCTCAAATGGAGTAATCCGAGCGCGTACAGCGGCTGCGGATGCCATATGCACCAGGAGCCTCTGAAAGATTTCAGTGGGACCACTATTTTGCTGTCGAACTCTCACAGACAGTTCAGCATTAGCTGAGCGTGCTCTCCGGAGAGGCGCGCTGTCATGGTGACCGAGTCCAGCTCCAACCCGAGAAAAGAGATTCTCTGCACGGGAGCGAGTTTGCTCTTTTCTCGGTTGACCTGAAACCCCAATAGGTGGAGGTGCTGGAGCACCTTGTCTCTGTGCATAGTCAATTACTCCCGCGAGAGGGCTAAAAACAGCCAGTCACCGAGATAATTGAGTATGCGGATGCCCGCGAGCCAAAGGGGCGCTAGGGCACCCTCCGCGAGCTTGGTGAAGACCCGCGGATACAGAGAGAGCCCGAAGGGGAGGACTTGTACTGTCAGGCTCGCTCGACGCAGACCGCAGAAAAGTGACGGTGGCGTGGAGTATGGAGACATGAAGTACGCGTCCTTCAGGTCTATGCTGCAGACCAATCCCGAGGACGAACGCACAGGAGGATGCGCTTCTGCATAAGCATTTTGAACGGCAGCTTGTGCAGACAGCGGTTCAAAATGCGCAGATCTAGGATTGGCCGTAACCCACCGCTCTTTTGGGTACGATGAAGTACAGGCTGTAAACCCGCTCTCCATCTCAGCTGGAGGGATCGGTTAGATTGCATCCTTCGCCAGGAGGACAGCAACCTTCTCTCACAAGACAGGGGCGGGCACAGGGCTGACCCTGGTGACATACACCCCGTGAACTTGGGAGGCCGTTTCGCGAATCGAATCGCGTAGCCGAGTCTGATCGTGCGTATGAGCCACCGCAAAGGGCTGGGCTGCGCTAACCAGGCAGGCAGAGCCCTCGCTAATGACTGCATCGCTACAATCGCTGACGTACCAGCAGTGGGGCAGCGCGGAGTGGGAGTGCTGATCCGGGGAGCGCTGGGGTCCCGTGGAAGAGCTGGAGGTGAGAGATTTACTCACCTTGCACTCAGACTCCGGAGGAGAGGGCTGGAGGTGTGAGAGAAAGGAGACCGTCCTCCCAGACCCCGTGAGCCACTGGCGAAGTGCGCCGATCCTGCGAGCTGGAAGGCTTTTCATCGCGTCCCAGACTGGCAGTATTCGGGCTGTCACATCCAGGGAAGGGAAAGATGCTCTCTCTCTGAGGAGCCCGGCCCCCCACCGGGGAGAGAGCAAGTTCCCTCTTCTCCAGATGGCCGTCTCAAGAGCGATTCGCGGTCCGTTAACCGGACTTAACGGCGCCTTGGGACGGGGAGCGCTGGTTGCCTGCGAGGTGCTCGGCGCTGCCGCTGGCCGGAGGCGCAGGCGGGGGCGGAGCAGCACTCGAAGACGGGCGCTCTTGGCGAAAAGCAATGGATGTGGATGGTTCGGCGGGAGGGGAGCGGTCTTACATCCTCGCCGAAGGATGGCCCATCGTATCCGACTGCACCGCAGTGAATTCCTGAGTGAATTCAGCAACGGTGTCGCCGAACGGGCCAGACTGGTATATGGGGGAGTTAAGAAAGTGAACTTTGTCGACTCCGCGCATATTTTTGGCAGGTTTAGCCCGAGGTGGCGGTCCTGGACCACTAACGTGGCCATCGTCTTTCCCGGGGCACACGCAGCGGACTTGAGATCCGTGGAGCTCAGTCGGGTGCGGTGCGGGGCTTGTAACAAGCCTGGGTCAGAACCACCCTCGTGCAGCTGGGCCAGCGCGCGCGCATGGACCCTGGCGTGCAGGGTGGAAGCAGTCTGGCCCGCGGCTGTGTGGGCTCTGGCTCGGGAGGCAGAAAACCAACACGCCTTGGACGGGAGATGAGGCTAATTCCAGCAGAAGGAGGCACCACGCGGGGCCGTGATGGCACTCTCAATCTGGGGAATCGACTCGTACTCCCTGGCTGCTCCACCATCAAGAGTGGTGAGGCAGAGGCGCACGCAGATCAGGCAGAGAAAGGTGCCCTCAAGACTGCGTGAGCCCACTGTGCACTTCCGGGAAGAGAGGGATTGGAGGCTAGAAGGTATTGCCTTTTAATCCTCCACATACACCCATCTAGTCGGTCCGGCCGCGGGGCTGGGGGATAAACCATCTCCAGACCCACGACCGAAACAGCCCGGGAAAGCACGGTTATCATGTCTGTTTCAAGATCGGCCGCCGCCGCGCTCGCTCCCGAGGGGAGGGAAAGGAGGGGGGGGGGATCCTTCATCAGACCATGACAGCCCAACTTCCGATGCAGCGGTGGACTTCTGAGCCTCGGTGTCATCAAGTGAGAGGGCGGCCATCCGAGGATGGAGCGCTTCTCTCACTCAAAGCTTGGATGGAGCGCGTGGAGGAGTGAGAGGTCCACAAGCCCGAGGGCGGCAGATTTACTCCCACTGTAACCCTCAGATCTGCCCGAGTGCCCACTGCGAAGCGGAAGACAACTGGGGTGGGTGGCTCTTTTGCAAGAGCGAGCCGCGATCTTAACTGCGCAACAGACATGCCACCGCAGTGATGGCATGCACTGCCCACGAGCACCGCATTAACATGCTGGACCCCCAGACATGAAACGCAGTGCTCGTGCCCATCATCCGAGGACAGGAAACCACCGCATCCAGAAACGCACAGTCGGAGCGACGTCTTGAAAAAGACGCGCTGCACGACCGTGTTGCTCTTTTAGAAAATTCGCAACAATACATACCGCTCTGGAGGACCGGACCCAAAGGACGCCAGGCAAGGGAGAAACCCAGCTCGACCATCTGCCGCTGCGTGTCACACACTCTGGACCGGGAGATCGCTCTCGTTCACTCTCTGTCTGAAACTCAGCTGGAGGAACCCTCATCGACTCTCTCAGAAGGCTGTTGAAGTCTCTGAAGTGAAAATGATGCTTTGGCTTTGCTCGCACATGTGCTCTTATAGCAAGTTAATTGCAACGAGCATCAGGTGCGCAAGCTGAAGCTGCCAACTCATTGGCATTTCATTGGCCCGTTTACATACTCTTTCAGATGATTGGCTTTCTGAATGAAATCCCCATAGTGGAAGTTTCCACATAGCATTGAAGTTCCCCTTCCGAAGGGGAACTGTGGGAATGTTTTTTTTTTTTCAGTTAAGAAAAATGAGGAGCATTGCTCAGATATTTTAGTTAATGGAGAAGTAATAAATATAGTTGATCATTTTAAATATTTAGGTATAATTATTGACTCTAATTTAAAAATTTTTAAAAACACATTAAGAAGGTTTCCAAAAGTGCTAGAGCAAGCCTGAGGATTTATAGAAACATTAGGCATCAGTTACCTATGGCTGCTGCTAAACTTTTTATGAATACAATGATTTTCCCTCATTTATCTTATTGTGCCACAAGCTGGTCAAACATTACAACATTAAAACCATTGTATATTATCTTTAAACAAACAGTAAAAATTTTAGCTAAAAAGCCAAGGAGCTATCATCATTAACTGTATTGCACAACATAAATTACTAACATTTGACAGTTTCTTATTTTATGCTGATGTGTGTTTATTGTATAAAATATTTAATGATCTTGCACCACCACCCCTAAAACAATGTGTGATTGTATGCAAGGACAGTCAAAGACAGACTAGGTCATCGGTTAGAGGTGATTGTTCAGTTAAACTTAAGAGAACTGCTTTTGGACAGTCAGTTTTTTCAGTCAGAGCAGCAGAAAGATGGAATAAAATACCAGTGCATATCAGAGAGAGTACCACTTTTAATCATTTTAAAACTGTTCTTAAAATTTGGCTTTAACAAAATCAAATATGTAACCACTGATTTGATTTCAATTTATTGATAATGACGTATTGCATGTATTGTATTTTAAGCGTATAATTATTTTTTACTGTTAAAATTGTTACAACTTCCTGCCCAGGGACTACAGATGTAAATTAGCTTTATAGCTAACTCTGGCACAACATGTCATGTTATACATTGTCCCCGTATAAATAAATAAAATAAATAAAAAATGTAGCAACAACCAATATCAATAAGCATCAGCCTTATTGTATATTTATTGAGAGACAATAAAGCATTTATTTAGTTTGTTAAATTAACTGAAATGATCCATAACTCTATACAAACATTATATAGGCCTACTGTAAAACCCATTTAAGAGTTTATAGTTGTTATCTTTTTGTTTTTCTATTTTTTAAGATGTTTTGATGGTTTAACATATGACTACAGTATATACATGAATCCAATGGGAAAAAATGGCCACAAATGGGTTAACGCCATTGTACTGTGTCTCTTTTTGTTAGTTTAGTCTAATTTTTTTATCTGATGTAAACATAATATAAGTGGGTGGCACAGTGGGTAGCGGCATTTCTTTGTGAAGTTCTTTGTGAAGTTCTCCTCATGTTCGTGTGGGTTTCCTCCGGGTGCTCCGGTTACCCCCACAGTCCAAAGACATGCGCTATAGGTGAATTGAATAAGCTAAATTGGCCGTAGTGTACTGTATGTGTGTGAATGCAAGAGTGTATGGGTGTTCCCCAGTGTTGGGTTGTGGCTGGAAGGGCATCTGCAGCATAAAACATGTCCTGGATATGTTGGCGGTTTATTCCGCTGTGGCGACCCCTGATTATTAAAGGGACTAAGGCAAAAAGAAAATGAATGAATGAATGAATGGGGATCTGCTGGGCCCCTGGAATGGTGAAGCAAAAGTTGCAGTTTGTCTTTGCTTACCGCTTTGAGATTGAAAAAGGGCAGGACTTCGTTTTGTCCATCAGGAGCTCATTTCATTGCTGAGTCATTGATGTTTGCTACTGCTGTAATCTCATATGTGACAGGTTGTCTTGCCCACGTGATGATAAAGGCTTATTCAGACAAGAGAAGAGATGACATTGCAGGAGGGAGAGAAGGAAAATATATTTTCATTAAAGATGATAAAAAAATAAATTAATAGGTAAAGAAAGAGAGAAAGAAAGAAAGAAAGAAAGAAGCACAAAGAAAAATCTTTTATAATAATTAATTGATACTTTATTTGTCATTTCTGTCACATACAAAATTAAGTTTATTTTTAAACTAATTTCGAGAGGAGCACATGCTTATGATTGTCCACAGCTGGTCCTGCATTAGCTGACACATGATTCACCAATCAGATTCCTAACTCACTATAAATAACCAGAAATTCTTACCTAAGTATCTTCGTCTTGAAGAATCTCCTCTCCAACCCTACTCCTCCCTCCTTTTTCTAGATTGGGTGACACGGTGGCCCAGTGATTAGCACTGTTGCCTCACAGCAAGAATGTCACTGGTTAAAAGTCCTTACTGGACCAGCTGACATTTCTGTGAAGAGTTTGCATGTTCTCCCCGTGCTCGTGTGGGTTTCCCCCGGGTTCCTCTCACAGTCCAAAAACACACAATATAAGTAATTTTATCATACCAAATTGGCACTATAGACAAGCTCTTAGTAAGCAGTCTAGCTATCACTATAATCTGTCATTGGCCATTAACAAGTCGAGGGAGTTCATCGAGATCTACCTGAGGTCAAACTCCCCTCTTGCCCTGCTAAAGGGAGAGAGCCCATGGCTTAAGGATCTTATAAGCTCAGGGCTCTCTCCTGGGACAGCATGCCAAACAAGCTTTATGATCAATCATCAGTGTGAACTCTTGAAATTACATTGACCACATCTTATAGTTCAGAGCATTCTAAAAACAAAATATTTGAATAAATATGTTAACATAAATAATTGAGTAATATTATTTTAAATTTTCCGAATGTGTATTAAATAAAACACAAATTTTGATTTAGCAGTATGTTGCTATGTGCGTTTTTAGCGATCTTCATGTTTACAATTGTGCTCCCTTCGAAGTGCACTTTGAAAACGTTGATGTCATTTTGAACACAGCCGTGGCTCATGACGAAAGCTATAGGTGACCTATTATTTAAAAGCGGAATTTATGTTACGTCTCCAAAGCTTGTGAAAACAAAAAACATAGCACACCTTAATGCTTTTAATTGATAGTGGGTTATTTATTAAGTATCTGTACTGTATATGACATGGGCCTGTAGGTTAGCACATTTCTGCAGTGGTTTGCATGTGTCAAATTGTAAAAGTAGACTTTTCCAAAAATAAAAAATAAATAAACAATATATTACTTATTATTATTATTAATAATAATAATCATAATCATCATTATGTTCCCAGAGATGGGTTGCGGCTGGAAGGGCATCCGCTGCGTAAAATCGTGCTGGATAAGTTGGCGGTTCATTCCGCTGTGGCGACCCCGCAAGGGACAAAGCCGACAAGAAAATGAATGAATGAATAATCATCATTATTAATATTATTATTGAAGTAGGATTTTTTCATTTCCTAATAAATAATATATATTACATTTAATTTCTTAATAAATAGCCTCATTATTTATATGATTTATATATGATATTAGAATAGGTGTTAGCTTTTATAATGATTTTATGATTTAGAATAGAATATGTAATGTTGTCAATAATATTTGTAGAGGAAACTCAGGTCCTATATGTGCCATTTACATATATTTCAATTAATATGGAAAATGAGTGCATGTTTTTACCAAAACGAATATTGGATTTTATTTTAAATGCGTGTGCGTGTAAAACAATATAATTTGCACAAAGGAATTATGGGGTTCTTCTCTAAAGAAGTTGTTACCACCCCGTTTAGAGCATCATTATGTGCGTTTTACGTTATAATTGTAACGTTGTTCAAACGATGAATCTTCGACTACGGATTTTGGGAAACACTCGTCACTACATCAATCTTTTCCCAAACGATGCATCGTACTATGATAGTATGATAGTTAAGCTGCGAGTTACATCGTTGTTTGGGAAATGCACCCCTGTTTTAGAGTTAATTCATAACTGCATTATTCTGAACACACACACACACACACACACACACACACACACACACACACACACACACACACACACAATATATATATATATTAAATTTGTTTTTAAATAACAAAATAAAATAAAAATCTTTTAAATTGGTGAAATTAAATTTGACATTTTTCACGTTGGTCATTTTTAATGTCTGCTGAGTGAGATAGTGTGTGAACAAATTATTTAAACTCTTTTCATTTTGTCAGCAATTTATAGTCATTGTTTGTTTATTTATTCACCAAAGAGTGTTTTTATGATTGTGAGTTTAAAATGTTATGCAGCCACAAATTCAATTTTGCACCTTAACCAGAGTGGCTCTGTTTAGTAAGCCAGAAAAAGGCAGGGATGTAATGCCAGCCCAAACAAAGTCCTTGTGTGTAATAGCGTGCCTGCGCTGTGAATTTACTGAGAGTAAGAAACATTTATATAAACTGAGACAAATACTCAATATGCATTGTTAATCTCCATTCATAAAATGAAAAATATATATACTGATAACTGCAATGGAACATTCTTTATTTGTTTACATTGTTGAAGGTCTTGGATATTTGAGGGGATTGAATATGTTGTCCTGGGGGAATGAAAAAAAAAAACATGACCTTTCTGCTGGACCTGACACCTCAGAGCACACAGCAGAAACATGATCCCACAAATCATCCAGATGTCAAAACATGGTATGTGTCACATGATGGGGGTTTGCGTTTCAACAGTATACCTGTGCTAAATGCAGGAGGTACGAGAAGAGAACTTCTTTTTGCCTTATGCCCCAGTTCACAACAAACAACCACTCTTTTTTTTTTTTTGGTCAAGCTGTTCTCCCATCTCATGCTTTCCTCTGGTGAGGTCACAATGTCCTTGATTTGCTTGCGAAAACAAAAGGACATTGTGGAGCGCTCTTTGTAGAATAAGTTTTGAGACCGGTATCGGTTATTACATTATTTGCTCAGTTTACAGCAAGCACAAGTTGCTTTGGGGCAGGTGTGGAAAGTTTTGACCTCTGCGTGCCCTGCAAGCGGGTGCTGTTCTTTGGCACGGCTTCAGCTTGACCTGTGTATCAAATACTAGATTGATGGAGAGAGATTTGTACTTAAAGGAAGGATTTGGAAGGCCTCTGTGGAGCGTGCCACTAAAGAGACACAAATTCAGGAAAGACTTTTGCCGCCAAACTTTTCAATTTCCGTCTCATCTTGGACAGATTACAGTGGCTAGCCATTTTCAAGATCTTCAAATGTTTGTGCTTGTGAAGGAATGATGCGTTTTCTATTAAAGCCATTCTGCTATTGATATGAAGTATGGTTGCATGCTGGAGTAACTTCAGTATTAACTACAAACACAGTAGAAAGGTTCTGGGTATAAAAAAAAGAAAAGAAAAAAAACTTGCCTAGAGCATTTCATTCTTTTGGATTCTCTAAGTCCAATTTCATACTGGTTTTAGTGGGATCTTTGGAAAGTAAATAATGCAGGTTAGGTTTCTGGGATTTGGTCTTCTCATTGTTCTATGATTGCACCGCCATAGTTTAGTTGCACATTTTTTGTGGAATAAGATCAGCCCTGAGCGGGTCTTGACTGCAAATACAGATAAATAGTGATTTTAAATAGGATCTCAACTGCGTACAGGATCAAAGAGTGCACAAGGTCAAAAAGTTCAGTGTGTAAGTCTCAGGTGAATGGTTTTTATATTAACCTCTTAAGACCCAAGGTGATTTTTTTACATGCATTTTTTATTTCTCTTTGCTATTTGGGCTTATTGGAACCTAATTATAATAAAAATCTAAGTATCATCTTTTGGTATGATGTACTTTTAGAGAAAAATGATGTCCATATATGTGGACTTGTGGTACGAATTTACATAAAACACTTTTTCCCAAATTTTCTTTTATGCATATTTAACATAGAATTTTTTTTGAACTTGCTTTGACTATCAGATAGTAAAAACAACATTTTTCCCCCATTTTGGGCAGTTAAAAATAGGGTTTGGGACATTTCATATGCTGCAAAACAGTTGCAGGATGACACTGTATGTCTGTAACAAAATATAAAACATTCAAAGTATTTTAAATAGCCACTTAAGAGCTAAAAATGTGCTGTCCACGTATGTGGACACTCAGGCCCTAGGAGGTTAAGTCTCAAAAGAGCTAAGGCAAGGCAAGGCAAGTTTATTTATCTAGCACATTTCATACACATTGGCAATTCAAAGTGCTTTACATAAACAAGAATAAACAAAGACAAGTATGACAATAAAAACAAATAATAAAAATGATTAAAAACAGATTAAAATGTGTTAAAACAGGTTAGAAAACAATGAAAAAGAAAAGAAAGACACAATAGTGTTATCTGTCAGACGTAGCACAGTGCTCATTCAGTAAAGGCACAGCTAAACAGATGTGTTTTCAGTCTTGATTTGAACGTGCCTAATGTTGGAGCACATCTGATCATTTCTGGAAGCTGATTCCAGCAGAAAAACAAAAAAAAAAAAAAAAAAAAACAGTACATTGCATACAAAAAAGGACATGCAAGTGTTTTTTGTTTGTTTGTTTTCAGAGTAAAACTCTAAACATATAAGGAATTAAACAGTTTACCTGTTAGCAGATAATAAATATTTAGAAAAATATATATATTATCTGTACAGTATAATAATATATACATTTAGGTCCATAAATATTGGGATATCGACACAATTCTAACTTTTTTGGCTCTATACACCAACACAATGGATTTGAAATGAAATGAAGGTGTGTTTTAACTGCAGACTTAATTCGAGGGTATTTACAACCAAATCAGGTGAACGGTGTAGGAATTACAACAGTTTGCAAATATGCCTCCCAGTTGTTAAGGGTCCAAAAGTATTGGGACAGAATAATAATCATAAATCAAACTTTCACTTTTTATTACTTGATTGCAAATCCTTTGCAGTCAATTACAGCCTGAAGTCTGGAACGCATAGACATCACCAGATGCTGGGTTTCATTCCTGTTGGTGCTCTGCCAGGCCTCTACAGCAACCGTTTTCAGTTCCTGCTTGTTCTTGGGGCATTTCCCTTCAGTTTTGTCTTCAGCAAGTGAAATGCATGCTCAATCGGATGTTAGAATTGTGTCGATGTCCCAACATTTATGGAACTAACTGTATATACAGTCAAGCCCAAAATTATTCATCCCCCAGGGCTATTCTAAAATTTATAAACATTTGTACTGAATTTATAGTATTTGAGTACTGAATTAGATTTTGTTTTCCTTATTTTAAACATGAATGCAATAATGATAACATTTTAGTCAGTAAACTTAATATGATCAATTATTTATTTACTTGTTTATAGACTTATCTGTCATTTGCAAGCGGATGAAAAAAATATTTAATTCAAGATATGATTAAAAATTTTTGAAACAGCCTTAGATTGCGTAAGTGCTATTATGATCACCATAGTTAGGATCACCAATGATCTAGCAATTTCAGATCGCTGGGGAACTACAACTACCATGATGCTATGCACTGATTAACGCCCGCTTCTGACAATTAAATCCAGCTGACAATTATCCGGACACTCACACAGACACAATCTCATGATCAGTGATTACATGGACTATAAAGACACCTCTCATCTTCACAAACACTGCTGAGTCTTGTTTCTTTTATGAACATCATGAAGCATTTTTCCTTGTGCCTTGCCTCGTTCCCTGTTTTAATCCTTTGCTGCTTTGCCTGACCTCTCACCTGTATTTTGACAACATTTTCGGATTACCCCTATGCTCTTGTTTTGCTCCTGTATTGACCATTGCCTTTACAACCTGTCTTCAATAAACTGCACTTTGATCCGCACTTCTGTTGTAAGCATCCGCTTCTATACAAAAACCATACCATTAAAATCCTTCTTGTTGCTTGAAGTAACATAAAAGTTACATGAAAGATAAATAAATAAAAATATTAATAATAAATGAATAACATAAAACAGAATAAGATTTAAAAAGTAAAAATAATATTAAAATAATCAATCAAACTAACACAATACTATCTCGACATATATTTAAAAAAAAAAAATGCTAAACAAAATAATTACTAAACCTTCAAAATGTCTAAAAATAAAACTCATTCTAACTATTAATTAAAGCTCCATTGTTGATAGTCAATAGCAAAGTAACCTATGAATGTCTATGTAAACATTTTGGTTTCCTGTATTTTCCTGTGTTGAACAGATAAAAAAAAAAAGTACAAAAGTACTGAAGGTATAATATAGATTTTGCTGTAAAAAATGTGCTTTAATTAATGTTGAAATGTTCAGTGTTTGGCACACATGTCTGTGTCAATGGTCAGGGTTTAAAGGCTTCATGCTAGTGAGATAAACACTGGCCATAATAATCCCTTGATGTGTCCTACTTTTGAGGCCCGGCCCACCGTTGTGTTATATTTAATCTCTTTCTATACAGTACAGCAGATGATCTTTTGATTTCAGTACAAATTTACCTGCTATATTTAATAAAGTTTTTTTTTAAATCATCACTGTTTAATCAACAGGCATTTTATATTCTTTAATCCGCAGTAACATTTCATGACAAAACATCAATTAATGCTCAATACAATCACTTTTACTATTTTATTTTGTTTTATTTTTAGCGTTTAAAATCAAATGAATGGAGTTTAATTATGATATCATATTGTGTTTATTTATTATTTAATTATTAATTTGTTTTTATAATTATCATGTATTTTGCTTTCTCTCTCTCTCTCTGAGAAAGCGAATATCAGCTGATGTGCTGTCTGTGTCTAATTATTGGCATAATTATGCTGAAATGCCCGACTCGTGAAAATCAGCAGTTTTTAAGCTACCATGACATGTCTGTTCATGCCTGTCATCTCTATTCAATTCAAACTTATTAATAATTCAGCAATGCCTTCAACACCTCCCTTTCCTCACGATAATTAGCATTCCAGCTTCTGTTCTTTACATAACAACAGAATATATTTAAAGGACATAGATAAATAAAGCTATTTATATACAACTTTTTATATACTATAATACTAAAAATATCAATAATAATTACAGTAATTAAACAAATATTAATATTCCGTCATGCATTTGTATCAAGGTGTTGAGGGTATATTTGAGCAGTTATTGTATGACTTTGACATTGTTAATTTCATGATAAAGGAATAGTAATTATAAAAATAATCAAAGGTTTTTGGGAAGTTCAAATTCCACTTGTTTCAAACGTGTTTCACAATGGCAAAGCTTTAAGATGACAACTATTCAATACCCTGATGTAACTAAGTTTTTTTCAGACCCAAATAGTGTTGAGTGTAACTAGTTACAAAGCATCTAGTTGCTGTAATTAAATTACTTTTCCATTTTTAGGGATAACCTTTCAGTTATTAAATGAAAGTACAGCTACTTATATTATTCATTCATTCATTTTCTTTTTGGCTTTCTTTCGCCACAGTGGAATGAACCGCCAACCCATACAGCATATGTTTTTTTATGCAGCGGATGCCCTTCCAGCTGCAACCCATCACTGGGAAACATCTATATACACTTATTCACACTTATACACTACGAACAATTTAGCCTACCCAATTCACCTATACCACATGTCTTTAGACTTGTGGGGTAAACCGAAGCACCCGGAGTACTTATATTATATTTGCCTTAAATACTGTACATAAATTCAACAGTTCTATATAAATCCATCCTGATCTCATGAGAAAACGTAATTATTTTATGTTTTGTCAGTTTAATGACTAATTTATATGAATTTGTTCAAAAGTTCAGTCATATAAAAATGTATGATTTTAAAAGGAGGTGTGGCACCCAACCTCACCCCTAAAGTCAACCGTCATTGATGGATGAGCAAATTGTACTAAATTGTCTGAATAAGATCATACGAATTCATACGAATTAGCCGTGCCGTGAGATTGTGTTGATAATTCAATTGACATTTCCATATTTTTCCAGAGATGTATAAAGTACTAGAGACCCAGACTTAAGTAAAGTACAAGTGCTCTATCAAAAAAGTGACTTGAGTAGAAGTTGAACTGCTCTTTAAGCACAATACTTAAGTAGAAGTACTAAAGTATTCAACAATTTTTTGTAATTAAGTATTGCAAGTAGTTTATTTAAAAGTTTACTACTCAAGTACTGAAAGTAAAAGTACAAGTATTGCGTTATTATTTTTAAAAAAGCAGTCAAAAGACATTTTGGACAGGATTAAGCAGAACAAAAAGAACCAGGGTTACGATTTATAATATATATATATTAGGGGTGTAACGGTTCACAAAAATCACGGTTCGGTTCGATACGACACAGTGGTGTCACGGTTCGGTATGTTTTCGATACAGCAAAAAAAAAAAAAAAAAAAAAAAAAAAAGGAAAAAAGCCAGAGGATTTCTCTGATTGAAATCTTTTTATTGTATGAAAACTAACATCATAAAAGCATGATCTCTCTTCTTTTCTTTTTTTTACTTTGAACTAGGGATGTCAGTTTCTACAAAATCCAGTGATCAATGATCATTTAAATTAACGACCAATTAATCTATTAATCGCTCATTCTTATAAACGATCCGTTTAAATCTAGGCTACCAGCCTGTGTTGAGGCTACTGAAGAATGAGCTGAATATGCAATGCATTATGATTCTTGCTTAATCGTCACAACGAAAAAATCCTAAACTAGGCTACAGGCTGAGTAGCCACGTCAGAGGTGAATGCGGCACACGCTTCTGTTAAAGCTTCCGTGAAGAACGAAAGCGAAAGCAACTACTAAACACTGTTATGCCATAAAATTATTTCATTTTTAACAATCAATTAAATTACACAGCGGTTTTATATCAAAAGTTGATAATAATATAAAATATACTACATTTTGATGGTAAAATAATGATTTAAAGGACGGCTGTTATTTCTTTCAGCTTTCAAACATTAAATAACTAATGCATCAAGTGAAATAAAAACGAATATGAAACAACACATAGCAGGATTTAAAGCATATAAAGGACTATTATATTTAGCAAAATGCTGCTCTTTTTATCTTTGTATTTTTTTTTATCATTTTATTTTTGTTATTTTTAATATTTCTTTGTCTTCATAATTAAAGCTAATCGACAAATTCCTGCTTGACATTTTAGAATATATTTTGCGTAGCTACCCAGTATATATTAAAGATCACTAGAACAAAAAAACAAACACAAAAACATGTTACATGGCCCCATAAATGTCCAACTTATATTTAACTGAATCGTATAAATTATGAAAATTGCTCCTTTTATTTTTATAAAACATTTGTTATTTTTTTTGAGTAAAAACAATATCGACATTTAAGAATCATTTTATTAATTCACTCATTCCTTTGACTTGTTTATTGGCGCATATATAGGCTATAATTTAAATCAAACAACAGTAAATTGGACCTCTACAATGCCACTAAGCTTTCAAACAAAAGTCCAAAAAATTAAAGAAAGATTGGACTTTATCCGGTGACGGCCGACACTGAGCTCAGTAAAATGTTTTTGATAAGTTATTAATAATCTGTTCAATAATTCGTTAAAGCCAAAATGAATGGTAATTTAATATAGGCTATTTAAAAAATATATATATAATAAATATAGGCCTAACATATTTTTAAATAAAATAAAATAGGCTATTTTCTGAAAAATGTGCCTGTCTGTGTTAATTATTCCATCGAATTAATTTGATCGCAACACCTGTTATTCCAGAACAGAACATTTGAGCTGGTTTCAGTTCTTTTCATTTTCTTTTTTCTGTAGATTCATTTTTACAAATAATTTTATTTCATTTGTTTGTTAATTAAATGTTGTTATTTAGCCTATTTGTTATACAACAAAGTTGCAAATTAATTTGCTACAAGATGTGGCTGTGTAGTGCGCTTATCCAGAGCGCGTGAACTGCTGCTGCAGAGAGAAAGAGCGCAATGGAAATAGGCTATTTAAATTTTCGCATGCTGATTTATGTGAAATTGCGAATACATGACTAATCGCATTGCAATTTTAAAAATTATTGTATTTTTTCCTTTAGGAGGGAAAGTCGATTTCAATTCATGCTAAAGACATGTGGTGCTGAAGTCTGAAAGTGCCGGTCATGTTGATGTGAACAGCTGAAGCTGTCAAATTATTTTTAGTTTATTTATTATTAATGATGATGATTAAAAATAATAATGCTATTCATTTTATTCAATAATGTAATTAAAACATGTAATATATCTACATTAATGCGAAACAAGCTAAATATCGTCTTTAAAGTCGTCATACTGTAGATCTCAGCTCTCTGCAATATCTTTGCCTATATCCTCCTCAATACACGATATTGCAGGACAGGCTTAAAACAAAATTCGCAGCACTGAACATGTTCCCAGACTGAAAGTGATTGATGATGAGAAAACTCAGAAACCTGTGAAAACGGAGATGTTCACCGCATATAGCCGTGACGAGCGATTTTTTTTAAATGAAAGCATATTTGTGCCAGTCTGTTAAGATTGCTTGAAAACACTTTAATATTTTAGAGTAAATAGTTAAAGTTTGCATCACCAATAATTGATCTTACCCACGCGTGACCCACGTATACTTAAATGTCATGCGACCTATTTTTGATTACCTGACTCACGGATTAACATGTGGATACAACCGAGATCTGCTTGATTTGACCGTCACCTGCCATCTCAGTGGATCTGAAAGCAGGAATAAGCAAAGTGCTCCCAAACGCCAGACCCGTTGTTGGTTATAGGAGGATTACATTAATGTTAGCTACTAGCCATTTTGCTAGCTGTAGTGCAGTCAGTCCGCGGCGCGTTTCCACCCTTTCGCTTTCGTCCGGAACAAACCCTGCATCATCTCAGCGCCCCTCGGTCTTCGCTTTTGTCCGGGACAAACCCCGCATCATCTCAACACCCAGCTCCGCCGGCTTTTTCGGATTGAAAGCGGCATAACTTTCGGTTTGAGCGCCAATTGAGCTTACTCCGACCCTGAGTGCAGTGTGTGCCTGACTGGAGGTGGGCGGGGAAGGCAGATGTTGCCTGTCACATCATGGGATGCCTTGTTGAGCATTGTTGCGCTGAAAACATTATATTTGTCTGAATCGTTCGGTTCGTATGCGTACCGAACCGAAAGCCTCGTACCGAACGGTTCGATACGAATACGCGTATCGTTACACCCTTAATATATATATATATATATATATATATATATATATATATATATATATATATATATATATATATATATATATATATATATATATAATAAATAAATAAATATGTATGTATATGATGGGTCAAAAACACCATTCAGCATGACAGCCTTTATGATAGACAGTTAACGTTATGTGAACATTGCAGCATGATATAAACCGCGGGTAGCTAACGGTAGTTAACTTATCTAGCTCTTATGGATAGCTCAAACTGCTGTTTTGTGTATTATATTATCTTTAACTTGACATGTTTCTTCAAATCCGACGGTAGAGTATGCACTTCATTCTATATGAACTGTCTTTCACTCCGACAAATGCAAACATTGGCTTTAAATAGGGTCACGGGTGGTCTTTTTCCTCATCGCCACGAACAGTTGAAACTGAAGGAGTTGAAGGTGGAATTTCTGGGTTTTCCATGTCTAAAACAAACTAAAGTGCTCTCAATGCAGGCAGGCAGCACTGTCTTCTTTGATCGTCTGATCAATGAATGATTGATTCGTAACATTTTTATAATTGTAACGAGTAACTATGCAACACATAAAAAATCTACTGGAGTAAAAGTATTAAGCTCATCGAAAATATGTACTGAAGTAAAAGTAGAAGTAGGAGAAAAAAACAATACTCCAGTAGAGTACAGATACAACCTTTTAGTACTTAATTACAGTAGTGTAGTTTTTCTACTTCGTTACTATACATTTCTGTATTTTTCTAAAAAATTTCCACCAACAGTCAAACAATGTGTACACCTTTTTGACTGTGTACTTGTCCATCTGTGCTTACACGTGTGTAGTGTGTGTTTTTCTTAAAGCATTTATTGTCTTTCACGTATTTATTGACTTTTACGTATTACTGTCAACATTGCTAATTGTATATTGTTTTGTTTTTTGGAGTACGCTGTTGTATTTTGCACTGTTGTTGTATTTTGCACTGTCTGTATTGTGTACTGTCTGTAGCCAGCACCCAAGCTTTTCACTCATCATAGTACACATGCTGCTGATGATGTGACAATAAAAGTGATTTGAAATTTGATTTGATTTGAAATTTGAGAATTTACAATACACTTACATTAAGTCATTTAACAGATGCTTTTGTCAAATGCGACAACAATTAAAAAGCTTTTTTTTAATAGAGAGAAGAGTGCTTCTACGGGTGGTCTGTCAAGCCCACTCACCTGTGTAAAGCATGCTTCATAATTGCACTGTGATTTTATTTAATAATAAATAATATAAGTAATATATATTTTGAGGAATAATCCTATTTTTCAACTAAAGAACATTTATCAAGACAATTGCATACATTTAATAAAACAAATAATTAAGACATTAGATCATGACAATTTAAGGTATAAATTCAGAGAAGAAGTGTAATTGTTAATACAGTATATATTTTTTGTTAGTCAGATATTTTGCATATTAACTCTCCGACAATTGCACATGGTTAATAAAGTTATACCAATAAATATGTTCGAAATATGGTGCCATTACTTGTTTTGTTTCAATGCATATTATTTACATTAAGTGTTATTTTTTTTTTAACAAAGCTAAAAAGCCTTGTTGGACTCAAATTGAAAGAATTGAGAGTCTATGCACTGAGATTTTTTTGCATTAGTATTTAGTCAACTAATTGAATTACGTATTGAGTAATGCCGCAGTCACGCTAGAGTTTGTGCCTGCGAAATTCTGTTATACGGCGCTGCGAAAAGGGGCGGGAGTAAACAAGATGATTAGACATTAAAAAAAGCGAGCGACTGGTCCATGTTTTAAATTTCTGTACAGAGAGGTCATGTTTTGATCCTCAATTGGTCTCACGCAATCATGTGATGCGATTTCGCAAGTCAGAGTTCACCAAGCTTGAACTTTCGAATGCAGCGAACTGTGAAACTTGCCACACAAGATGGTGTTTTCGGTTTGATGGATTCGCGTGCGCATAAATGGAAGTCTATGAGGAGAAAAGTCCAGTGTGAACGCAGCTTTACTAAGTTACTTTTCAGACTAAGTAATTAGAAAAGTAATATAAACACAATTGTAATGATGTAATTAGTAATCAATTACTTTTTTGAAGTAACTTACCCAACACTGGACACAACTTACCCAACACTGTGTTTCACATCACAGCATTCACTTATTCTGTATGGTACAGCCCCTTAATTTATTAAAAGAATCTAGGACTAGAACCTTCCTTTTCGTGCTTACCAGCTGACTGCTTACCTCCGTGTGGAGTGCTTTCCTGCCGCAACCAGTTTGTCCCGTTAGCTCGTTGTGTACGTCGGCGGACTTGAGATGCAGAGAGGAGTTGACTACGACGATGATGGGGTTTGAGTCCCGGTAAGAGTGGTTCCAGAAATCAGGTTAGACAAAAACAGAAACCAAAGAACCAGTGAATAACAGGGTCAGAATGTGGTAAAATCTGAAAACGTGGTAAAAATCAGACGAGGGCTTTTCTTTTTCTGGACGGCTTTTGTAAACTGTTGGTTGGGTTTAGCGGAAGTAAGTGGGTGGGTGGGTCAAACAATAAAACTGGTTGGGTTTAGAGAAGATGGAGGGTGAGTCAGTCGATTTGTCGGCCGGCCAGTCAGTCAGACACACAGTAAGTCGACAGCGGGTGGGTTTACGCGAGAACAGCGGGCGCGAACGGCACTCGTGAGAGAAATTCACGCATTCGTGAAACAAAAACTGCAAAAATACGTATCTCCCGGGACATATTTTGCAGCCTCCAGAAACGTCCAAGGGACTTTGTTTTTAGAATGAGCCTGGGTTGCAAATTTAATACCTATAGACAAATTCAAAAGTAGGACATGCATGTGACTTCTGAATGTTTTGGTCGGTAAACACAGGATCCTTAAACATGCTTAACCTCTGTTGTACATCACGAAAGATGCTTGACATTTAGTTCACTTGCTGGCATGTGAAGCAGAAGAGGTGTGAGCTTAAGAACTAAGAATAGACATGAGAAACTCTTCCAGCTCAACGCAAACATTGCCCAGCAGGCCAATCAGTGACAGACGTATGCGTGGGATTTGGAGTGCTGAGTAATACTGGTCTCAGTGTCCTCAGCTGGGCTTTTAAGCCTGAGCTTGACCCTCAGTCAAAGGGGAGTGGAAAATTCTGGAGCGTTTCCAGAAGGTCATCTGCTACTTAAAGCTGCTGATGATATGTTCAACACAACACAGAGGACCAGAATATTCAAGATCACTGATGAAGAGAGGCATTCAACCAACTGATATATCTGATATGCTGATTTGGTCCATTTGAATGGTGAATGGGGGAGTGGAAAGGAGATAAAAGGGGTTTTTCTTTTGAAAGATTTTCTTGTAAATTGTGTTTTCTGAAGAAACATCAATCAATCAATCATTTGAATGAATGGGTGGATGAATTGATGAATGGACTAATTTAACAAAATCTTTTGCTTGAAGAATCATCTGCTCACTTGCAATCATTTTGCTTGTAAAACCTTTACATTCTCTATAAAGCAATGCACTTCCCCAATACATTTTTGCCTTTCACTCAAAAGCATCTTTCCATTTCATATTAATTTCAAACACAAGCTTTATGTTTGCTTAAATTTTTTTTTCTAATTTATTTACCTTGCAATTTTTTTCCACAGAGAACTTCTTTCTGTTGCAAGTGCAAAAACTGTTTTTATTTAATTTAATGTATTATTTTTTCATTACCATGTTCTTTTATCAACCCAGGCTCATTCTGAAAATGTACTGATATGTACATTCTGGAGATCGTGAAATACGTCATAGGAGGTATGTTTTTTTGCGGTTTTTGTTTTCCCAAATCCTCCAGAGGCTGCTGTGTATGTTTTTTGACATCTAAAATTTCTCTCACGAGTGCCATTCGTCCCTGCGGGTGTACCGTAAATACACCAGAGGCCGCTGTCGACTGACTGAATGACCGATCGACTGACCGAGATCGGTCCCAACCAATAGTGTTTTCAAAAGCACCAATTGACCTGCCCACCCACTTCCCTAAATCCGACCGACAGTTTCAAAAGTAATCCAGAAAACGAAAAGTCCTCACCTGATTTTTACCCCATTTTCAGATTTTACCACATTCTCACCCTGTTATTTACTTGTTTATTTTATTTTTTGGCTTCTGTTTTTGTCTTACCCGCTTCCTGAGACCGTTCTTCGCTGGACTTGGACCCTGTCGTCATGGTCAACTTCTCTCTAGCATTACCAACGTACATGGCGAGCTATTGGACAAACTGGTAACAGCAGGAAAGCCGTCTACATGGAGGTAAGCGGTCAGTTGATAAGCGTGAAAAGGAATGGTGTCATACCGCCCTGTAGCATTCGTTTTAAAGATAAAATGCAGCCATACATTCTTCTGGCTACGTAATTTGTGATCTCCTGAATTGTATATAGGGCTATGTTTTCAGAGCCTATGTTGTCTTTTATGGTCCCTGAACTCCCCAAAATCAGCAGAATGACTAGACCATTGTATATTGCTGTTCATCTAAAGGCTTTCACTTTTCAACATTTTCATCTGCAATTGTTTTGCTTGCCAAACATTTGCCTTTATTCAACAGCACTGTGTTCCACAGAGACATTTCTGTGGGCTCTCAAAACCATCTTTTCTGTCTAATATAATTTCCAACACCAGTTTTATACACATTTGCGTGTTGCGTTTTCTTTTAACTTTTATTACATATTTGCTCACAAAAGACTTTTGTGAAAACTTGGGCACATTGTAATAAACTCACTAAAAGTAGCCAAACGACTAGACCAAATCTGTCTCAAAGGATTTCAAATGCATCCGCTCACTGAAGAGAAGGATCTCGGTCAACCCAGGCTCATTCTGAAAACGTACTGATATGTACATTTCTGGAGATAGTGAAATACGTCATAGGAGGTATGTTTTTTTGCAGTTTTTGTTTTCGCAAATCCTCCAGAGGCCGCTGTGTATGTTTTTTGACATCTAAAATTTCTCTCACGAGTGCCATTCGTCACTGCGGGCGTACCGTAAATACACCAGAGGCCGCTGTCGACTGACTAAATGACTGATCGACTGACCGAGATCCTTCCTTAAACCCAACCAATAGTGTTTTCAAAAGCACAGATTGACCTGCCCACCCACTTCCCTAAATCCGACCGACAGTTTCAAAAGTAATCCAGAAAACGAAAAGTCCTCACCTGATTTTTACCCCATTTTCAGATTTTACCACATTCTCACCCTGTTATTTACTTGTTTATTTTATTTTTTGGCTTCTGTTTTTGTCTTACCCGCTTCCTGGAACCGTTCTTCGCCGGACTTGGACCCTGTCGTCATGGTCAACTTCTCTCTAGCATTACCAACGTACATGGCGAGCTATTGGACAAACTGGTAACAGCGGGAAAGCCGTCTACATGGAGGTAAGCGGTCAGTTGATAAGCGTGAAAAGGAATGGTGTCATGCCGCCCTGTAGCATTCGTTTTAAAGATAAAATGCAGCCATACATTCTTCTGGCTACGTAATTCGTGATCTCCAGAAATGTATATAGGGCTATGTTTTCAGAGCCTATGTTGTCTTTTATGGTCCCTGAACTCCCCAAAATCAGCAGAATGACTAGACCATTGTATATTGCTGTTCATCTAAAGGCTTTCAGTTTTCAACATTTTCATCTGCAATTGTTCTGCTTGCCAAACATTTGCCTTTATTCAACAGCACTGTGTTCCACAGAGACATTTCTGTGGGCTCTCAAAACCATCTTTCCGTCTAATATAATTTCCAACACCAGTTTTATACACATTTGCGTGTTGCCTTTTCTTTTTAACTTTATTACATATTTGCTCACAAGACTTTTGTGAAAACTTGGGCACTTTGTAATAAACTAACTAAAAGTAGCCAAACGACTAGACCAAATCTGTCTCAAAGGATTTCAAATGCATCCGCTCACTGAGGAGATAAACTTGTTTACTTATTTAATCAGTTGTGGTAGACAACAGCGTGATAAAAGGTGGAATTTTAATCAGCCACTTGTTTGCCAGAGTGTCGTGTTCAATCAGGGAGCTTCAATGCTGTTGGTTTTGAACATGCAAACTTCCGAAAGCTCTCAACATTACGTTTTAAGATGTATTACAGATAAAAGACACTGAGAGAGGTTTACATTTTTTTTGCAGACTGTACTCCAATATAGCTTGATGCACATTATTCTACATACAGGCCAAATGTTAATAGGAATGATAATCTGCAGTAGATGCTAATGGTAGTGTTTGATAACATTTTCAGGGAAATACCCACAGGACTATATAAGATAAAGACATAAGTCAGTGTAATCTGAAGGGTGTTTTGGCAACCAATCAATTCATTTAAATGAGCTTGAAGCTCTTGTTTTATTAATGCATTTCAAGTGAAATTTACTACAAACAATATAGTGCTTGCAATTAACTTGGCTTGTATTGTGACTTTAAGCAATTGTAATCCCTACAGTAAAGTTATTTTAGCTACCATTTGCTTTTATCTAAAGCAAATTACAAGAGACGCATTATGAGGATAATCTCCCTGAGCCCAGTGTGAAGTGTTTGACTCACATGCACATGGTCACAACTAATTGCCTGCTCCTTAAGGGAATTGAAACAGCAGCCTACCAGTAATTAATCCTGAGCTTTAACCACTACACTACAATATCATGTTACATACAGAATAACTGACAGCATTATATCAGGAATAATTGATGATTATTAGAAATAATCCACTGTTAAGATTTTGATAAAGCCGCAATGTAAAGCGAAATGGGAATTATATCGATCTAATGAAGAAACATAACGAAATGAATTAATATTATTTTATTTGTACAAAAATTTATGACTTTTAAACTGAGACTTTCCCCCTGAAAGGAGGCTTAAACCCAACTCAACTAAACCCAACCATCATTGGGGGGTGAGCAAATCATACTTTAATTTACAAATTAGATCATACAAATTAGCCACTAAATCAAAAAGTTAGGAATTGCCATAAAATAGCAATGGTGTTACACTTCAGCTGAGCATAACTTTCGGTATACACATTACTTGTGTGTTCATAAGACTGTCATTAAATCTTTATAATCATGACAAGAAACGTCATGAATGTGAATGAGATTTTGTCAACCCAGACTCATTCTGAAAACGTAGTCCCGTGGACGTTTCTGGAGGTACGTATTTTTGCAGTTTTTGTTTTCTCAAATCTGCGAGAGGCCGCTGTGTGCGCTTTTTCACATCTCAAATTTCTCTCGCAAGTGCCGTTCGCGCCCGCTGTTCTTGTGTAAACCCACCAGAGGCCGCTGTCGACCGACTGTCTGACTGACTGAATGACTAAACGAATGAGTGACTGGCCGGCCAACCAATCAACTGACCCACCCTCCTCCTTCCCTAAACCCAACCAATTTTATCGATTGACCCGCCCACCCACTTACTTCCCTAAACACAAAGCCGTCCAGAAAAAGAAAAGCCCTCATCTGATTTTTACCACATTTCGGATTTTGCCACATTCTCACTCTGTTGTTCACTTGTTCATTTTATTTTTTGGATTCTGTTTTTGTCTTACCTGATTTCTGGAACCGCTCTTTCCCGGACTCGAACCCCGTCATCATGGTCAACTCCTCTCTGCGTCTTATGTCCGCTGACGCACACGACAAGCTAACAGGACAAACTGGTTACGGCGGGAAAGCCCTCCACACAGAGGTGAGCGGTCAGCTGGTAAGCGCGAAAAGGAACGTTGTCATACCGCCCTTTAGCGTTCGTTTAAAAAAATTAAATGAAACGCAGCCATACGTACCTCCGGCTACATAATTCGTAGTCTTCAGAAACGTCCACAGGACTACGTTTTCAGAATGAGCCTGTGTTGGATTTTGTGCATGCTTATAACAACTGGATAACCATCATGAACTTATGAGCTGTTAATGAATAATTATATCATGACTTTACTTAGAGGGGCAAATCATCATTAACCTACTCTTAACTACTCATGAACACCTTATGCACATCTGTCTAGTGCGTTTACACTGAATAACAATAGAAAAGTGTTCTGTCAACATCAACATGAAAAGTTTAAACACAGGAGATCATGAGTAGTTAAGGATGATTTAATGATGATGTGCCCCTCCAAGTAAAGTCATGACATAATTATACATTAACAGCTCATGAGTTCATGTTGGTAACATTTAGCTTAAACTTAAATGTTAAATAATACATTAATTAACAACATGTAATAACGAGTAATTAAGGTAGCAATTATTTACACAAGCTCTTGTTAATCATGTTGTAGTTAAAGTTAGTTCATGATTCGCGCATGCATTAACTCATCATCATTAATTAATAATAAAGTAATGTTTAGTTTGCATGTTAATACATCATTATTCATGTACTGTTATTGTAAAGTGTTACCAACAACTGTCATGAAGAGTCATTTGCTCAGTTATGTCATTTTAAATGTAAAGATTACATTGTTTGTGAGACAGCTTGACACAAACATATATATCACAACCTGTTTTTGTCATGACAACTTGACATTACTAAGATAACACAACTTTCCATAAACCTGTCATAAACATGACTGTCATTAGCCATTATTGGCTGAATTTGCGAATTAATGTAATTAAAGTTTAACAATGCTGTTAAAATGATTTGACACTTTTAATGAGACATTTTAAAGATAAATTCAGTTTGTTCAGCAAAAAAATGTAATTAGAAAAATATCCATGACACAATTATAATGCCTCATGACAATCATGTTTATGACAGATTTATGACAAGTTATGTTGTCTTGGTAATGTCAATTTGTCATATGTATTAGTTTTAATTTTTAACAAACAATGTCATTTTTTGTCATCTTTGCATTTAAATTGACATAACTGAGCAAATGAAACTTAATAACAGTTGTCATATGCATAAAATCTCATTCACTTTCATGACGTGTCATGTCATGATTATGAAGGTTTCATGAGTCTTATGAACACATCTTTAAGTAAAGTGTTATCTAATTTTCTAATAAACCAACAGACTGGAGTCAATTTTCCAACATAAACTCCTGTTACCATTGGTCAACATTGGTCAGATGTTGATGGTTCAGATGTTGTTCAGATTTCAAGACATTTGTTTCAATTGTTTTCAGACTACTTTTGATTGTAATATTTGTTTTAAGCATCTTTAATGTAGGCTGTGAAATAGCTGAAATCCTTTCGCAAAGTGAAGTGAAATTATAATGAGGTTATAATGAGGTTAAAAATAACTGCACACTTGTAATGTTAATCAGCCAATCAGAATCAAACATCCAATGGCTCTTTCGAATGAATTTGATAATACACAGGCCTGGAGGCTATCAAAATAGTCTATGTTTTTGTGTTCTCAAGTAAATAAAAACAGAAAGTTTATAGGTTTGGAGAAAGGACAGAGTGAGTAAATGATGATAAATGATTAGTTTTGGATACACTATCCCTTTAGTTCTTTTTTTTACTGGAAACCTTCAAAACAGTAGCATCAATAATTATAGTAACTCCTACCATCACAAAAAAAAAAAAATGTTTAAATATTATTGTTATAAAAAAGTCATAGCGCTACTGAAAGATGTCACTAAACTAAACTCCTCTGCCTTAAAGCTCCGCCCAGGCTGGTTGATTGGCACTCCTCATTTGCATTTGAGTTATCATTTGCTGTGTCAGTTTGAGCATTTGAATTACACTTTGAGCATTTGATTTGTCATTTAGTTATTACAGGATTTTACTGAGTTGATCATGAAAATGAAATATCAAATACATTTGATTTCTCATTTGAGAGTGCATTTTGATTTATTATTTGGTAGTTGTTTTGAAAGTGCGATTTATTATTTGATCTTTTTAGGGATTTGAATTTTGTTAGGAAAAACCTTCCATACATATATACATAACAGTTAAATACAAATTAACAGTCCTTATGTGCTAAGAGTTTCTTTTTGTAGAGCGAACTAGGTAAATGTGAGATGAAAATTCACATTAAAAGTCTTTCTGCAGCTGTGCCGCCCCAAAAAAGAGAAATTACAAATTATTAATAATTTCAAATTGTGTTAGCATTATTGTAGTAGTATTTTGTTGTTGTTGTTGTTGTTGTTGTTAATAATAATAATGACATTAATGTTATTATTGGTGTTACTATTATTTTTGTCGTTGTTGTTAGGTTTAGAAAAACTGCAACCTTTATGTTTTCAAGTGAGCTGGTCTGAGATTAACTCAACTTAAAATAACAAGTTGGCAGAAGTTTTTTTAGGTGAACTTGCAAAGTTTAATCCTTTTAACTTAATGAAGAAAAGTTTGATTTAGGTTAGGAAAATGTCCTAAATTTGTACAGACATTTTTACTGATTTTTGCCAAACCAACAACAACAAAAAAAACAAAACAAGGAATTTCAACTTTTTTCAAGTTGAATTTTTTACAGTGCACTATTTCTCCACTTATACTCTGCTTACCACAACTAAAGTCATTGTTTACATATTTTATTTCAAGACCAAAAAAAAAAAACTGAATAATTTAACTGTACATTAATAACTGCTTCAAACAACATTATCGCCTCATGACAGAGAATTGTCATTTGTTTTTTCAGCTGCAAATACAAAACCAAAATAATAATAATAATAATAATAATAAAAATTAGATTGCCGGAGAATGTTGTGTGGAAAAATATGGAATAAAATTTTTTATTTTAAATATTTATTTGCTTAGTTTTTGTGGTTCTTGTTTATTTTGCTGTTGAGGGCTGAAATAACTTGTGAAGTTTAATATTCGAGAGGAGCACATGCTCATGACTGACCCAGCTGACCTTCCACCGTCCAAATTCATTCATTCATTGATTTTCTTCTCGGCTTAGTCCATTTATTAATCCGGGGTTGCCACAGTGGAATGAACCGCCAACTTATCCAGCACATGTTTTACGCAGTGGATGCCCTTCCAGCTGCAACCCATCTCTGGGAAACATCCATACACCCTCATTCACACTCATACACTATGGACAATTTAGCCTACCCAATTCACCTGTACCACATGTCTTTGGAGGAAACCCATGTGAATGCAGGGAGAACATGCAAACTCCACAAAGAAACGCCAGCTGACCCAGTCAAGGCTCGAACCAGCGACCTTCTTGCTGTAAGGCAACAGCACTACCTACTGCACAACTGCGTCGCCCCCCACCATCCAAATGTGCTCTATATTATACACAAAATAAGCCTAAATCTTTAAATGTCTTACTCTCAGGAAGTTCACCTTAGCTTCAGCAGTGGGGGAGTTTTGAGATTGACCTGAGCTCAATCTCCCCTCGCCCTGCGAAAGGGAGGGAGCCCTGGGCCCAAGGATCCCTTGAGCTCAGGGCATGCCAAACAAGCTATGTATAAATCATGAGCTAAGTATGAATTCTTGAATTGATATGTATCATGGTCAAAACCAGCCAGTAGCATAAAGTAACTTGAATCAACCAATCAAAATTAAGCGCTAAACACCCAAATTACTATGAATGCTCAGTGCTTATTTGTGTGAATAAGCAAAATATCATTGTTTCGTTTTGTAACGGAGGTTTAATGACCCTAGATCAGGAGATTCAACTGTTCTGGATGAATAGCTCAAGTCTTGTTTGCTGAGATGCTTCTAATGGAAGAAGCCTGTAATGCAGCACAGATGCCAGTTTTTGACTGAAAGGCCTTTTTCCACATAGACTTGTTCGTTTTCTTCTAACACACGATTTGAATTACTGCATCACCTTCATTACTCTGAGCACAATACCATTATTGTGGAATAACGTTTTGCTGTTTGTTTGTAATTTGGTTCACTCCAGTTTTAACCCCTCTATCATTCTGAGTTACAAACTTATTGCAAAACCAAATATAGTTTTATCAGTCATGATAACTGAGTTAGAAAGCATGTATATACCAAAAACAGAGATTTTACTTGTACATTGTTTTTGTTGCGATGGTAAATATATTCAAATATTAAATGTGTTATTTGTGCATTTTTATCCCCTCTAACACAAACTCCATGTTCTTCGGTATTATTTGAGAGTGATCCAAAGGTTTCATCTGATTAAAAAAAAATCCATCTGACTATCTATAGTCACGTGATCAGTATCACAAATTTAATCATTTGATTTGTAACCAAGAAATCAAATCTGCAAAGTCTAACAAAACTTAATTTACTTTATATAGGTTTTAATACTTCTCAGCTTATTTAGTTTGTTTTACCCTGCTGAATATATTTCACAACATACAGTACTGTATATACCTTTTATGTAGCAGTGTGCATTGGGATGAAAATCTTAACAAAAACTTTGTCGTTTCCCTCCCACACACAAAAAACTGCTCATCAGTAAGTTATACAACATCTGGTTAATGATTGTTTATGTCAACAGTAAATTATTGGTTTATTTCGAGCTGAACTTCCCTGCCTCTGACAGCAAATGTATGTCAGCTATCTCAACAGCACTCGGGCTGTTATTGGAAATGAACTCTTCATTCAGTTAAACCAATTTGTGCTCAAAAGCTGTCTTTGTTATCTTTGTTTTTGAATATTAATATTATTTCCAAAACTATTGTTTGTCCTGCAGTTAAATCTTAGTGATTTTAAATTTCAAACTGCTTATTTAAATGAAAACATTATAATTTATTCATTCATTCATTTTCCTTTGGCTTAGTCCCTTCATCACTGGTCGCCACAGTGGAATGAACCACCAACTTATCCAGCATACACAGTGGATGCCCTTCCAGCTGCAACCCAGTGCTGGGAAACATCCATACAGACTTATTCACACACATGCACTAAAGAAAATTTAGTTTCTTCAATTCACCTATAGCACATGTCTTTGGACTGTGGGGGAAACCAGAGCACCCGAAGGAAAACCACGCGAACACAGGGAAAACATTCAAATTCCACACATAAATGCCAACTGACCCAGCCCGGGACTCAAACCAGTGACCTTCTTGCTGTGAGACGACAGTGCTAACCACTGAGCCACCGTGTCGCCCTATAATTTGTTCATGTTATTAATAATTATAGATACAAAATATTATATTTACAAATTTTATATATATATATATATATATATAGATATATATATATATATATATATATATATATATATATATATATATATATAAAATATTATACATTTTTTTTAATAATCCCATTGTTGAAAGAGTACAGAAAAATCATACTCAATTAAAAGTAAAATAAAATCTTGCTAAAATAAATGTAGTGCAAAATAGAGTACACTGTAAAAAATGCAGGGTTCCACACAATTCATTCATGTTGTGCCAATACAAATTGATTAAGTTAACACTTTTAACAAATTTATGTGGATTGAACATAAAAAATTAAGTTGTCTAATCTCAAGAGTTGTGTTGTTTCAGCTCATTTTAATTAAGTAGTTTGAACATTTTCAAAAAATTTTGAGTGTAAAAACATTTCATCTAAATACTTAAAGGTTTGACTAAAATGTAACCCTTCTAAAGTAACCAATAGTAGTGAGAGGTGAATATTACGCTGTAAAAAAAATCCCCCTTATACCCTGCAAATTAAAAATGTAGCTTATATCAGTTCCATTTTTTTTTTGTTAATGCTCATCATGCACTATAAACGCTGATTTACCAGCTATGAGTATCTAGCAGTTGGCGTTGCAAACCAATCTCATGCAGCATTGATATTAGACATGCAATTTGTGAATGTCTTTAAAAACGTAACATTCTGTAGTGAATGTAGTTGTTGTTTAAGGCCATTTGATGTTTTTGTCATCAAAAGTGAAGTTTTACAAACTAATTTCGAGAGGAGCACATGATATGATTGATCATGGCTGGACTCTCATCCGTAATTAGCAATAATCCAATCAGATTGATTCAAGCTTACAATAAATAGACCGATTTCACCCTACTACCTTATCTTTGTCCCCCTTCCACCCAATCTCCTCCTTTTCCTCCCTTTACAAGAGAGAGCTCTCGAGACCTACCTGATCTCGGACCCCCTTATATGCTTATTGACCAGGCAGGAGCTCTGGGCTCAATTATCTACGAGCTCAGGGTTCTCTCCCGGGACAGCATGCCAAACCTGCTTATAGCGTAAAGCAATATCTAAGTGTTAACTCTTAAAACTTTCTTCATATTCTCATTAGTGACATGCAGTATAAACAGTCTCTCAGGCGCTGTGTAACAATTCTGCATCTACTTAAGACACTGTAAATGCTTCCACACAACAGATAAAGTGTCCTTGAGCATCTTGAGGTCAATCTTTCTGATGCAGGATTTGATTGTATGGGAATGACGGCTCTGATTATTCTACTTAGACAATCACCCTAGATAAGAAACAAATAAACATATAAAGCCGTGACTGCAGGTTAAAGGAAAATAACATAGTACAGACAAACTACTCAATTACAGTAATTTGAGTATTGTAAGTTGTTACTTTACACCACTGGTTGTTCTAAAGTTTCTTTCTTTTTTTTAGATTTCTGGTCCCGGCTGACTTCCAAACATTGTAGTAAAATATCTGTTATTTAACAGTATTTTGGGGTGTTTTCTGGTTATTTACGGTTGTGAATTGTATTATGGGACCTTGATCTCTGTTCTGTTGAGTTTTAATGTTGAGAATTCAACTCTACAGTTTAACAAAGCGACTTTTATTGACATTTTAGTAGTTTGAAATAATATAATGTATAAGAAATATTATAGATAGAAATACAGGGTTCATATACATTTTTACTACAAAAATTCCATGACTAATAATGAGTAACCATGAGTAACTAATAATGAGTAACTAATAATGACTAACCATGACTAATAATACGAGCATGTTTTTGGCCAAGAAAAGAAAAGAAGTAAAAACAACTAACCTCAATTCCAATATTCAGATATTTGTCAAACTAATTTTAGATAATCTTAATAGTTTGTTAAACTAGTAATAGTACGCTCTCAGAAATAAAGGTACATGAGCTGTCACTGGGGTGGTACCTTTTCAAAAGGTACACATTTGTACTTAAAGGGTACATATTGTTACCTCAAAAGTGTATATTAGTACCTAAAAAATTGAAGAGGAACACTTTTGTACTTTTTAGGAACTAATATGTACCCTTGAGGTATTAATATGGACCTTTTAGGTACAAATTTGTACCTTTTAAAAAGATACCACCCCAGTGAGAGCTCGTGTACCGTTATTTCTGAGAGTGTAGGTAAAACTACTTCTATTATAAAGCCACAATCACACTGCACTTTTCACTCCATAGACTTCCATTTATAGGCATGCGAATGCGACAGCCTTGAAATGCAAACACGTGTGACAAGTTTCGCATTTCACTGCATTCTAAAGTTCAAGCTTAGTGAATTCTTACCTGCAAAATCACATTAGGTGATTGCGTGAAACCAATAGAAATTAATTTAAAATAATTTAAAATATGGAACAATCGCTTACTTTTATTAAGGTCTAATCATATTGTTTAACCCCGCCCCTTTTCATAGCGCCTTATGACAGAATTTTGCAAGCACAAGTTCTAGTCTAGTGTGACCGGAGCGTAAGTTGCTTTGGACAAAAATGTCTGCTAAATGACTAAATGTAAATGCAATTTGACTTTTCCAAAACCTTGTGGGTTTTTGTTTTTCCAAAACTTTTCCAGGCCTGAAAAATGCCATGTCAAAATTCCATGACTTTTCCAGGTTTTCCATCACCGTATGAACCCTGGAAATAAGTCTGTAAAATAACAGAAAATGTTCTGAGAGTTTATTACAAGGTTTTTGTGTCTTAATGAACAAGACCACCCCAGACAATATAGCACTTTAAACTATTAAAAATGTTTGTAAAAGTCACTTTTTCAAACTTTTCAAGATTAAAAGTTGTTTGAAGAAAGATCCAGGATCAATAATGCAATTTAAAAGCATAAATAAATGTGGTGAAATAAAATCCTGAATATGGAAAACTGCTAATTTACAGATATTATTTACAGTGTAGTATACATACTTTTTCCCTTTTTGAGTGAACTTTTCTTTAAGATAAAGTAGACATAAAGCATAAACAGAAGTTCACTCCTCGTAGAAACATTAGGTTTTATTTCTAAAAGGAACACAAGAGTATAGTACAGCATTCTTTCGTACAAACATCTTTCTTAGCAGTAGAAAAAAATACGTAGGCATACACTGTCTCGCATAGGCCTCTGTTTACATTCAACCTGCATAATCCCTCTCCGCAGTTACAGCAGCTCACGGTTCACCACAGTCCACAATCTCCATCGTGCAAGGCATCAACCTGTGTTTCTATTGCAGCAAAAAGGGGGGAAAACAGTCATGAAAAACACAAGAACCTCATTCAAGATCGTCATCCTCTTTAGCCATTCTTCCTCACATTCTAGGGCCTCCTTCAAGTTACATCCAACGTCCCTCATCTTCTATCTCCAAATAACAATGGAGAGTTTTCACACACCATGGGTCATAAATCACAACGCAGCACACACAAGAGCATAGCAGCAAAAATGTCGTAGGAAAGAAGTGTAAAATACATTGAAACTGCAGTTTTAAAAAAGTAGAACATAGGAAATAGCAACAGCAGGGCTTTAGCACTTAATGGGCATCATAATCTCATGGACTCCCTCATGATTAGTGCATTCATTAGAAAGTGACTGATAAACTGGTGCTATCAAATGAGACACAAACTTCAATATGAAGCAATCTCATATTGTTCCAGATTACTCCACTTCCATAATCTGAGCATTACATACAGTATGCTGCGCCAATTCATCTTCCATTAAAGGGATGGTTCACCCATAATTAAAAATGTAGTCATTATTTACTAGCTTTCATGTTGTTTTAAACATCTACAGCTTCTTTTTCTTCTGCGTAACACAAAAGCAGATATACAAGTACTGTTTTATTCCTATTATGAGCGTCAGCAGGGCAGGTTTGGAATGAAGTTTACTGTAAATGACAGAACATTCATTTTTGGGTGTACTATACCTTTAAGGATGATTAAAATGATTACGTATTAACATCCAGTCACATTTCTGAAGCAATCATTTTAACAGCAAAGTCGTTACCCTTCAGGGAAACAAAGTAGTTTTGAGGAAGAATCTAGTTGTTCACTTTATACAAAGACATTTGGAAAGCTATCCAAAAAAAAAACTATGCCATTGTATTACAGTTAATCACAGAATAACACAAAGGAAGGCATCTATGTTATGCAAATCATTGGTTTACCCCATGTCAGATCTACAAAACAGCATATGTAGTGTGCTTCAAAATTAGAAAAAAAAAACATTCTAAAAAACTGCCATAAGATTAACATGGTTAGTCCCAGGTTTGCATAATTTAAGAGCCCAAACCTTTTATTTTAAGCTAAATGTTTATCTTGAAAACATACACCGACGCTGAATTGATGTCCAAACAGACGTTCTTTTCAGTACTTCATTGCTCATTTTGACTCTACTGGCTTTTCAGAAATCCATTCTGAAAGGATCCAATAATCTCCTTGCATTTGTCCCTGTTATGACGACCAGTCCGTAGGTACGTGTTAAACTGTCACCAGTAGGGGGTGTTGTTCTCTATATGACCCCAGCTTTGCCACTCGGGGAAGAATCCACTAGATGTTCTCGGGCTCCCAAATTGATCAAATTCCATCTCTGGCCGTTTCCCTTGAGCCTTGAAGTCTGTAGTGGCGTTTTGTGTGACACTGGCCTGACTAGAGTCGTTCTCCGTATGTACCAACTTGTAATTTTTCCCATCATTATTGTCCCAGTATGTCGTATCGTGAGTTTTGTAGGATATGCAGAACTCTACCTGCTCATGTGGAGCCACAAAACTTGGAAGGTCGATGGAAAAGGAGAAGGTGTCAACGTCCTCACAACCATAAACATTATTCATGTACGTACAAGGAATGTCAGTGTGGCTTTTCCATGAATCAAAAGTTATTCGCACATGGACAACTTTCTCGAAGCTTACGTTACTCACTTTGACTGTGCCAGTGATTGATCTTTCCTGAATTATACAGTTTTCCAAGCATACCAGGTTTTTCTTTAGACGATTCCGGAAGTCCAAATAGTCAGCGGCAGGTTGAGGGAAGCCTAAACTGAAATTCTTTTCCTTCTCTGCTTTCAGGCCAACAATGGCATCTTCCAGATCTGATAGTTCAAACTGCAGGTCTAACATGAGGTCTTCCTCGAATTCCTTGAACACATGCACTGCCGTCAGAGACATGCCTTTGGAGTCGGCAAAAACCACTTTCTTTTTAGCTTTGGTCTTGGGACTCTTCCATGTTATGTTGGCTATGTCGTCATCTGTCTTGGAGCTGATGCAAGATCGCAGAGGTTTGTACTGGTTGACAAGGTTCCTGGATTTGCAGTCCTCATATGAACTGAGGAAACTGCGAAGAGGCGGCGAATGGGCCAGACAGATTCTCATTGCCACATCCACAGGCATAATTGGACTTGGCATTGGCCTGGGGTTCAGTATCTGCAGAACCCTGTGATGAAGACAATAATGAAAAAACACTAGAGTGACCAATTAGGCAGGAGATGTGACAGTTACATAGTTGAAGTCTTGGCCCAGAATGTAGAGATTAACAAACAAAACCACTATAGTTCCAGCTAGTTTTACAGTTACTAGTTTCAGTTAGTTGTTTCACAGTACATTTAGAGCCATAGTTGCTTATTTTATCTTATCAAGACTAGTTTCTTATGAATGGCCAAATGGTTGATTTTTCAACCACTGCTAGTAAAATTATTATTTTTAAATGTTACTAGTACATTAGGCAACATATCAAGTCAGTATAAAAGTACAGTAGGCCTATGATAAGTGCATATTCTAACTTAATTAGTAAAAATAACTAGTCCTACTTAGTTATACGTAGGGCCAGACAGAATCTGCGGACATTTTTTACTATTTCTGCAGAGAATTTTGTAAAAAATCTGCAGATTTATGCGGAATAATTTTGGGAATATCATAATTAAAAATGTAATATATGAAATAAACAATATTACCTTTTTAATTTTTATTTAATGTTTACAATGCAAATCCAATTGTATCCACTTATTTGATAAACAAAGCAAGCCTCTCGTATAATATATCTACTAAAAGACTGGAAATATTACTTTACGAACTGTATTGTAAATAAATTATACGAACATTTTCATATTAGTCAATAATATTACTGAAATTAGTTTAAAAACTGAATAAATATAATTTCCCAGAGATGGGTTGCAGCTGGAAGGGCATCCGCTGCGTAAAACATGTGCTGGATAAGTTGGCGGTTCATTTCGCTGTGGCGACCCCTGATTAATAAAGGGACTAAGCTGAAAAGAAAATGAATGAATGAATAAATATAAATTTACACACATCTACACAAGTAAATAAACAGCCTCAATGGTGGGCTAAAAATCTGTGGAAATCTGCGGATTTCTGCGATGGCCTAGTTATACGCCATCTAGTACTTGTAAAATATTATAGACACTAGAACCTATTAAAAAAAAATTCTAAAAGTTTTTAGTTTCCTAGTTAAAAAGCTATTGAAATTAAGAGTTACTACCAACTATTTAACAGATATATGAATAAAATTAATATCAGAAACACAGACAATAAAATATGCTACAGCAAAAGTAATGGAATATTTATCTTGTCTACTTGGATAATACAGTAAACAGCACATGGTAAAAATCTTGGTTGCCATAGATTTTAAAGCTGAATCAAATTATCCTTTTGAGTCCATAGAACTTATCATGTTGAAGTGACTTAAAACAGCTTGCGTAACCTATAAAATTAAGTTAGAACATGATTAACTTCATTTTAATAAGTTACGATGACCTAAAAACATATGCTGTCAGGACTAATTGATCATATATTTTTTTACAGTGCAGGATCAATAATAAAAGTAATACAATATGAAGCAATTTTATTGTGACAAACTGAATGGTAGCCTCTCTACTAGAACAAAAAGCCAAAAGTAACTGATGAACACACTAATATCGATATAATAACGTTAGTTACAAGAGTAACTAAAATAAAAAAGTCTAGAAACCATTTGTCACAGCAACCAGCTATTAAGTACAAGTAGAAACGCACACCAGTCAGTTAAACAACCACATAACGATTTAAACGATATTATTCAAACATTATTTTAAACCGAATCTAAATGATTAATACTGTTCAGAGAAACTCATTCTTCACACTTTTCCAGTCCATCGCTGAATTGTGACGCACTCTGTATTCTTACCTGGTGCAATTCATTGAAACCCGTGGTTGATTTCCAAAACGTCTCAAACGGTTTGCTCTGCGATAGTTTGATCAAGCACTGATTTCTCCTACGTGCCCTTAAACTTCATTTAAAAACGTTTCAAGCAGCACCATATCTAAAACCCCGCTGAAGAACAGTGGTTTGCTGCGGCACGCCCCTTTCACGGTCCAGCCGTACTGCAAAAGTCAAGAGCGTTCAGCCGGTACATCAAGCCTCTACGCGCATTGGCTCACGGTAACCCATCCTGACAGCCAATGGGAGAGAGCGAGAGCGAAGCGCTTGAGCAATCAGCGCTCAGGAAAGAATCAGTCGTCTCGCGCGTGCAAAGGGAGATCAGGCCAGCAGAAAGAGAGAGAGAGAGAGAGAGAGAGAGAGAGAGTATGGGGGGCGGGAGAAAAGCTCATCCAAATTTAGACAGCCTGTGAAAGTCCTGCGAAGCGGTGACGCGCGACCTGTGGATTACAGTAATTTCCGTTCTGCATTTCCTTTTTTGTTATTATTTGTGAAGGGTTTATTCGTGTGTGTCACTGTATTTCACTACGAATAAAATAACGTTTGAGGCTCTATGGTCCTTACACTTTTAAATAAGTTTTTATTTTGTGTGAGTGTAGGTTTATGAAACAACAAAACAAACAAACAAAACAAAAACTGCTGATTGAGTTGTGTCAAAATGGCAAAAAGGTGGCTAAATGGAGATGCAGTGGGAGTGTTACAAATAGATAGAAATCCTCATGAGCAAGAGGAATGTGCAATACAGTGAGAAACTGGAAATTTGGGAATTTTCTGTGCTAATTTTTAACAATATGTTAATATAACGCTTTAAAGCCATGGTGCAATCACATAAAAAACAGAATAAATAAACTATAAAATGTGAGCCAAATTTAATTTCTTCTGTAAAACAGCTCTAAAAAGAGAACAGTGTCATTATTAAGCTCAGTCCAGTTTCAATCGTGGAAAACGGTAGATGTGCAAAATGTGAAACAAATTTGATTCCACTATAAAACAGATGTGTAATCAGTCAGAATACTAATAGTCTAATAGTTTTATTAAGTTTTTTAAAACCTCAGTTAAGCAAGTCGAATGTAATTGTGCGCAAGGAACCCACACTCCATCCTGACAGAAGTTGTGAAAAATATTTGACCAAATTTGTGCAATGTTGAAATGATTATTTTTTAAAAAAGAATAATCATTTATAATCACATAATCATCAATAATCTTGCATGAATGAAATCAGATTATGTAATACGAGTATTTATACAAAATGGCAGTCTGTCATCTGTGAGTGTTAAACATTCATGAAGCTGTCATCATGCTCTATTGCTGTTACAGTAGACGGTCAATATGCTGTATGTTGCAATGACAGCAGTCTATTGAGTAATGTGACCTACATTAGCAAGAGATCCATATCGTAACATTTTACAGTGTATAATGCATTTATTGATTACTTGTGATAAGAATGGATAAAAAACAGAGTACAACACATCATATTTCAGATATTACATTTACTACATTTAAAATATTAGGTGGCTTGTTACTATCATGAAATAGACACACAACAACAAAAAAATGCTGTAATGTTCCATAATTAGTTAGCATTATTAATACATTTATGTACACATGAAACAACATGCTTACAATATATTCTATCAAGTTTTAGAACAGCAGATGTTTACATTTTTTAAAAGTTACTTCCATTCTGTTCACTGCATTTTTTGATCCAAAGTTCACCAAGAGCAGTACAATTTAAAAATATTTGTACTTTTAAAAGTAACTGTTTAATATTTCAATATATTTTAAAATACAATTTTGTTCCTGTTTGAGATGATTTCAAAGATTAATTTTCATATTTATTCCTCCAAACACATGATCTTTCAGAAATCATTCAGATTTTCTGATTTGCTGTTCCCAAACATTTTATATTATTCTATGTTGAATACAGCTAGTAGAATTATTCAGCTTTTTTCTATGAATAGAAAGTTCAGAAGAAAAGTATTAATCTGAAATACCTTTTCACAATATACTGTAATTTATTCGTCATCGTTTATTATCAATTTTAAGCATCCTAGCTAAATAAAATGGTAATTGCTATAATATATTTACCAATAAAGGTTATAAAATGAAATAGTCTTATATAATGTTGCAAATGCTTTTTTTTATTTCAGATAAATTCTTATAAAAATGCAACTGTTAATGAATATTGTTAAACATACTAACAAAAACCACAACAAATGTTTCTTGAACATTTTTAAATTACATTTTAAAACATATTCAAATAGAAAACATTTTAAATTGTAAAACAATTCCAATTTGCACTGTTTTTGCTGTACTTTGGATCAAATAAACACTGATCAAAAGTAAAAAGGCATTAAGTTAAATTTAAAAACATTAAAAAGGACACATTTTATTATGTTGTTTAATAAACATATTTGCTTTGGGTTAGACCAGGGATGAATAGATGAGTAAAACCTATGAATAAAACCCAAGATGAATGAAACCAAAGATGAATAAACTTCACTCAAGTACTGAAAATTGTAACAATGCAATGCTTGACCTTTTTTTCATTTTTCAACTTAAATAAAATCAATCTCAATACAAGTTGTGCTCATTTAAGCACTACAGACATTACAATGTTTACACCAAGAAAATAGTTTTAAATATTTCCATTAAAAAAATCTTATGTCTGTACAAAACAACATATTTTACCTTTAATCAGGTCCTCGGCTTCTTTTGAGACATCCAAGTCTAATCTGAACACTTAACCTCTATCTCAAGAGTGGAAACTTCAAGCAACTATTGGTCCATTAACCACACTTGCAAAACAGGAAGGGCACAAACAGAATGCTGAAAAAAAACACTGATCAAATCACAATCTGTTTACTCTGTTAATGATGATGGTCCTTGATGATGATGATGACCAGTGAGTGCTCATTTAACTCTATAAACTAGAATTAAGGAGGGTGTTTGGGTTTCTTTTTATCCAGATAGGCTATTTAGCAACCTTGAAAGTATCCAATTTAACTTAGCCAGGTTACTATGTTGTTTACCACATTTTGAGTGAGGATTCGTTTGACTTATGTAAAACAATAAGCATATATGCAATCAGATGCCAAAATTTGTGAGTGTTGTTAGTAATGGATGATTTCCTGAGGTAACAATGCAGGGTGTGTTTGCTTGATATCAGCAGTCTTGCAAACATACTGTAAGTGAAATAAGATTGAACTTGCAAGGATTTCTTAAAATAATAATAATAATAATATTATTAATAATAATAATAATAATAATAATAATAATAATAATAATAAAGACAGGATGCGCACAAATATGACCGCTATATATATAGCCTATGACATACGACTTCAAAAGGTTTTATGCTTTACTTCCTGACCTGAAGTACTCTCGGTTTGACCAGCTGAAATGTGGGCATTTTCGCATGTGGCAATATTTACAGAGCTATTGCAAGAGTATTTAGAGAACGAGAACAAACTAAAGAAATCAAGAATGTGTTCCAGACTAAAATCTAAACAGTATGCGCTTATAAATGTCGGATTCATACGATCTTGTCAAACAATTTAGAAAAAAAAATCGTTAAAAGGCTCAATTTTGCTTCATTATCCTCTGTGTTGTTTGTTTTCTTTTGTTTGGAGAGAGGTTTAAATCTAGAACAAGCCTGTTACTACCATCTGCTGCTGGACTGCTGTATTAACAGTCACTGCAAATACATCAAGAGCTTTGGAATTTGTTACACAAGATTTGTTAGTAGAAATATTTAAACGTACTAATTAAATACTGTATATGAGTCAAAGATAAGATGTCTTGCTCTGGCATTCAGATGTTAAATACATTTTGCACAATTATTATTATTATTATTATTTTTTTTGTGATTTTTGCTGCTTGTTCAAACTACTTATTTAAAACGAGCTGAATCAATACAATTCTTGAGTTTTGGTTGGGACAACATGAAGAAATTTTGTGAAACCCAGCTTTTTATACGGTGTACAAAATCGATTTTACATATCAGATTAATTGCTACACTCTCAGAAAAAAGGTACACGGTGGTACAAATAATGTTCCTGGAGGAACAGTTTTGTACCTTTGTAGAACTCCTTCCTTTATTACAATATGTACGAAAATTATTATTACTGGAAAGGCAAAGTGTCTTTATGAATAATTTCCATATTAAAACAATAATCATCATTTAAAAAAATATATGTTTAAAGAAACTCATAAACATTAATCAATAAGTTCTGTAATACAATAACAACTGGTAAAACATAAAACTAGGTATTGTAAACTAAACATTTAAGGCATTTTAAATAAATGTTTGGTAAGCGTTTTTGACTGTTAAGGTACAAAGTGTCTTGTCACTGTGGTTGTACTTTTAAGGATCAGATTAGTACCTTTGATGAAGGTACAATATTGTATCTGCAGGTTTTAAAAACCAAAGGTACATTTTGGTTTCCTATGGTACAAATCGTGTCCTTAAACTGCAATGATACAAATTTATTTCTTTGTCTTTAGGTACAATTCTGTTCCATAAAAAAGTACTGCCCCAGTGACAATGGTTTTTTCTGAGAGTGTACCTGTAGTAAAGTGTCTAATTTTATTTAATAATTCATATTATTTTAGCCAAAAATAAAAACGACAAACTGTGGAATTCAGATGCAAAAGTCTCTAAAGTAAAATTTTCTTCTAAAATATTTTTTTCCCCTCAGCCTCGTGTGTAAGTTCAGTCATTACACTTTATGGCAAAAAAAAAAAAAGTTAAAAAGAAGGTTGATTTTATTGCTTTTAAAGTGAAATAACTGAACAGGCTCATTTTAGAAGAAAAGTTTAGATAACCCTTACAACTCTTCAAATATTTATTCATTGTCATTTAATGTGACATATTTAAATACAAATGCAATTACAAATCTTTTTGATTTGTACCTACAAAAAATATGAAAGAACGAGTGATCATTGTAAATTCGTATATATTGTTAATGATTAAAACCTGCACAACTCAGTTAAAATGAAGGACAAGCCTGCTTTTTGAGGCAGTCTAAAAAAAAATTATACATATATATATATATATATATATATATATATATATATATATATATACACACACACACACACACACACACACATATATATATATATATATATAAAATAAAAAAAGGTATTATAATGTCATCAAATGATTCTTGTATTAAATATATATGTCTGACATATTTTTAAAAATACCATAAAATGGTATTTTAGTTTGTGCCTTCTGTAAAATGTGATAGAATGACAGTTATTTATTTATTTACTTAAAATAAAATAAAAATAAACACGTTTTGATTTATAATAAAGAGGTTTAATAATATATTTGAATTATGAATAAAATATTTAGCATTATGAACAAAATAGGGCGTCACGGTGGCACAGTGGGTAGCATGATCTAGATTGATCTAATTTGACTCCTGGCTGGTTCAGTTGGCATTTCTGTGAGGAGTTTGCAAGTTCTCCTCGTGTTCATGTGGGTTTCCTCTGGGCGCTCTGGTTTCCCCCAAGTCCAAAGACATGCACTATAGGTGAATTGAATAAGCTAAATTGACTGTAGTGTGCAAGAGTGTATGGGTGTTTCCCAGTGTTGGGTTGCGGCTAGAAGGGCATCCGCTGCATAAAACATATGCTGGATAAGTTGGTGGTTCATTCCGCTGTGGCGACCCCTGATTAATAAAGTGACTAAGCCGGAAAAAAAATGAATAAATAAAATATTCAACATTTATGTTCTTCGAATGAAATAAATATATAAATAAATAAGCAAACAAACATATGCAGTTTTTATTATTTTTATTATAACAAATTTACATTCAAAAATAATCCATATATTCTAAAAGGGTACACATTTTGAACAGTACTATGTGGCCCTAAAGATATGAACATGCCTTTATGCTCTGTGACCTTACGTAATGCAGCATTTGTCTAATTAAACTACACAGACATCATACAGTCATCAGTTTGATACAAAAAGAGACGATTACAATCAAACTTTGATGGGCTGTGACCAAATACCAAACATTATTTTACACAGGTATAAACACTGAAATTATTTGCAAATATACAGTGTGCTTCTTTTTTTTTTTTTTTTTAAACATAATTCCCATTTACATTTGGGTAAATATAGACAGCCAGCCAGCATAAGATGAAGACAGTAACAAGAGACCTTCACACTAAACCATCTACCTGGCAGAAACCAGCTTTGACACAGTGAATAAACCTGACAGAGTACTGTCCACTCATTCAAGTGTTCATGTCCATACTTGATGTTTATTTTTGCAGCTTACTCGACAGAAATACCAACCAACCAAATTAATTCTTTCACGTACATCTCGTCAATACTAAGTCCATGCAAAATCTTCAAATTGGATCAAAGTTATCAGTTGGATAGCCTCTGATTCTAAAATGATTCATATATGAACACAATTCTTCACTAGCTCTGAACATCAGACCTTAATTTCAACAATTCAGATGGCACTTTTATTTTGCTTTGTATTACTTCGGATAAACAGGATGAAACGGAAAGTGACAGATTCAGAAAGAGAGCAGAGAGGTTTATGTTTTGATCACATTGTATGTAAGTGTGTGAACTTAAAGGGATGGTTCACCCAAAAAAAAAAAATGACTATGGAGTCAATCTAGGGCCATATATACTTGCAAAAATAAAAGAAAGTTTTGCAAACAAAAAATAACGTATAAAAACTGCAAATCTCTAAAATGCAAAAATAACTAAAAAAATGCAGAGCCAAAATTAATTTTTGAGAAATCAAAATGAAATTTGCAAACAAAAAAAGAACTGCAAATAAAAATCAAGCAGTGCAAAATCTAAAATATTTGCAATTAAAAATCCTATTTACAGTATGTATACAGTTGAATTCAGAATTGTTAGCCCCCCTGTTTATTTCCCCCCCAATTTCTGTTTAATGAAGAGAAGATCTTTTCATCACATTTCTAAACATAATAGTTTAAATAACTCATTTTTAATAACTGATTTATTTTATCTTTGCCATGATGACAGTAAATAATATTTGACTAGATATTTTTCAAGACACTTCTGTACAGCTTAAAGAGACATTGAAAGGCTTAACTAGGTTAATTAAGTTAACTAGCCAGGTTAGGGTAATTAAGTTATTGTATAATGATGGTTTGTTCTGTAGACTATTGAAACAAATATATATATATAGCTTGTAAAATGTTTTTTAATTAAAAACTGCTTTTATTCTAGCCAAAATAAAACAAATAAGACTTGCTTCGGAAGAAAAAATATTATCAGACATACTGTGAAAATTTCCTTGCTGTTAAACATCATTTGAAAAAAATGTAAAAAACTGAAAAAAAAAATGTAAAAAAAATGAAAGGGGGGCTAATAATTTTGACTTCAACTGTATATATATATATATATTTGCAAAACATTTTTTATAGCATTGCCTTTACAAAACTCGTTCAGTCAATTGCAAGGATTATTTTGATTAGCTTTTTTAGTCAACCGTTCGAGTTTGCGATGCTGTTTTTACTTTGCTCTAAACGCCCAAGTTCCCTTGACTCCGCCTCCTTGTCAAATCAGGGCCACCAAAGTGAAACGCGCAGAAACGTTCAGTGCAAAGTAAAAACGGCATCACAAACTCACGGTTGACTAAAAAGCAAATCAAAATGATATATGCAAATATATAAGTATATAAGTTTCCTTCTTTTTTCTCAAAACTTATTTTCCCTTTGCAGTTCTTTATTTTTGTTAGCAAAATTCATTTTTATTTCTCAAAAAAAATTTTTTCGCTTTGTGATTTTTGGAGATTTGCATTTATTATTGTTATTTTTTTGCTCAATACTTTATTTTTTGTTTGCAAGTATATATGGCCCTAGATTGACTCCATAATTTACTCACTATTTACTCACCCTCAAGTGCTTATAAACCTTCATTGCCCTGTTAAACACAAAATACGATTTTTTTTGAGGAAAGTTGAAAACCTGTAAGGCAGCACGGTGGCTCAGTGGTTAGCACTGTCACCGCACAGCAAGAAGGTTGCTGGTCCCAGCTGGGTCAATTGGCATTTCCCCCCATAGTCCAAAGATATACACTATAGGTGATTTGGATTAACTAAATTGGCCGTAGTGCATAAGTGTGTGTGAATGTGAGAGTGTATGGGTTCTTCCCACTTCTGGGTTACGGCTGGAAGGGGATTCACTGTGTAAAACATATGCCGGAATAGTTGGCTTTTCATTCTGCGACTTCTGATAAATAAGGGACAAAGCCGAAGGAAAAAGAATGAATGAATGAATGAAAACCTGTAACCATTGACTTCTATAGTAGGAAAAACAAATACTATGGAAGTCAGTGGTTGCAGACTTTCAGCTTTCTTCAAAACATCTTCCTTTGTGTTCAACAGAAGAAATAAACAGATTTATAACTACTTGAGGGGGAGTAAATGATGACATTATTGTAATATTGTAATTTTGGGTGTTTTATCCCTTTAAAGGGAGCAGCGAGGATCAAGACCGGACCCAGCTGACAGGCACCCACTGTGGCTCCCTTTCGAGTCTTTCCAAAATAAGTCTCAGCTCTACACAGGCACTGGCAGAGTCCTCCTTTATCAGGACCCTGTCCACTAGGTGGCCATATTGCTGGTCCATCTGCTCGGCTGAATGCTTCATGTCCAGCAGGTCTTCCTCCTTTTTAAAATGAATAAGAAAAAGTCAATGTGGGAGTCGAATGATTGAGGTTTAGTACAGTAGATTTAAACCTTTAAATGTGACCCTGGACCACAAAACCAGCCGTAAGCTATAGTGCCATTAAAAAATAAATAAGCTTTCCATTGATGGTTTGTTAGGATAAAACAGATAAGATATTTGGCCAAATTACAACTATTTGAAAATATGGAATCTGAGGGTTACAAAAAAATCTAAATATTGAGAAAACTGCCTTTAATTAAATGCACATTATTAATCCATAATTTAGTTTTGATATACAGTGCTCAGCATAAATGAATACACCCCTCACAGACATCTCTTGTATAAATGAATATTTTCTATATGGTACAATAAGATATTTGTGCATATACATCCGATAAGTTAAAAATTAGTACATCCAAATTAATTTGTTGGAGAAAAATATTAAATAAAATTTTAATAACAGTAAAAATGAACATACAAAATATGTAAAATTTAGTTGAAACTGTGTAGTTTGTATTTTATTTTTATTTTTTCATTTGAATTTAAATTAATATTTTTTTTTTCTATTCCTAAATATGTTCAGTTAACCAACTCTTATTTAAATGAATATATCTGTTTAATAAAACAGTTTTGTTTAAATGTACTAAATGTGGGCGACACGGTGGGTAGCCATACCTGTCAACCCTCCCGTTTTTCCCGGGATTCTCCCGTATTTTACAGTTCTATACCGCTGTCATCCCGTAAAGGTATTTTCCCGTATTATCCCGTATTGTTTATCTTTCTGAGAAGGGCTGATCATCCCTATTTGCAACCCATACCGCCGAACCACCAGGGGCCGCCTTTGCTCTTAAATGTGAATCGATCGGTTCTGTGCTTTCATTTTATTTAGGCATGGAAACACTTTGAAATAAACATAAAAACAGCGCGATTCGTTTGCTTTTCATTACAGGCGCCATTGCCCCTACCCAATCCTCAAAGCAGTCAGTTCATATAAAGATGCATGACTGTCAGCTGATGCGCTCCATAGTGATAATATATTCACTGAGGAAGGGATATAAATATTTGTTTTCAAAAGGGGGTGTAGCCATGCTGAACTCTGTATTTAAAGGAACTTTACAAAAAATCTTTATTGGAACATCTTCATAATAATCTCACCAGGAAATAAAAGTATTTAACGTTTTGTCAGTTTAGTGGTTTAGAGTTTAGTCAAACGAAAATGTACGATTTTAAAAAGAAGGCGTGGCACCCAACCCCGCCCCTAAACCCAATAGTCTTCGGGGGATGAGCAAATCTAACTAAATTGTATGAATGAGATCTTACGAATTCATACGAATTAGCCAATAAATCAAAAAGTTTCGAATTGCCGTCAAATTGTATTGTAACACACAGGCTTCTATAGGGGGATTTAGATATCATATAATCAGATTCGACTAGTATTCCCCTGGTATATACATGTCTTCACATTATAAGACAGTACTGGATATTATAACTCATTTTGGTACTTATTCGCTAGGTTCTGGAATGTACAGCTATTAGAAAGTACTGTAGTATATTTTGCAATTTTGTAACTGTTGTAATCACCACTGTTTCTTTTACTTGCCTTAATTAATATCTTAATATCTTCTTAGTAAAATAGTAACTTATTAGTAACATTTCGAACAAGCACTAGTATGTACTGAATAAATATTAACATCTGAAAATAAGCACTTGTACCCAATAGATATATAATAGTATATACAAATAAGTACTAGTTACAGCAGGATTAATTATTAGAACCAAATAGTTGACTGATAAAAATTCAAAGTATTTTGCTATAACAACAGAAAAACTGTGCACTACTGTAAAAAATACTACTATCAAGTAAGTATTAGTATTACAATGAATAGGTATAATAATAACTACTGTAGTGACATAACTAGTACCTATTCAATAAGTTCCAGTATTAAATAAAAAAGAATTAGTATCTAATGAATAAGTACAACTTCTAGTATTACATATTAGTAAGTAAGTAAAGTAGTATTACAATTATAAAGTAAAATTATAACCTCAAAATTAATATACTACAAACTAAACAGTAAATAAAGAAGTAAATGAAATGGAATACATGTAGCAACAAATAAATATTATAGCATGAAAAGAGATACTACTACAATTGAATCATTAAATATTAAAATGGCATGCTATAGTTATGTAAATCAGTCTCACTGTAATGTGTCCATTGTCGCCCCTTTCTGGTGATGTGGGAGAGCTGCGCTGCCGCCGGATCTCAGGGATGCGTGGCTTTACGAAGATCACATACGGCTTAAACTCTGATGTACGGAGGATTTTCAGGGCCTGTGAATTACAAGAAAATGAATTATTTCCCAACAAATCTCTATTTACAACAGTAAGATTTAATGTTTAATGTTTCCCTATGCTTCCTATGCTTGTCTGGCTTTCCCTTTGTTCGTGTTGGCCTTATCTTTTTGTTTTCAGTTATTAAACCCCCTTGTAGACCTTGTAAAGCCTGATTGTGTTCACCTGTCCCTTGTGTGCTCTGTTTCTTATACATTGTGTTTGTGTTTTATTCCCACCATGGATGCATTTATTTAATCAAATACTAAACTCAGTATGACTTTAGGAGAATATGAGACTGCACAGCAGACACAGGATGTCAACTTGACGTTAGATTGACATTGTACTCCAACGTTGTGGAGACGTTGCATTTTGTTTGAAAATGAAAATCGGGCTTAAGAACTCAACATCAGGCCAACGTCAATGTCCAACATCCAACCTAAAATTAACCAAATATCAACATGGTGATGTTGTTTTGACGTTACACACTATGACGTCTATCAGATGTTGAATTTTGGTTGCTATACCTGGCAAATAAATATTAGTGTTTGACATCAATATGACGTTGGTTTAAGATGCTGGCTCGATGTTGGATTTTGGTCACTTTGCAACACAACCTAAAATCAACAAAATTTCAACTTCATTTGACGTCGTTATTGGGTGTCAAAATATTGTTGTCCTTAGACGCTGGCTAGACATTGAATTTCAGTCAATTGATGTCACAACCTTAATCTAACCTTATATTAACGTCTTATGACATTGTGTGGCTGCTGGGTGAAGACTGGATAATAGCTGCTGAAAATGAAACTAACATGAACAAACAATAAACAATACATTTATTGCATTTTATTATCCATCGTTGTTAACATTAATGAAAATAAAGTTGTTCACTGTTAGTTCTTGTTAAATCACAGTGCATTAACTAACATTAACAAGCACAGCTGTTGATTTTAATGATGCAAATGTTGAACTACTATTAATAAAGGTGTACAAGTACTGTTCATTCTCAGTTCATGATAGTAGAATAATAATAAAACCTTATTGTAAAGCGTGATCAAAACTATATCAAATATGTATATTTGTCAAATATCAGAATATATAAATTTTACTTTTATTCTGCATTTTTATATTACTATATACTATATTTTATATGACTATTTCCTGTAGTTTTGATACCATGAAACCAATCTGTAAAAAACTTTATTATTCCATTTTTGCTTTTGAGATGTAACATTAACATGGGAATTCTTATATAATTCCTATTTTTATACTCTAAAAATACTATGCTTATGTTGACCTGAAATGCTATGCTTTAAACATGGTATTGGCCCTAGAGGTAAATGTAATCTAGGAAAATTGAAATGAAGGGAAGCATTGATTTAGGCTTGATTTGAACTCCAATCATAATTGCCTATATAAGGTCCATTCAGTTTATTATTCAGCAGCTTATAGACCTCCATCTCTATCCCCAACTGCTTCTCTCGTCCAGTCAGGACTTGGTAATAGATCATTCAGACCACTGAACTTAAGTTGTTGTAAAAAGTTGTTACATAAATTATATATATAAGTATAAGTAAATATATATATAAGTAAATATTCATTTTTAGGTGAACTGTCCCTTTAAGAGTGATTCTTGATGTTGCAGAGTTAAGAAGTTACACTCTGGATGTCTACTTGGACACAATGCCTTCCCCAGATGGTTAGTGCTCATCACAGGCAACTGGTTTGCTAAGTGCCTTAATAGCGCTTAAAAGTGAGATAACATTAGGGTAAATCTTGAAGACTTGAACATAAACACATAAAAACAGACAACATAGATCAAAAGGACAACGAATCAGAACTAGGGGGAGAAAAAAAATGGACAATGCCAACAACAACAGAAATCTGTTTACCTCAGGCTGAACATCTACCAGACACACTTTGTTTCTGGCCAGGACACTGCGAATTGACTCCAGACTTGTCCCATATTGGTTATTCTTATATTCACCATATTCAATAAATCTGAAAATATACAATATATGTATGTTTTTCATTCAAACTAAATGTTCTAACACTGTTGACAATATGAAAATATTGAAAAATATGAAAATATTCTAATCAATAAGTAATCATAACCGTGTTTTTTTTTTTCCAAATCTTGTATTTTTTTACTCAAAACTGATACAAGGAAAATTCCTTTGGAAATATTGATAGTATTCATGGATCAATAAACCCAGCAGCTGAAAAATTAAACCTGTATGTATACTCTTATGAAAGTAAATACTGTTTTATTATAGTTAATGTGAATACTATGGTGTTGATCACAATTTGTACAGCCACAGTTTGCACAGTATAGCACAACCATGGTTTAACTACATTAAGCATGTTTATTTTTATATGTGGTAAATCCATAGTTCATTTTCGTAAAGAGTATACATATAATGAGTATCTTATTTTTTTTTACTTAAAACTAAACAGGCATGTAATGTAGTTATTTTAAAATTTAATTCTATAAAAAATATAATATATCAAATCAAACAGCTCCCCCAATCATACCTGCATGAGAATGTTTGCCTGTGACAATTCTGCATATTAGCATGAATAATTGGCAGTGGTACAGTGTATTTCTTGCCACATGTGTTGAATAAATGGAAATTTAGTGGTTTTTACTAAGTACGCCAGCAGCAGAGAAATCTGGTTTCCACTTGAAAAGTCAGATAAAGATGCCAATACTGATGCCATGCTTGGCAACTCCGGATGCAGATAATCAGATAAAGGTGATTCTCATGCAGGTCTCATCCATTGTAGCAGCTCATTGTGCATTTAACTCAGGAAGAAAACTGTTTACATCTAAATGAAATTGAATTTAAACAGAACAAATCCTAAATATAGACTTTATATTATAAATCGCCTATTTTCAGTAAGATTTGAGATAAACATTTAGTGCAACTGTTTCTGCTTTTTGTCTACAAACGTCTTTGAAAATGTCTTTAAGACGTGCTAAACCTACAGTATGTCAGTTTGCTGTGGTTGAACAACAGCAGATTCAATGATTTGCTTAATAAAACTTTTGGAATTTATTGACAGACTTGTTCATGGAGTATAATATTCCCCATGTTTATAGTAAAAAATAGCCAAAGTATTTGTTTTTTTGTGAACAATTTCTTTAACAAAATGTTACATACAGTTGAAACCAGAAGTTTACATAGACTGTATAAAAGGCACATAACCATTTAAAAAAAAGTCAGATGTTTATGTAACTAAACTTTTTCTCTTTTAGGTAAGTTAGGATTATCAAATTTGTTTCTGTTATGGTTAATAGCAGAATAATGAGAGAGATATTTTTTGAGAAATTGTTATAACTTTTCTTGAAAGTCAAGTTTACATACAATAAGATTATTATGCCTCTGAAAAAGCTCAGATGATGGTGTCAAGGTTTTGAAAGTTTCTGATTGGCTAATTGACAACATTTGAGTTAATTGGAGGCTCAACTGTAGAATAGTATTTAAGGAAAACCTCAAACACACTGCTTCCTTGTGTGACAACATGGGAAAATCAACAAGCCAGAATCAACAAAAAAGCCAGATTACAATTTGCTAAATTACACTGGGAAAAAGACATATTTTTGGAGACATGTCCTGTGGTCTGATGGAACTAAGATTGAACTGTTTGGCCATAATGACCAGTGTTACATTTGGAGGACAAAGGGGAAAGCTTACAAGCCTAGGAACACCATCCATAAAGTATGAGGGCGGTAGCATCATGTTGTGGGGCTGTTTTGCTGCAGGAGGGACTGGTCCACTTCACAGCATAGATGGCATCATGAAGAAAGAATATTATGTAGAAATACTGAAGCAACATCTCAAGACATCGGCCAGAAAATTAAAACTTGGCCACAAATGGGTCTTCCATACAGACCATGGCCCTAAGCATACTGCCAAATTAGTTAAAATGTGTTTTAAGGACAACAGAGTGAATGTTTTGGATTGGCCATCACAAAGCCCTGTTCTCAATCCTATAGAAAATTTGTGGGCAGAGTTGAAATAGCTTGTGCGAGCAAGACAGCCTACAAATCTGACTCAGTTACACCAATTCTGTCAGGAGGAATGGGCCAAAATTCCTTCAAACTATTGTGAGAAGCTTGTGGATAGATACCCAAAACATTTGACCAGTTATACAGTTTAAAAGCAAAACTAAAAAAATATCAAGGAAATGTATGTAAACTTTTTACTGTCTAGAAATTAATAAAAAATTCTCAAAAAAATTCCTGGCATTACTCTGGTATTTAGCAAATGTACATCATTTAGGCAATCCTAACGGACCTAAAATAATAAACGTTTAGTATGATTTACCATCAGACATTTTTTTTAAAAAATGGTTATGTTCCTTTTTTTAGATTGTATGTAAACTTCTGGTTTCAACTGTAGATTTATTGCAATACTGAGGTTAAGTACATCAACAAAGACAATAAAAATAGTTCATATAACATACTTATTAGACTGAATATCAGCATCAAAGGCCTGCTTGGAGATGAAGTGGTATTCTACACCTTCCTTCTCATGGCTCTTTCTGGGTCTTGTTGTGTCTGTTAGAAAATGATCATACATAAATCTAATTAATGCACATGGTTATTGAGATTATGCAGTCAGTTTTTCAACTTCTGGTCATACATGTAATTCTGAAATTGTCTTATTTAAAGGGATGGTTCACCAAAAAATTATTTTTTTATAATTCAAAAGTTGGAAACTGGTAACCATTGACACCCATATGAAAAACAAATACTATGGAAGTCAATAGTTACTGGTTTCCAACATTTTTCAAAATATCTTATTCTTTGTTTAACAAAACAAAGACAACTGAAGGGTGAGTAAATGAAGACAGAATTTTAATTTTCGGTGAACTACTGTATATCTTTAACTTCAGCATCTACTTTATTGTACTTTCCCCCTGCCATTTTTTCCACTCATGAGTCCTCAAACAAAATTCATTACTGTTTCCATGTGTTATTGACAAGGTGGACATAAACATACAACCAATAATAAAAAAAATTCATATTTACACCAGGTTTAAATGGGGCTTTTGCTTTAGCTGTTGCAACAAATGGGAAAAAAATAAACTCACGTGGCACAGCGACTCCATACCGTTGAGGATTCTCAGCAATCACCTTCTGCTTCAGTTCATTGATCCGAGCTCCGAGAGATCCTTAAGGAATAATAGGCAGAAATGAGATTCTGAATGCAAACAAAGCATAGACCCATGAAAATCTGTGTTGAAATCCCTTAATGCTTACCAATAAGTACCACAAGCCTTGGTTTATCTTGCAGTCTCATCTGATGTATGGTCACCTCTTCATATATGAGGAACTCATTCTCTGTGGACTCTGGTGTATGAGACTCTTTATTCGAACCCTGGTGATCCTTGCGGCTCAGCCTGAAGCTTCTCCTTAGACCAGCTGCGAGCACAAAGAGATTTTTCCAACAGATTAACAGAGGAAAGTACATCAACAAACATAGACAAGATTAGAATTAGACAGGACAAAATGACAAGGGTGGAAAGAGGTGCATCCTCCAGATTAAAAATATCATGTCTCTCACACTGCTCCTTTTTTTTTTTAATGTAACAGCTACGTCTCTGGGGGAAAATCAACATGCTGTTTAGCTGCTTGGTAAAATGTAATATGTAGTGGCTAAGATAATGCAGCACAGTATCTGTTCGCCCTATAGGTATAAATGAAACGTGGTACCTGAGTAAAACTCCCAGGAAAAGGCCTGGCCACAGGACGGTGCCACCGCCTTACACTTTGGAGAAACTACAACTAATGTTAGACCATATCACACATCCATCATAATTCTATTGAGATTGTCACAAGCTATATCAGCCATGCCAAAGCTTGCGTGAGCCATTAGCCACAAGCAAATAGTTCCCCAGCTATAGCAGTGCATCTGTGGTCATACCAAAAGGAACAGTTCATCCAAAAATGTAAGTTTTACACTGTATGAGTAAAACTATGCTGTGCTAAATCCAAATTATTCGGTAAAAATATATCAAAATGATGAGGAAAAAAAAGACGTAAAGAAAAAAACTAGTATTAAGTCAAATATTTCTGAGAAATGATTAGATGAAAGATAAAGTTCACAAGTAATGTTAAAACTCAAAATTGTGACATAATAATGACAAAAATCAACACTTAAATGATGACAAAAAACATTGAAATTCTGACTTAAAAAGACATAATTATGTTATGATAAGAACTTTTTAATACCTTCAATGTTTTATGCCATAATTACAACTTTAACACAATAATTTTGACTGTTAATTCATATTAATTACACCTTTTGTTGTCAGAACTTGGGTTCCATACCTTTCTTCCATGAAACAATAAAAAAAGAAAAAAATGCTGACAAACTAACCAACTGAACAACTGAATTCAAATCCAATCATGCAGGCTCAGCTGAACAGCACGAGGAAAAACAATGACAGATGCTTAATCTTTGGGTCAACTGTCCCTTTATTAAAGTCGTAGTTCACCCAAAAATGAACTTTTATGAAATTTACACCCTACACTTGTTCCACACCTGTTTGAGTTTCTTTCTTTGGATGAACACAAAAACCTGTAACTATTGACTCCAATAGTATTTGTATTTTCGACTATGGATGTCAATGGTTACTGGTTTTCAGTTTTCTTCAAAATATGAAGAGTTCAGTCGCAAAAACCTTTTTGAAATTTTCCTCTAAAATTTGCGTTTTTCTCAGCCTCCTATGTTTATGTTCAGTTATTTCACTTTAAAGGCAATGAAAATAACTTATACTTTGCACTAAGAGTAAAATTACTGAAACTACACACAACAGCTAGGGAAATTTTTAAGAGAAATGTAAGATGAAAATTTCAGACGGCACTTATTTTAACGATCTAGGTGCAAAGACTAAAGCGCAGGGCGCAAAATAATTAAGCGCGTGTCCAAATCCACTTTTGCTTTCTTTTGTGAATAAGGAAATGGTGTTGTACGCACTCCACTGAAGACATCCATCAACCTACACATTTAATTTCGTTTGTTAAGCGCAAAGATTTGTTTCAAAACTATTTCTAAATTCAGTTCTAATTTCCAGCAAACAAATAAAAGAACAATAATAATGAAGTGTGGTCAAAAAACTGAGTAATAGCCATGTATAATCTAAGCTATAAAAAAAAATATAAATATGCATATAAATAATAATAATAATAATAATAATAATAATAATAATAATAATAATAATAAGTAGGTAGGTAGTGCTGTCGCTTCACAGCAAAAATGTCGCTGGTTCGAGCCTCGGCTGGGTCAGTTGGCATTTCTCTGTGGAGTTTGCATGTTCTCCCAGCGTTCGCGTGGGTTTCCTCCGGGTGCTCCGGTTTCCCCCACAATCCAAAGACATGCGGTACAGGTTAATTGGGTAGGCTAAATTGTCCGTAGTGTATGAGTGTGAATGAGTGTGTATGGATGTTTCCCAGAGATGGGTTGCAGCTGAAAGGGCATCCGCTGCGTAAAAACGTGCTGTATAAGTTGGCGGTTTATTCCGCTGTGTCAACCCCAGATTAATAAAAGGACTAAGCCGAAAAGAAAATGAATGAATGAATAGTAATAATAACATGGCAACACTTTACAATAACAGTACATGAATAATGATGTATTAATGTGCAAACTAAACATTACTTTATTATGAATTAATGATGAGTTAAGGTATGCACTAATCATGAACTAACTTGAACTACAACATGAGTCACATGAGTTCATGTGTGAATAACGGCTACCTTAATTACTTGTTAGTACATGTTGTTAATTAATGTATTAGTTAACATTTAAGTTTAAGCTAAATGTAACCAACATGAACTCATGAGCTGTTAATGTATGATTATGTCATGACTTTACTTGGAGGGCCACATCATCATTAACTCATCCTTAACTACTCATGAACTCCTGTTCATGCTGACGTTGACAGAACACTTTTCTATTGTTGTCAGTGTAAACTGACTAGTTGGACGCGCATAAGGAGTTCATGAGTAGTTAAGAATGGGTTAATGATGATGTGCCCCTTCAAGTAAAGTCACAACATAATTATATATTAACATATCATGAGTTCATGATGGTTAAATTAAGCATAAACTAATGTGGTAATTAATACATTAATTAACAAACATTCATGTACTAACAAGTAATTAAGGTAGCCGTAATTCACACATGAACTCATGAGACTCATGTTGTAGTTAAAGTTAGTTCATGATTAGTGCATACATTAACTCATCATTAATTCATAATAAAGTAATGTTTAGTTTACATATTAATACATCATTATTCATGTACTGTTATTATAAAGTGTTACCAATAACATTATACAAAAGCAAGTTGTCATGACTAAACTGAAAAAGCCCCCCGGGGATGAAAAAGGCATGGAGGTAGTGGTCTTTATATTTATGTAGAAAGTAATAATTTTTGTAATATTTTAATCCTTTAATTCTTTTTCATTTGTAAAGATATTTGTGTATTGCTGTACATCCTGTGTGTATTAAGCAATGTGTATGCATTTAAGGCGCACAACTAACGAGCTCTCTGCTGGACTTTAGACCTGCTTTCAGCTGGTCAATTGCGCAGTCTATTTCAGTTCCTCAAAACAGCAATGCGCCAACAATGCGCCTTAACATACCGCCTTTATAGACCGGAACACCCATGATTCCACAAAGCAGCGCAAATGGATTTGCTATTTAAACAACGAGGCACAAAACGGGAAAATTAGGGTTGCGTTGGTCTAAAAAATAGCAACACATCACACCAAACACGTCTTGCACCTTATTGCGTTGGGTTTATGATAGGTTTTTGCATCTAAACTCTTCATATTTTCCTCTGTCTTCAACAGAACAAAGAATTCATAAAGGTTTAGAACTAAATTGTGAGTAAATAATACATTTTCATTGTTGAGTGAACTATCCCTTCAAGCGGTAAACTCCACAAACAGAAAAGTTATCAATGTGGAGTAATCTTCCACTAAGCAAAAAGCACCAAATGAGACTAAAATTCAAAGAGGTAGTTGTTTAAAGCCAGCAGCAGAGCAGTGAGCCGTCAAGATGTGACCAAATGGCTGGAGTCTTAGGATGTGCTAAGCGCATGAACTATGCTAAAGTGTACTGATTTACAGTAAAACAGTTCACAACCCACAAAAAAAGCATCATCCAGAGCCAAAGCCATGTAGAGTGCATTTCAGTGTGTAGGGTGCATGCGCTCACCTACATGCTGTCCACTGACACTGCCCTCACTGTCACAGTCCTCTGGAGGGTGGGTGGGTCAGGAGAATACAAAACACCAAAGGGTACAAGGAGGAGAGGAGAATCAAATGGGATATATACACATTACAAGGAAATTTCATAGGTCAGAGATATTGGGAAGGCCATGAAAACCACATGATGTTGCAGCAAGCAATGAGCACATAATTATTATAATTATTATTAATTATTTCAGCATCTCTACTGGGTAATAAGATGGTGGTGGGTATTCTTGATGTAACAAAAAATGTTTTTTTTGCATGAACTAGTAATGTTTATAAACTGGGAGCAAATAGCTGAAATACCAATTTTACATACACTCACAGGCCACTTTATTAGGTACAGCTGTCTAATTGCTCGTTAACGCAAATTTCTAAACAGCTAATCACATAGCAGCAACTCAATGCATTTAGGAATATAGACACGGTCAAGACGATCTGCTGCAGTTCAAACCGAGCATCAAAATGGAGAAGAAAGACGATTTAAGTGACTTTGAAGATGGCATGGTTGTTGGAGCCAGACAGGCTTGTCTGAGCATTTCAGAAACTGCTGATCTACTGGGATTTTAACGCACAATCATCTTTAGAGTCAGAGAATGGTCCAAAAAAGAGAAAATATACAGTGAATGGCAGATCTGTGGGCACAAATGCCTTGTTGATGCCAGAGGTCAGAGGAGAATGGCCAGACTAGTTCTAGCTGATAGAAAGGCAAGAGTAACTCAAATAACCACTTGTTAAAACTGAGGTATGTTGAAGAGCATCTCTGAAAACACACACATACACACACACGTCGAACCTTAAGTTGGATGGACTACAGCAGCAGAAGATCACACTGGGTGCCACACCTGTCAGCTCAGAGGCTACAATTCACACAGGCTCACCAACATTGGACAATAGAAGATTAGAAAAGCGTTGCCTGAGTCTCGATTTCGGCTGTGACATTTGGATGGCAGGGTCAGAATTTGGCATCAACAACATAAAACAATGGATCCTTTCTGCCATGTATCAACGGTTCAGGCTGGTGGTGATGGTGTAATGACGTGGGAGATATTTTCTTGGCACACTTTGGGCCCATTAGTACCAATTGAGCATTGTGTCAACGTCACAGCCTACCTGAGTATTGTTGCTGACAATGTTTATCCCTTTATGACCACAGTGTACCCATCTTCTGATGGCTACTTCCAGCAGGATAACGCGCCCTGTCATAAAGCGTGAATCATCTCAGACTGATTTCTTGAACATGACAATGAGTTCACTGTACTCAAATGGCCTCCACAGTCACTTCAATCCAATAGAGCACCTTTGGGATGTAGTGGAACAGGAGATTCGCATCATGGATGTGCAGCCGACAAATCTGCAGCAACTGCATGATGCTATCATGTCAATATGGACCAAAATCTCTGAGGAATATATCTAGTACCTTGTTCAATCTATGCCACGAAAAAGGCAGTTCTGAAGGCAAAAGGTGGTCCAACTGGTACTAGTAAGATGTACCTAACAAAGTGGACAGTGAGTGTGTTTACAAATGAATTTGAAAAGTAAAAATATTTTATATAATTTGGTTACACTTTATTTACGGGTATCCCAATTACAGTGCATATACTCAAACAAGTGCTAAATAATTCTAATTGATATGCACTTAGAACAAATTATACTTTAATTTCAGTCATGTCATTGATTTGACTACACTCAGATAGGAACAATCTGTTAACTGTACTAAGTTATATGATGATACTAATGTCAAGAGCTGCTTTTTAGCTGAATTGAGTTTGCATTGCATTTTGCAACAATGCCAATGATTTAAATCAAGATTGAGCTGGTAATGAACCTGTTGGAGAACTGCTTATAGGTAAATTGAACTAAAACGCTACAGTTGTAAATTACCTAAATTAACACTGAACTGATTTAAGCTAAATAATAACAGCATTGCATTTTTAGAGCTACTTTGTTACAAAAATGTATATTTTATTTTTATTTGTTTTATATTTGATGACATTCTCATTATTTCCCTGATTACTGTGCTGTATTAGCACTACTACCTTACTAAATACATGTAATGTAAAAGGGATAATGCGAAACAAAGTGTTATGTACATTTTGTCCTACCTTTTTCACAAGTTTGGTCACCTGGGGTAAGCAGAATGAGGAAACAAACACAGTTGCTGAAATATGAATAAATTTGAAAAACAAATAAGTACTACATGATTAAGCTAGAATTAGTAATATTAATAATATTATTGTTAATAGTAATTAGTATTTGCTATGTAAAAATATACATTTAGCCACTTTATTAAACCATATATCTACTGTCTAAATTCCACAAAAGGTTTCAGCGTATTTTTATTATGCACTTTCTCCAGATGGAACAAGAAGTTGTGAATTGAGTATTACATGTGTATTACACAATTTAATTGTTGAGTTATCATTGTAGGCGACATGATTTGTATCCACTTTACTAGCCAATGACTCCTATTTAAAAAAAAAACAGACTGTAAAAACACTGTCCTGTATAAATAACAGAATTACCAGTAGGAGCACATGTAAGCAGACGCCACAAAAACTGACTCAGCTTAGAGCTTTGAATCTATAGCATTCACAGGTACCCAGGCCTAAAAATGATTCTTTTAAAACATTTGAAAGCTTCTTCCAATCTTTATGGCAAATAACCCAGCATTGCCTTGGGCATTTAGCAGGAACTCATTAAAATAGGAGAAAGATCTGAAATGATTGAAGAATCAATCTGACTGCACCAGTGTTCTTCTCTCTTTGTCTGCTTCCACATTTTCCATCTTTTCCATCTGTTCACTACCCAGGCACATCTGAGAACTTACATGGTGTTGCTCTAGGTGATTTAGGGCTCTGGTGTGTTCCCATTTTCATTCTGTACAGCAGCCGTCTGCAGAGACATGATAAAAAAATGACAGTTAGGAAGAATCAAAGACATTCTTTTAGAAGGATCTGATAAAAATAAACATTTACAAATCTTGATTCAAATAATTGCTATTTATCTGGCTTTTGCAAGGCTTTTATGTTTTGTTGTGTTCATTTGTCAGCATGTCTTGTCATAATTTGATTACTGTTTGTCTTCTTTGTACGGCACATTGTTCAAAGTTAGGTGTGTTGTAATGTGCTTTATCAATAAACTGAAATATTTATTGCATTCACAATTAATAGATCAGCTTTTGTTTTACCAAATGTAACTACTAGCATTCATAACTTGTGTATGTTTAATCAAAAAGTATTGGTCACACTTTATTTTGATGGTCCGTTTGTTGAATTTAAGTTCCATAGCATCTACATGCCAACTAATTCTCATTAGATTATAAGTAGACTGTTAGGTTGGGGTTAGGGTCAGTGTAAGTTGACATGTACTTGCAAAGTTTCTTATAGTCAGTTTAATGTCTGTTGAAGGAGCAGTATTAGCAGATATTAAGCAGATAGTCTACTTATACTCAAATAGACCATTAAAATAACGTGTTACCAAAATATTTTATCGACATCCAATCGGTATATAAATTCAAATAACACAAAATAATTTTCTCAAGAATGTAATTTCCTAGCTCCTTTGTTCATTATTTCACTGTTAATAGCCAATGATAACCTTTAAAGGCAGTTCAGTTTTCACTTTTATTTTATCCATCATCATTAAACCTGCTTGTAACAGCATGATATATACTTTCAGATGTACGCAAATAAATTCAAATTACTGAACAATCTCAAAACCCTGCTGAAAAAAACTACTTAAACCAGCCTAGGCTGGTTGGCTGGTTTTAGCTGGTTGACCAGCCTGGTCTTAGCTGGTCAGGCTGGAAAATGACCAGCTAAATCCAGCTAAAACCAGCTTGACCTGAGCCTGGTTTAAGCTGGACATAGCTGGTTTTGGCTGGGCTCCCTGCCTGGGGTGCGTTTCCCAAACAACTATGTAACTCGCGGCTGAACTATTATAGCACGATGCATCATTTGGGAAAAGAACGGTGTAGTGACAAGTGTTTCCAAAAACTCGTAGTAGTTTCTCTGTTGCAGAACGTAAAACACCCGTAATGATGCTCTAAATGGGGTGGTAACAACTTCTTTAGAGAAGAACCCCATAATTTCTTTGTCCAAATTATAATGTTTTACATTTATTAAAATAAAATCCAATATTTGTTTTGGTAAAAACATGCACTCGTTTTCTATATCAATTGAAATATATGTAAATGGCACATATAGGGCCTGTGTTTCCTTTACAAATATTATTGAGAATATTACATATTTTATTCTAAATTAATAAACATAAAATCACTTACAAATGCTAACACATACTCTAATATCTTTTATAAATAATTTAAATAAATAATGAGGCTACTTATTAAGAAATGAAATTTTATATTTATTATTTATTAGTAAATTAAATAAATACTTTAATAATAAATTAATAATAATATTAATGATGATGATGACTATTATTATTATTATTATTATTATTAATATTATTAAGTAGGATATTGTTTATTTATTTATTTTTGTTTGAAAAGTATACTTTTACAATTTGACACATGCAAACTACTGCAGAAATGTTCTAACCAACAGGCCCATGTCATATACAGCACAGATACTTAATAAATAACCTACTATAAATTAAAAGCATTAAGATGTACTGTGTTTTTTGTTTTCACAAGCTTTGGAGACGTAACATAAATCCTGTTTTTAAATAAGAGGTCACCTATAGCTTTGATATATATGATATGAGTCACGGCTGTGTTCAAAATGGCATAAATGTCTCAATTTTCGCTTGAAAATTGTAAACATTATGATCGCTAAAACTGAACTGTAAAAATACTTTGAAAGCAAATTACACCTAAGAGAGATGACTTTAATGCTTTTTTATTATAATTCCAAGTTTAAGCGTTAGAATGTTCTAAACGAATAGGGAATATGGGTGATAACTGGGAATAGAACACAGCCAGAAACTATGCTTCTAACTACAGATCCAGAGGTGTAGTTGCAAGCATAGAAGTTTGTCAGTGTTCATTGAAACGATGGATTTGGGAAATGACAAATCAACGAACTATGTTTGTAACGATGGAACTTGCGACCTTAGTTGGCTAACAATCGTTTTCGGAAACGCACCCCTGGCTAGGCTGGTCAAGCTGGTTTTAGCTGGTCATCTTCCAGCGTGACCAGCTAAGACCAGGCTGGAAATGGCTGGAAACCAGCCTGGAAATGGCCAAAACTCCTCTAAAACCAGACTGGTCAACAAACTAAAACCAGCCAAACAGCATAGGCTGGTTTAAGCTGTTTTTTTAAGTAGAGAAGTAAAAAAAAAAAAAAAAAAAACAATTTATAAATTATTACAAATAAGCTTGCAATACAAACCAATTTGAAGAACACCATTGCATATTTAAAACATTTGCTCTACTAGGGACTAATTATGGTGAATGAAAAGTAAGTATTGACATTATTTTGTTGTGTACTCTACCTCTCTTGAAATTGTCTTGAAGGAATGAGGCCGGCACGCAGGTTGCTGTCTCCCACTCTTTTGGCCTGCCACCACGTTGGATCGTCTTGGCTCACCACCTGCAGGACGTCCCCACATAAAAAAGGTAGTCCTGCCTCTTGACAGGGGGTTGCCTTGTCCTCATACGGTGTGTAATCAAACAGTGCCCTTAAATAGACCTTTAAAAAGACATACAATGACATGACATTATCTGCAGAAACTGCCATCTATTTTATTCTTTGACTTTAAAGTGATTACATTCACCTTACTCTCCTTGAATCTGTCCTCCTCCTTAATGGCAGGAATTATCTTCAGCGTGATCGAGCCTTGAGACTGAGACTGCAACCCAACAAATAACAAACAATCAAGGACACTAAATCCTGTAAGTGCCTTTTCAGATAAAGAGTCTTACGGGAATGACTAAGCGTTTTGTAAAGTAACCGAGAAACAGTGAACTCACCAGAATCTGGCTGATCTCCTCAGGACGTTTGTGTATAATGAGATTTCCATTGACCTCCCTCAACTCGTCTCCAACATGGACTAGACCTGAAAGAGAAACCAGTCAACAAACATCATAATGTGCTCAAAATTTGTTTCGCATTCCTTAATAATTTCATCCTAATTTTCCATTATAAATCTCGGTATTAAGGCATCATACCATATTAATACATTCAATACACTACCTGACAAAAGTCTTGTCGTCTATCCAAGTTTTAGGAACAACAAATAATAAACTTCATTTCTAGTTGATCATTTGGTATCAGATGTGGCTTATATAAATGGCAAAGGCCTCTAGATTACACTTATTTACTAAAATAAAATATGATCATGCCTTGATTTTTAATTAGTTAATTAGGACAGTAAGGTCTGACTTTGCTTAGACAAAAGTCTTGTCACTTAACAGACATAATATACAGTAGAGAATATAAAGTCATAGTGCAGTGGAAAAATTATTAATATTGTGCATGACTCCCATGAGCTTGGAGGACTGCATCCATACATATCTGCAATGACTTAAATAACTTATTAATAAAGTCATCAGGAGTGGCAAAGAAATCGTTCCTGCAGGACTCCCAGAGTTTATCAAGATTCATTGGATTCATTTTCAATGCCTCCTCCTTCATCTTACCCCTGACATGCTCAATAACATTCATGTCTGGTGACTGGGCTGGCCAATCCTGGAGCACCTTGACCTTCTTTGCTTTCAGGAACTTTGATGTGGAGGCTGACAAATGAGAAGGAGCGCTATCCTGCTGAAGAATTTGCCCTCTCCTGTGGTTTGTAATGTAATGGGCAGCACAAATGTCTTGACCTCAGGCTGTTGATGTTGCCATCCACTCTGCAGATCTCTCACACTCCCCCATACTGAATGTAACCCCAAAGCATGATTTCTCCTTCACCAAACTTGACTGATTTCTGTGAGAATCTTGGGTCCATGCGGGTTCCAATAAGAACAGTAGTATTTGTGATGATTGGGATGCGGTTCAACAGATGATTCATCTGAAAAATCTACCTTCTGCCACTTTTCCAAATGATCAACTAGAAGTCAAGTTATTATTTGTTGCACTTACAACTGGGATCGACGACAAGACTTTTGTCAGGTAGTGTATAGAATGTCTAGAAATTTCATGTCATAATACTTTGTGATTAAAAGTCCTTTGTTAGATACTCCATTCAAAGACATAACAGAACTTTTGATAAAATTTATGTTAAAACTTATGTTAAAACTCTCTAGCTAGCCCCTGCTAACCTCTCATAATAATAATACATAACAGTCTTTAACCCTTTATTGCAGTGATCATCAACTGGCGGCCCACAGGCCAAGTCCGGCCCGCTGAGCCATTCAATCCGGCCCGCGACTGGATTCCAAAATTGTGAGGATCTAAAAGAAAATAGAGGTCCACACTAGGGCTGTGCAATTAATCGAAATCGAATCGCAATCGCGATTTGGAACGTTGCGATTAGCTAATCACAAAAGGCTGCGATATGACATGTATATTATTTAACTGCCCACGCTCAGAGCAAATGCAAGAATGCCGTCTGTGTGACAGTCGTCTGTGTGTGACAGCCTTACTAGCCAATCGAGTGAGCACACTTTTGTACTGCCCAATCAGAATTGCGCAACTGAACTATGCGAAACCCCCACAATAACAAACAGGAAAGCGCGAGCGGCTGCATGAGGAGCGTCTTGCTAAAAAGCAGGGGCGTAGATTTAGCATGGATGGAGGGGACGCAGAGGCGGACCAACTATTAAAATGTCCCCACCAATAATTTAATTCACTTTAAAAAAATCACGCTGTCAATATTAACCTAGACATGTTAACCTAGAAAGGCTGTGCCTTTCCCTGCTGTCAAGTGAGAGGCTGTAGCTGCGTTCAGGAAAGCAGCGCCAAAACAGAGCAGGTGAATTCTCCGTGCAAGAATGAGGTGTGTGAGGTCTGACACACACAGGTGAGGATGGCGGCAGCAAAAAAAGACATAAAGAGCTTTTTCAACGAAAAGTGTAAGTCACATAAACTCGAGTTCGCTACTGAATGAGTCCATCATGATAATCATGGCGTTAATGCTCGTGTTTCGTGCTTTAACGCACAGTCTGTCGTTATAGCAGGCTGATAAAATCTGTGAATAATATGCCCTGAAAACTACCTGCAGAATAAACAGCTACATGCAAAAGTATATCCCTGCCTGTCAGTTCTCCTGATCTCTCAGAGTAACAGGTGCAATTTCGGTTGAAACAGTCAGAAAAACTACAGGCTGTGCTCCATCTTATATTAATACTCCTATATGAGACATGTTTAATTTGCACTACGGCTAAAATAAACGAAAGTCTTTATTAAACTTTCTCTTTATCAGTTAATAAACGTTCTTTTAACGTTACACTGTCAGACCTGTAGCCAGCTTTTTAAATGGGTTATTTTTGTAGTTATTCGCCTGATTTTCTATTTAATTATGAGCTATAAATATTACATTTTAGTGACATTTTAAGAACTCATTTTTGCTGCATTATCTTGTCAGATGGTTATCATAAACACACTTTTTGATGTACCAAAATATATTGTAAACCATTTAGTCAAATTGCTTTTCACACTATTTTACTATTTTAACTGTTTATTTACAAATGTGCAGTTAAACTGTAAGTTTAATATTACAGTTTTATAAAAATAATGAAAATTTATAATAAACAATTGAAAATATACTTTTAATATACAAATTTATTATCTTTCATCACACACACACACACACACACACACACACACACACACTCACACACACTCACACACACACACACACACACACACACACACACACACACACACACACAAATATAATACTAATATAAAACTAATTTTTTAACTAACACTCGCTGGATTTAGCAGTAAGAAGCTAAAATACAGATTATTGAATTATTCACTTGACTACAAAATTAAATCGCAAATCAAATCGAAATCGCAATATCTGTCAAAATAAATCGCAAAAGTATAAGAATTAAAAAGTATAAACATTAAACATAATGTTAAGCCAAAAGGAGATTTTTATTTGATTTTCTTCTAGGGGGTCCGTCGATGTCAGAGACGGGGTTTGAACCCAGGTCTCCAGCGTCAGAGTCTGAACACTTAACCACTCCGCCACAGGAGGCTGATGAACCCAATAGCGAGACAGTACTTGCACACTGATATATTTATTTACAAAAACAAAAATCCAGACTTGGAACAAAAATGCAGAGATAAAATAGGACTTAATTAACGGAGGAACAAAAACGCCAACAGGCAAAATATCTCTTGAAAAAACTAGAGCAGGAGAAACAAATCCCAAAAACAAAGAAAAATGCAAAGTAGCATAAAACTCAGAAACAACTAGACTTTAGGAAAGCAAAGCAGACTCACGAAAACCAAGGACTAGCATCAACAATAACCGAGCAACGAAACAGGGAAAATGCTCAACTTAAATACACATGACATAACAGGACACATGTGAAAACAATCACGTAATTACTGAACTCAAACAACACCTAGGAAGAAATGAGGACATCTAGTGGAGAAACAAAATCATAACATGTAAAAACTAAAGTCATAAAATGACAGGTCCTGACAGGACCCCCTCCTCTAGGAACGGCTCCTGACGTTCTTGTTGGGAGAACTTGACTTAAGTGAGTAAAAGTCTCGAATCAGATTGGGGTCCAAAATATCTCTGGCCCGAACCCAGGAGCGCTCCTCGGGACCATAGCCTTCCCAGTCCACAAGATACTGTCGGGATCTACGCACTTGACGGACATCCAGTATTCGGCGGACTGTGTAAGCTGGCTGGCCCCCAAAGTAACGAGGAGGAGGAGGAGGTTTGTCTGTCACAGAAAAGGGAGAAGAAAAAACAGGTTTTAGCAGAGACACATGGAAAGTGGGATTTATTTTTAAGGATTTGGGTAAGTATAGACGGTAGGTAACAGGGTTAACTTTCCTGGCAATCTTGAAGGGGCCAATGTACTTCTGGGAGAGTTTCCTTGACTCCAATCGAAGGGGGATGTTCTTTGTGGAGAGCCAGACTCTTTGCCCAGGACGCAGAATGGGTGCCGGTCTGCGTCTGCGATTGGCCTGATGTTGGTACTGTTGAGAGACTTTGAGAAGCTTGAGGCGGACCTTCTTCCAGGTCTGACGGCAACGTTTAACGAACTGGAAAGCCGAGGGGACTGCCACTTCTACCTCCTGCTCAGGGAATAGTGGCGGAGAATATCCGAACTGGCATTCAAATGGAGACATGCCCGTTGCAGTTGAACACAGCGTGTTGTGAGCGTATTCCGCCCACATGATAAAGCGAGACCAAGAAGTAGGGTTGTCTGCTGCCATGCACCTTAAGGTAGTCTCTAGGTCCTGATTGAGCCTCTCTGTCTGGCCATTAGATTCAGGGTGGAACCCCGAAGACAGACTCACAGTAGCACCCAGGGATTGACAGAAGGCTCGCCAGAATCGAGATGAGAATTGGGGTCCTCGATCCGAGACAATGTCTTGTGGAACACCAAAGACCCGGAATACAGAATTCATTATGAGTTCAGCAGTTTCTTTAGCAGAGGGTAGTTTGGGTAGGGGAATGAATCGTGCTGCCTTGGAAAATCTGTCTACAATGACTAGGATGGTAGTGTTCCCCTGAGATAAGGGAAGTCCAGTGATGAAATCCATCGAGATGTGTGACCATGGTCTGTGAGGTATGGGAAGTGGATGTAGGTGTCCCTGGGGTGAACTGTGAGGAACCTTGCTCTGGTTGCAGGTAGGGCAAGCTTTAACGAAAGTAGCCACATCAGTTTTGATGGTGGGCCACCAAAATCGTCTCAGGAGGAACTCGAGAGTGCGAGAAGACCCAGGGTGACAGGTAAGTTGTGAGGAATGCCCCCACTGAAGGATCTTAGCTCGGACAGCTTTAGGGACAAACAGACGATTATTTGGTCCTCCCCCAGGATCAGGTTCTTGGTCTTGGGCTTTCCTTACCATGCTCTCCATATTCCACTGGATAGGGGCAATTATCTTACCCCTGGGTATAATAGTGGTAATTTCATCTTCTTGAGGAGATTTAACATAACTCTGGACAGAGCGTCTGGTTTCAGATTTTTTGTGCCTGGTCGGTAAGTAAGAGTGAAGTGGAAACGGTTGAAGAATAGAGACCAACGTGCCTGGCGGGGGTTGAGTCGCTTTGCCTGTTGGATGTACTCGAGATTCTTGTGGTCCGTGAGCACTTCGAAAGGATGTTTGGCACCCTCCAGCCAGTGTCTCCATTCCTCCAGGGCTAACTTGACGGCTAGTAACTCTCTGTCACCTATATGATAGTTCCTCTCAGTAGGCGTGAGGCGGTGGGAGAGGAATGCACACGGATGTAGCTTGTTGTCCTCTCCTCTCTGGGATAATACTGCCCCAACGCCTACATCCGATGCATCCACTTCTACTGTGAAGGATCTGTCAGGGTTGGGAAGTAGAAGGATAGGTGCAGAGGTGAAGCGACTTTTAAGGTGGTTGAAGGCCAGTTCGGCCTCTGGCCCCCATAGAAAACCTGCCTTGTTACCCTTGGTGAGAGCAGAAATTGGGGCTGCCACGGTACTGAAGTTCAATATAAATTTCCGGTAGAAAATTGGCGAACCCAAGAAAACGCTGTACCTCCTTTATAGATGAAGGGGAAGGCCAATCTTTAACCGCCTGGATTTTTTGTGGATCCATCTGAATTTTTCCAGGTTTGATGACAAACCCCAGGAACTTTACTTGAGACACATGAAATTGGCATTTTTCAGGTTTGACGTACAAGTGGTTATCAAGAAGACGCCTGAGAACCTTACTGACATGTTGTACATGCTCTTGGAGGGAACTTGAGAAAATGAGAATGTCGTCCAAGTAAACGAACACAAACTTGTTGAGCATATCTCGAAGGACATCATTAATAAGGGCTTGGAAAACAGCAGGGGCATTGGTGAGACCAAAGGGCATGACCAGATATTCATAGTGCCCAGTGGGCGTGTTAAAAGCGGTTTTCCACTCGTCTCCTTGTTTAATGCGCACGAGATGGTAGGCGTTGCGCAAGTCAAGTTTTGTGAAAATGGAGGCTTCTTGAAGAATTTCAAATGCAGTAAACATGAGAGGCAAGGGATAGCGATTACGGACTGTGATCTTATTGAGACCCCTGTAATCAATACAGGGGCGAAGTCCACCATCTTTTTTCCCAACAAAGAAAAAGCCAGCGCCTGCAGGAGAAGTGGATGGCCGGATAATCCCTGCTGCAAGAGCTTCATCTATGTAGTTGTCCATGGCAGTTCGTTCGGGGAGAGACAGTGAAAAAATGCCACCTCTGGGGGGGCAGGAATCTGGGATCAACTCAATGGCGCAGTCATAGGGACGGTGGGGGGGCAGGGAGGTAGCTCTCCTTTTGCTGAAGACAGCCTTAAGGTGATGGTATGGAGCTGGGACTAGAGACAGATCAAGGGGTTCTTGAGACTCGAGAAAAGGTTTGAGGGGTTTCTGACTCAGGCAGGTAGTTTGGCACGTGGGGCTCCAACCCAAAACAGTGCTAGTGGGCCAATCGATTTGAGGGTTATGCTGAACCAGCCAGGGGTGACCAAGGATAACTGGAAACTCTGGTGAGTGTATCAAGTGAAAACAAATCTTCTCTTGGTGCTGACAAACAGAGAGAGCAAGTTGGGAGGTGAGGTGGGTGACTTCTCCTGGTTCTAACGGTCTACCATCCAGGGCAGTGACGGATAATGGACCAGGAAGGGGGTCATTAGGAATTTTGAGGTTTCTGGCTAAGGTGAGATCCATAAAATTTCCTGCAGCTCCAGAATCTACAAAGGCCTGAAGTTGGCATTTCTGGTCTGCCCATGTGAGTGTGATGGGAAGAAATAACCCAGAATTGGAAGGTACGGTGTTGACTGTAGCTCCCGTTACAGTTCCTCCCTGCCTGTACGGGACTGGGCGTTTCCCGAGAGCTGAGGGCAGGTAGAGCGAAAATGACCAAGCAGACCACAATATAGGCAACGTCGCTCTCTCATGCGGCGCTCCCTTTCAGTAGGAGAGAGGCGAGTTCTACCCAACTGCATGGGTTCTAAAACATCTTGAGCAGTTTGTAACATTTGAGAAGATGTTGGGGTGAGAAATTGTGTGGGGACTGAGGTACAATTCAACTTCCTTTCCCTCAGACGGTTATCGAGGCGAATAGCTTGGTCCATCAAAGTCTCAAGGTCCAGGGCCGGTTCTCTGGTAGCTAAGTCGTCTTTAATTACCTCTGAAAGCCCATTTTGGAAGCAGACCATGAGTGCCTCATTATTCCAGCCGCTCCCTGCTGCAACAGTTCGGAAATGGATGGCATATTCGGCCACACTACCACTACCTTGTTGAAGGGTGAGGAGTTTCTTAGAGGCTTGCCGGCCACTGTGGGGGTGATCAAAAACCCGCTTAAATTCCTCTTCGAATGCCGAAAAACTGGAACAGAATGGGGCCTTGGCTTTCCAAACTGCAGTGGCCCATGAAAGAGCCTTACCAGACAGCAGGGTGATCACATACGCAATCTTGGCCCGATCTGAGGGGAATGTAGATGGCTGTAATTCAAAAGTTAGAGCACATTGGGTTAGGAATCCATCACATACACTAGGATCACCTGAGAAGCATTGCGGCGGGGGAAGTCGAGGTTCTGTCAGAGGAGAGGCCACTCGAGTTTCTGCATTGGGTACTGAGGCTACAGAGGAGGCAGGAGTAGGACCGGAAGGTAACCTGTCGAAAAGCTGACGAATAGAAGTCATTATGTCAGAAAGTACCTGCGAGTGCTTTGCCATGAGTGTTTCTTGCTGCACCAGGACTTGCTCATGTCGCTGGACTGTAGAAGCCTGCTGGGCCACTGTGGCAAGAAGGTCCTGAGGGCTGTGCGTCTCTGGGTTCATGTTAATTCGTGGCTCGGTTATTCTGTCAGAGACGGGGTTTGAACCCAGGTCTCCAGCGTCAGAGTCTGAACACTTAACCACTCCGCCACAGGAGGCTGATGAACCCAATAGCGAGACAGTACTTGCACACTGATATATTTATTTACAAAAACAAAAATCCAGACTTGGAACAAAAATGCAGAGATAAAATAGGACTTAATTAACGGAGGAACAAAAACGCCAACAGGCAAAATATCTCTTGAAAAAACTAGAGCAGGAGAAACAAATCCCAAAAACAAAGAAAAATGCAAAGTAGCATAAAACTCAGAAACAACTAGACTTTAGGAAAGCAAAGCAGACTCACGAAAACCAAGGACTAGCATCAACAATAACCGAGCAACGAAACAGGGAAAAATGCTCAACTTAAATACACATGACATAACAGGACACATGTGAAAACAATCACGTAATTACTGAACTCAAACAACACCTAGGAAGAAATGAGGACATCTAGTGGAGAAACAAAATCATAACATGTAAAAACTAAAGTCATAAAATGACAGGTCCTGACAGTCGAGTCTCGTAAAATTCTGACCCTCTGACAAATATAGTTGATGACCCCTGCTTTATTGCCTTGAATTTTAACATTGAGATTATTGTATACATGTAGGGATCTGTCCCTCATTTACAGTTATGTAACTGTGTACTTTTTTATTTTATTATTCACCCCCACACCCCCATTTATTGTTTTTGATGTACCTAAGTGTGTACCTATAGTTTTTTTTTTGTTCTCTCGATTTTTTCCTTTTTCCTTTCCATCTCTGCTCTTGATAGTTGTTGTTTATGTTTGTAAAATGTAAAGAAAAGTTAAATAAATCATGAAAAAGTCATTTGTAATATAATTGCTATTATATATTTTTTTAAACATTATTTTGTATTTCCAGGATTAAAAATAGTCATTGACATTTGGTCCCCAATGTATAGTTACAGTGCTCAGCATAATTGAGTACACCCCATTTTGAAAATGAATATTTGTATTCATTTCTCAGGGAATATAGGCAATGTATTTTGGTGCATTTAAACAAAACAGATTTATTAAACAGATATCTTTATTAAAATAATATATTAGTCACCAAACATATTTAGAAATTGAAAGATACAATTAAACTCAAGCAAAATATTGCAAAAACTAAATTACAACCTACAAAATTTCAACTAAATTTTTCCTTTTTTTTTGCTTCTCTTGATTTTTCCTCTTTTTAAAATTTGTATTTAATATTTTTTTTATAACATATACAGTTGGAGTCAGAATTATTAGCCCCCCTGAATTATTATCCCCCTGTTTATTTTTTTCCCCAATTTCTGTTTAACGGGGAGAAGATTTTTTTCAACACATTTCTAAACATAACAGTTATAATAATATAATATAATAGTGTCATGATGACAGTAAATATTATTTTACTAGATATTATTCAAGACACTTCTATACAGCTTAAAGTGACATTTAAAGACTTAACTAGGTTAATTAGGTTAACTAGGCAGGATAGGGTAATTAGACAACTTATTGTATAACGAAGGTTTGTTCTGTAGACTATGGAGAAAAAACATAGCTTAAAGGGGCTAATAATTTTGACCTTAAAATGTTTTTTAAAAAATTAAAAACTGCTTTTATTCTAGCCGAAATAAAACAAATAAGACTGTCTCCAGAAGAAAAATTACATCAGACATACTGTGAAAATTTCCTTGCTTTGTTAAACATTTGGGAAATATTTAAAAATGAAAAAAAATTCAAAGGGGGACTAATAATTCTGACTTCAACTGTATATATTTGGGTGTATTTTAAGGTGTATTAAGTTATTTTGTTAGATTAGATCCAGATTTGGCTTCAGTACTGACTAATCTAATGTATATGCAAAAATATAACATTGTATAGCTTTCTATTAAAAAATTAAAATTGAAAAAGATAGATTTGTGAGGGGTGTACTTATATATGCTGAGCACTGTATAAAACTGTATGTAAAACTGTATAGATGGCACTTTAATATCTTCAAATATGTTTGAAGTACAGTGTGCATAGTAATCTTCCGACAGTTTCTGTGTCTGCAACCTTACGACATTGCTGACTTGCTCTATTATACAATAGGACAGCCCTGAACATGAGGTGCACGTCATATTTCAGCAGAATGTCTATGGCAACCATGAAATCTGTTCTGTATATTTTAGTGTAATCTGTAATCCCAGAGGGAAGCATAATCTCAAGGATTTTAGTCAATAGTTTGGTTATGATCAGAAAAATCCACTGCCCAAAATGCCATTAATATCAACAAAAAATGATTCTGTTGTGATTACAGTCTCCCCTGGTCGCTGCCATCTAATTTTCAAAATGTCATTTTTGAAATCATTTTGGATCTCTAACAGAAGAGATTCTCGGGAAATTCTTTGCGTAACACTTTAATAAATGGCTACTTCATTCCCTACACTCTACTGAGGATTGAGTCGCCTGTCACGCTTTTACAGATTCAAGAGTTTTTGACTTGGATGGTTGCTGATTGCGTCAGTACAGATTATGTTACATCAAATCTGCTGAGAGAGATTTTGCTGTGGTCCGGCTACAGTTTAAAAACACACAGCTGGCACAGAAAAAAAAATGCAAGGACCAGACTGTCACTCACCACTGCGGTCTGCAGCTCCGCCCCTCATGATCCTAGCAACCACCACCGCCCCAGTTACCTCGTCCCTGCGGATGGTTGCACCCTAAAGAGACAGAATAAACTGCTAAATTAAATTGGTTGTGGAGAAGAGAATAGCCATTTTATAGAAAGAACAGGTCAACCATCTTTTTTTTCAACATTTAAATGTACACTTTGAATGCTAATGAAAACAGATACTCTCTTAAGAAGTAATTATCCTGTCACCACTGTGAAAATATAAACTTATATAATCTGGTTTCATATTAACAGTGATATTTATATAACTAAAACGTTATATTCTTCGGTTTTTATTTATCTAATTTCATTCAAAACTCTCGCTAGGGTGTGAGAAACATTAAAACCCCTTGCTTTCTGAGCACTGGCTGAGCCAAAGTAAAGCAAATGCTAAGGGCAGGGTCTCAACGACTCTTCCAAAGAAACCCTTTTGTTGATAAACTTGTTTGGTCAGTGGCTTGGCAAGTATATTCACCTACTGTACCTACCTAACTCATTTACATGCTTTGTATAGCCATCTCCACCTAGCCACTGCCCTCCTCCTATAAACATATTACAGACTCACATTAGACTTGATTTCAGACTTGTGATAAAACTCGCAGACTGCAGACCTGTAAGAGACTAACCAACACGTCTCAATACAGAAATTCTTCTGCTTGTTCGAGTCTCCTAGACTGGGTTCTCATTCGTTCATTTTTATTTTTCCAATACCACCATTGAAAAAAATTATTTATACAGTATGGATGTGTTAAATCACATGACCAGTGTTAGCTGTGTTGTTTCACTGCCAATACCAAATCTATTTCAAGATGTAGTAAATTATCCACGCAGGTGCTTTTTCCTGCTCTTTTATGAGAAGGCTATTGTAACAGGATAACTGCTTGTATTGCATGACTATAGCTGCAATTACATTTCTATGTTTCTTTTCAAATGTATTTAATCAACAGCCTATTCTCCAAACTGAAGTGCATTTTCCAAAACCAACGTTAGTCAACTAAGGTCGCAAGTTCCGTTGTTACAAACATAGTTTGTTGATTTGGCATTTTCCAAATCCATCGTTCCAAAGAACATTCGCAAACTGCGTCGCAAACTTGTAAGCTTGCAACTACACCTCTAGAGCTGTAGTTAGAAGCATAGTTTCTGGCTGTGTTCTATTCCCAGTAATCCCCCCTATGCCATATTTTTTTCAAACATTCCAACATTTAAACTTGGAATGATTTAAAAATAACCAAAAAAAAAACATTAATCTCTCTTAGATGTAATTTGCTTTGAAAGTATTTTTTACAGTTCAGTTTTAGCGATCATCATTGACAAATGCATTCCCTTCGTAGTGTGCTTTGAAATATTTATGCCATTTTGACCGCAGCCGTGGCTCATGATGAAAGCTATAGGTGACCTATTATTTAAAAGCGGAATTTATGTTATGTCTCCAAAGCTTGTGAAAACAAGATATAGCATACGCTAATGGTTTTAATTTATAGTAGGTTATTTATTAAGAAATGTGTCTGCAGACTACTGTATATGACATGGGCATATTGGTTAGAACATTTCTGCAGTGGTTTGAATGTGTCAGTGTTGTAAAAAAAAGCTAAATAAATCACAAAAAAGTCCTTTGTAATATACTTACTATTATATATGTTATAGACATTATTTTCTATTTTCAGGATTAAAAAAGGAGGTGGACGTCATATTAAATATACATATACAATATCCTAGTTAATAATAATAAAATAATAATAATTATTATTATTATTATTACTTTTCCTAATAAATAGCCTACTGTAAATTACAACCATTAACAATTTATATTTATGAATTGTTATTATAAATTATAAATTATTATTATGTAGTAAGTATCCTTCGTCAGTCTCCTGGTTGTTGCATCTTTTTGGACATTTAATTCTTTCATATTGTACAGGTTTGTTATAAATGAATTTAGAAATATGATCACATACGAATGAGTACTTTTCTATACTTTACAATGTAATAAAGCACTAGTCATTTACTTGTGGTCAACATACAGTTGAAGTCTGAATTATTAGCCCCCTAAATTATTATTCCCTGTTATTTTTCCCCCAATTTTTGTTTAACGGAGAGAAGAACACATTTCTAAACATAATAGTTTTTTAAATAACTCATTTCTAATAACTGATTTATTTTATTTTTGTCATGATGACAGTAATTAATATTTTACTAGATATTTTTTAAGACACTTCTACAGTATACAGCTTAAAGTGACATTTAAAGACTTAACTAGGTTAATTAGGTTGACTAGGCAGGTTAGGGTAATTAGGTAAGTTATTGTATAACAATGGTTTGTTCTGTAGACTATCGAAAAAAAATATAACTTAAAGGGGCTAATGATATTGACCTTAAAATGGGTTTTTAAAAAATTAAAAGCTGCTTTTATTCTAGCCAAAATAAAACAAATAAGACTTTCTCCAGAAGAAAAAATATTATCAGGCATACTGTGAAAATGTCCTTGCTCTGTTAAACAGCATTTGCAAAATATTTAAAAAAGAAAAAAATCAAAGGAGGGCTAATAATTCTGACTTCAACTGTATATAAAATAAATTAATTGATTGAACTGACAAAAATGTTACTTTATCGAGATATATCTTTATCAGTATACGAGATGACTTAATCTGTAATATGAATTTTTTGTCATAATGCCAAGCCCTATTATATACGTAGTGTATGTATGTAGTGTATGTATGTATGTATATATTTGAATGACAAAACTTACAAGAGGCTCCTTGTTCTTCACTAAACGCACAATTTTCACTGATTCCTCCTCCAGTTCATCCTCCAGATCATTCGGCAGAGGGGGGAGCACTGGCTCAAAGTTCTTCTGTGCCACCGTGTCATGTACTGTTAGCACTGCCTGATGGGTCATGGAAAGAAAAATTGCAACAAAAGTTGACAGGATGATCCAGTAGTGCTGTGGAAGAATTAATGTGTGGACAGAGAGAGAGAGAGCGAGAGGAGAGCAAGACTATGGAGGATGAAAGCACGTAAGATGGACTGACGCAGAATGGAAATGAAATAGAGAGAAAAGGGAAAATTGATGCCGGGGGCGCATGAAGGAAATGAGCGAGTCTTATAAGAAGGTTGTTGATGAGAAGGTTGAATGAGTTTGATTGAGTACTCCAAGCATCTTTTAAATACTGATTTATTAGGAATGTTGTCTGAATTAACATATTGATGACTTTCAAACTGATTATTACAGGGTTTCTGCAGGTTTCATCAAGTCAAATTTAAGACTTTTTAAGACCCTTTTAAGGCCATTAAGAATGTAATTTTAGACATACAGGGTTGAGACTTTTTCTAGCATTATCATGAGCAATCGTGTAATTGATTAGGAAATTAAATTTGGAGAATAAGCTGTTAAAATGTCTAACAGTTGTGAATTGTATCTTTGCAATAAAAAACTTATATATAAAAAAATAAGGTTTTATTCAGATGTATTGTTGGTGATTGGATGAATGTCGGCCGAACTGAGTAGCTTTACTTGGACAAAGAAAAATTAGGAGCTGGTTAAAATGATTTAAGACCTACCAATATTGCAGTGAATTTAAGACTTTTTAAGGCCTAAAATTTAGTTTTTGAAATTAAAAAAAAAACTTTTTAAGACCCAGTGGACACCCTTAATTAGAAGGTTAAAAGGAGCAAAAATGTCAAGGGTTTTCAATTTTTTAGATACCACTTACTCCTCAAAATCCTTAGTGCGAGAGATCACCCTAAAATGAAAATGACCACATCATTTATTTCCCTCATGTGGTTTTAAACCTTTATAATTTTCTTTCTTCTGTTGAACACAAAAGAAGATATTTTTAAGAATGCTGGTTGCTGGATCTGTTAATTAACAGTTTTCATATTTTGTGACTCACAAGTGTTTTCCATTTACAGCTGTGAATTACATTATGGATCCTTGATCTCTGCTCTCAATTCAACTCTACAGATTAAAGTAACCTTTATTGACAATTTAGCAATTTAAATTAATAAAATGTATAAAAAGTACTATAGAGAGAAATAAGTGTATAAAATATCATAAAATGTACTGGCAGTTTATCACAAAGTCTTTGCACCATAATGTACAACACCAACCAAGATAATACTGTATATCACTTTAAACTATTACAAATAATTAATAAAAGTCACTTTTTCGAACTTTTCAAGGTTAAAAGCTGTTGTAAGAAAGATCAATGTCCCATAATGCAACTCAAAAGCATAAATAAACAGGAAAAAATATTAATTAAAAACATGAAAACTGTTAATTTACTGATATTTTTTTAGTGTGGAAAACAAATTACTATGGAAGACAATAGGTCCAATTTATTTTTTTTAAATAGCTTCTTTTGTGTGAGTAAATGATGACCGAATTGACATTTTTAGGTGAACTATCGCATTAAAGAGTAAAAGTAAAGAAGTAAAAGCCATCTCCTGTCTTATTGATGTCTTGTATTCCTATAATGAACATTTTATATTATAAATGGGTCTAAAATATCACTTAAAAAATGTCTGGTTTCAATTAAGTATATATTTACATATAAATTAATTTATCTATTTACAGCAAATAGAATATATTAATACTTAATATAATAAAATCATAATATATGTGTATTATAATTAACTATATTTGTAATAGTGCATTATTTACTATAACTTTTTTTAATTTACTTATTTACTTTTTACTTATTTATTTACTTACTTTATTGTATTTAATTTTATTGTCACACTTTATTTTGATATAAATGGTCTGTTTGCTCAATTTAAGTTACATTGCATCTACATACCAACTAATTCTCGTTAGATTATAAGTAGACTGTTAGGTTGGGATTAGGGTTGGGGTTAGTGTGTTGACATACTTGCTAAGTTTCTCATAGTCAGTTAAATGTCTGTTGAAGGAGCAGTATCAACAGATATTAAGCAGTCAGTCTACTAATACTCAAATGGACCATTAAAATAAAGTGTTATTTTATTGCATTTTATGTTGTTTCCATCTTTATAAGATGTTTTCCATCTTTATTTCTTATATCAGAAATTGTGTTTCAGGGCCAAATAAAGATTCAATTTTTTTTTCCAGGGGCGTAGATTACTGAAATGTCCCCACCAATAATTTTATCACCTTCAAAATAAAATAATGCTCCATCAACCCTTAGTAACCTAGACATGCAGAAAGGGTTAAATCACGTTCTCTTCCCGGGTCCTTCCTCCCACAAACACAAGGACAGTGTGATGGGCTATATGCACACAGACTTTTAATTTTCAGCCAGGCAGCCCAAGGGCTTCCATTTCCATTACAAAATTGTCACGTTTAAGATCTGATTTCATTAAAAATCAGCGATCTTCACTACCTGTTAGATTTACAATATGAAGTGTCAGAGAAGCACTGCATTGAGTTTCATTTTCCCCCACCATCTCTTTAAAATATGAAAATATGTTTATTTTACCCCAGTATTTTCAATGGAATTTCTGCGCTGGCCTGTTGCTACTGATGGCGCTAGCGGTTACAATGGTCTTTCAACTCGTTTTACGCTTTAACAACTAAATGAAAGCTTAAGTCTATGTATCTGAATGTATTGTAATTACATTACAATATCGATGCTGTAAAAACAACCTTGTGAAATTGAAAATAGCCACATTGAGCTGAAGTTTATCGTTGGCTTTAAAACTCTAGCTGTGCATAGAGCCCATTGGCTGGCCCTATTACGTTTGAACGTGAGAAGCGCCAAAACAAGGAACTTTTCCAGTCCTTCTTTATTGACGTGGACATAAGTAGCTACTTTTCAAAGATTCAGGTTTTTAAAGTCAAGTTCACTTGGAGTCCACCATAATAATATTAACCAAGGCTGTGCAATTAATTGAAATTCAGTTTCGATTTTGGTTTTCATGATTATGAAAAATAATAATCGGGATAAAACGGCTAAATTGCGTCACATGCCTCTCTAAATCTCTCTATATTCCTATCTCCTCAAAGCCAGATTGCAGTAAAATCATGTAAATTGACCTTTGCAGCATGGGGCGTGTTTCATTAATTGTTATTCATATTATTAAGCATTTAAAGCTTTTATTCATGTTTTTAAAAGAACAGAATTTGTGCTGTTCTATGCATGTGCTATACAGTGCATCCGGAAAGTATTCATAGCGCTTCACTTTTTCCACATTTTTTTACGTTACAGCCTTATTCCAAAATGGATTAAATTCATTTATTTCCTCAAAATTCTACACACAATAATGACAATGTGAAAAAAGATTTTTTTTGAAATTTTGCAAATTTATTAAAAATAAAAACCTGAAAAATCAAATGTACATAAGTATTCACAGCCTTTGCTCAATACTTTGTTGATGCACCTTTGGCAATTACAGCCTCAAGTCTTTTTGAATATGATGCCACAAGCTTGGCACACCTGTCTTTGGGGATTTTTGCCCATTCCTCTTTGCAGTACCTCTCAAGCTATATCAGGTTGGATGGGAAGCGACGGTGTACAGCCATTTTCAGATCTCTCCAGAGATGTTCAATAGGATTTAGGTCTGAGCTCTGGCTGGGCTACTCAAGGACATTCACCAAGTTGTTGTGAAGCCACTCCATTGACATTTTGGCAGTGTGCTTTGGGTCATTGTCCTGCTGGAAGATAAACCGTCGCCCCAGTCTGAGGTCAAGAGCACTCTGAAACAGGTTTTCATTCAGGATGTCTCTGTACATTGCTGCATGCATCTTTCCCTCTATCCTGACTAGTCTTCCAGTTCCTGCTGCTGAAAAACATCCCCACAGCATGATGCTGCCACCACCATGCTTCACTGTAGGGATGGTATTAGCCTGGTGATGAGCGGTGCCTGGTTTTCTCTAAATGTAACGCCTGGCATTCACTCCGAAGAGTTCAATTTTAGTCTCATCAGACCAGAGAATTTTGTTTCTTATGGTCTGAGAGTCCTTCAGATGCCTTTTGGCAAACTCCAGGCACGGAGTGGCTTCCGTCTGGCCACTCTACCATACAGGCCTGATTGGTGGATTGCTGCAGATGTTTGTCCTTCTGTAAGGTTCTCCTCTCTCCACAGAAGAACGCTGGAGCTCAGACAGAGTGACCATCGGGTTATTGATCACCTCCCTGACTCCCTTCCCCAGCCTTGTGCCTTGAGACAATCCTGTCTTGGAGGTCTACAGACAATTCCTTTGTCTTCATGCTTGATTTGTGCTTTGACATGCACTGTCAACCCTAGGACCTTACATAAACAGGTGTATGCCTTTTCAAATCATGTCCAATCAACTGAATTTACCACAGGTGAACTCCAATTAAGCTGCTGAAACATCTCAAGAATGATCAGTGGAAACAGAATGTACCTGAGCTCAATTTAGAGCTTCACGGCAAAGGCTGTGAATACTTATGTACTTGTGATTTTTCAGGTTTTTTGTTTTTAATAAAATTGCAACAGTTTCAAAAAATATTTTTTCACCATTGTCATTATTGTGTGTAGAATTTTGAGGAAATAAATGAATTTAATCCATTTTGGAATATGGCTGTAACATAATAACATGTGGAAAAAAATGAAGCGCTATGAATACTTTCCGGATGCACCGTTTGTCACCACCAATATCAAGAGCAAATCTACACCTTTGTTTTTTAATTTTAATAAAAGTAGCCACAATGACATGAAAACACAGTTAGTAAAAAAACAAGTCTGAAGCACTGGTGTAAGTTTTGCACCTTTATATGTGGAGTGGAGAGAAGTGCTAATAGCTCTCTCTCATCTTCTTCCAGTGATCCATTTTGTAGCTCCTCTGCGACCTGCCAATTACAAATCACATACCCCGAATTGAAATTCTAAAATGTAACATGTCCCTGAGTTTTGAATGGTTGTACTAATGTAAGACATTTGATAGATATTTTTTATTTATATAATTCTGATTTGATTCATTGCAGTGCAAGTTATGACACTTACATCTTCAGCCAGGCAGGAAGCGCTGTGGAGCACAGGGGTTGGACTGTAGAGGTGGAACTGCCTTAGTCGCTCATGAATCTGTAGGTCAGAGAAGGACAGTTTATATAGACAGTTATTCAACAAAACCCATTTAGAATATTAGACATAATCTTCTGCATTACACACTTTCATAAGATAGCTTAGACTCCTCTCACTAAAGACCTCCCTCAGGAACACCAAGTCCTCCTTATGATTCGCTTCTGGATGCAGCTGAGAAGTGAGAAGTGCTAGCATCTCATGTAAGCCTGCAAGAAAAATTATTTTACTTTAACCCTTACATTAATATTTAACCCTTAAACGGATTTTTGGTTATAATTGAGTTTCATTCTTCTTTTGAACACAAAATAAGATATTTTAAAAAATGCTGAAAACAAGTAACTATTGACTTCCATAGTATTTATTTTTCCTACTATAGAGGTCAATTGGTTTGTAGCTTATTTTAAAAGCAAATATTTTAAATAAAGGGATGCAGAATGAACAGTGAGTAAATTTTCCTTTTTGGATGAACTGTTCCTTTAAATACAATTTTAATAAGTAAAAAAAAACACACACTAGTAAAAAAAAGCCAATTTTAAGCGACCCCAATATCTTGTTTCATTCCAATCTTAACTAGAAAAGTAAAGTTTGTAGACAACCTTTATGGTGGCTTGAGAAAGCCTCATCTGAAAGTTTGAAGTAGTTTAAAAGTTTAAATAATTGAAGTAGTTTTTAAGAAGTTTGAAACAGTTGGCATAGATAGATACAGTTGAAACCAGAAGTTTACATACACTGTATAAAAAGGCACATAACCATTAAAAAAAAAGTCAGATGTTTATGTGACTAAACTTTTTCTCTTTTAGGTAAGTTAATAGCAGAATAATGAGAGAGATGTTTTTTGAAAAATTGTTATATCTTTTCTTGAAAGTCAAGTTTACATACAAATAAGATTATTATGCCTCTGAAAAAGCTCAGATGATGGTGTCAAGGTTTTGGAAGTTTCTGATTGGCTAATTGACAACATTTGAGTTAATTGGAGGCACAACTGTAGAATAGTATTTAAGGAAAACCTCAAACACACTGCTTCCTTTTGTGACAACATGGGAAAATCAACAAGCCAGAATCACCAAAAAAGCCAGATTACAATTTGAAAAATTACACTGGGAAAAAGAATAATTTTTGGAGACTCATGTCCTGTGGTCTGATGGAACTAAGATTGAACTGTTTGGCCATAATGCCCAGCGTTACATTTGGAGGACACCATCCCAACTGTGAAGTATGGGGGCGGCAGCATCATGTTGTGGGGCTGTTTTACTGCAGGAGGGACTGGTCCACTTCACAGCATAGATGGCATCATGAAGAAAGAACATTATGTAGAAGCATGAACATGTATTACTGAAGCAACATCTCAAGAAATCAGCCAGGAAATTAAAACTTGGCCACAAATGGGTCTTCCAAACAGACCATGACCCTAAGCATACTGCCAAATTAGTTAAAATGTGCTTTAAGGACAACAGAGTGAATGTTTTGGAGTGGCCATCACAACGCCCTGAACTCAATCCTATAGAAAATTTGTGGGCAGAGTTGAAAAATCTTGTGCGAGCAAGACAGCCAACAAATCTGACTCAGTTACACCAATTCTGTCAGGAGGAATGGGCCAAAATTCCTTCAAACTATTGTGAGAAGCTTGTGGAAGGATACCCAAAATATTTGACCAAAGTTATACAGTTTAAAAGCAAAGCTAAAAAAATACCAAGAAAATGTATGTAAACTTTTGACTGTCTAGAAATGTATAAAAAATTCTCAAAAAAAAAATCTCTCATTATTCTGGCATTTAGCAAATGTAAATCATTTAGGTAATTCTAACGACCTAAAATAGTAAATGTTTAGTGTGATTTACCATCAGACATTTTTTTAAAAATGGATATGTTCCTTTTTTTAGAGTGTATGTAAACTTTTGTTTTCAACTGTATATTAGCTGTTGCTAAGGTGTTGCTAGTGTTCTGAGTGGATGCTAAGTTGTTGATAGGCAGTTACTATGGTTTTCTGAGTGGTTGCTAGGGCGTTGCTTGGCGGTTGCTAAGGTGTTGCTAGGTGGTTGCTAATGTGTTGTTAGGTGGTTGCTAAGGTCTTGCTAGATGGTTGTTAAGTTGTTCTGAGTGACTGCTATGGGGTTGCTAAGGTGTTGCTAGGTGGTTGCTAGGGTGTTGTTAGGTGGTTGCTAGGGTGTTCTGAGTAGTTGCTGGTAAGTTGCTAACAAATTAGCATGTTCTAGTATGAATTAGCATGTTGCTAGCATGTTTCTAGCATAAATTAGCATGTTGTAAGCATGGTTCTAGTATGTATTATCATGTTGCTAAAGTGTTTCTAATATTAACTAGCATGTTGTTAGCATGAATTAGCATGTTACTAGTATGTTAGTATGAATTAGCATGCTTTCTAGTATGATTAGTATGTTTGTTAGGATGTTTTTAGTATGGATTGGTATAGTTAGAATGTTTCTAGTATGGATTAGTACATTACTATATGAATTGGTATGTTGTTAGTATGTTTCTAGTATGAATTAGCATGTTGCTATTATGTTTATAGTATGAATAAGCATTTTGCTAGTATGATTAGTATGTTGCTAGTATGTTTCTAGTATGGATTAGTATATTGTTAGCACAAATTGGTATGTTGTTAGTATGTCCAAAGTAAAGTCAATGGCAGGTCTTTACAATTGAGGTCTATGGGACAGTTGTTAGGATGCCATAAGTGGTTGCTAGGGTGTGGCTAGTAAGTTGAAAGGTCATCGGATGTCATCAGCAAATTGGTAGTCAAAAGTTAAATGAGCCCAACCTTAAGTTTCTATGACAGTCTGGCGCAAAGTTATGAGGTTACAAAGTTTGGTCCAATGTTAAGTCAATAGGAATTTTTCAAATTTTCCTGGTCAGTTTTCGGAAAACCATAAGTCGGATCAGTTGGAAAAGATATAGCAACTCAATTCAGTATAGTTTGGAGGTTTGGAGTTAGTTTGGTGGTTGTAGTATGAACAGTCTAGGAGAAGATGCGTTCTTAAAATAGTCTAAGAAGAAGACGGAAGAATAAAAAGTTTAAGTAGTATAACAGTATTTTGCCTTTCTGAAGCCACCATAATTACCATTCTTGAACTGAACACAATCAAAGACCATAGAATACACAAGACATGTCATTCGTATCTTTTTGAATAGGGAAGAGTGTAACGATCAATATGGTGAATAAGGCCCTGCCTACTAGTACAGGAGCCAATCATTGATCGCTATTTGGCAAATAAAGTCGGCCTTCTAGTACAGGAGCCAATTATCGATTGCTATAGACTGACGATACTCTGGGGGAGGAGCTCAGATTAGGCATGATTTTCTGCAGATTTTGTAAGATATGGATGTTTAGAAATGAAACTAAAGAGACAGTTGTTGTTTAATTTTATTAATGATTCCTAATATGAAATTCAATGATAAGCTTGGAGAATTTCATGTTTCCCCATTCAGACAGAATGCTCGGGCATACTGCCCGAGAGGCGTTTCAAAGATGGCCGCCAAGTGAAATGACTTGCCTTAACGGGACTTTGATACTATTCCGAAATAACCCATAACACAACATAGGAGTTAACTGAGAAAAATAAATGCTTCTTTAATATTTTGACGAATGAGATTTATATTGTATAATGTCATCACAGCTGCTGTATGGATTACCTGTGGTAGGTGAGAGAACAGGCATGGCTGCTCATGAGATGGATGGAGACACAGAAAAAAATGGTTCCTTCTTCTCGTGGGTCACTTGCAATGTGAGTTCATCTGACAAGGCTGTTATCCACAAAACTTCAAGAGAAAAACAGCAAACACAAATTGGTAAAAGGCAACTTTAGAAACCGTTAACTGTTCCTCTTTGTGGACTGTGTGTTAAACAGCTATTTAATAATGCTCTAGCACATTAAATCAATGAGGCGAAACCTGCAAGACATAATTAGGGGGTAATGGTCATATTATGATCATTTGATCAGCTCATTCTGAAATAACTTTAATTTCCATAGCTGTATGCATGGTGATATATAGTTAACTATGTCATAAAGGTATGTGATATTATCATGGTCAAATTAAGTAAGAAAGGCATTTTTTTGTGTTCACCATTAAAAACAAAGAGTGTTGTCTTGTTTCTAATCCAAATATCCAACAATTCTTAACCTCCTAGGGCATACGTGGACAGCACATTTTAGCTCTTAAATGGCTATTTAAAATACTTTGAATGTTTTATATTTTGTTACAGACATACAGTGTCATCCTGCAACTGTTTTGCAGCATATGAAATGTCCCAAACCTTATTTTTACTGTCCAAAATGGGAAAAAAATTTTGTTTTTACTCTCTGATAGTCAAAACATGTTCAAAAATATGTATGTGTTATTAATGCATTAAAAAAGTCAGGAAAAAGTGTTTTATGCAAATTCGGACCATGAGTCCACATATATGGACATCATTTTCCTCTGAAAGTACATCAAATCAAAAGATGATACTTAGGTTTATTCTAATTAGGTTCCAATAAGCCCAAATAGCAAAGAGCAATAAAAAAAAGTATGTAAAAAAAACCTTGGGTCTTAAGAGGAAGAAGCATTTTCTAGACAAGTAAATAAAGTAAATTATAGAGTTTTTCCTTAAACAAGGTTATTTAGATTAGATTAGATTAGATTCAACTTTATTGTCATTACACATGTACAAGTACAAGGAAACAAAATGCAGTTTAGGTCTAACCAGGAGTGCAATAGCAGCAAGTGCAGGATACAGGTATAAGTTATAAAGTGCAGTTATAGAAAAACTATGATGATATTTACAAATGGATGTACTATGAACATTATATACAGGTTGTGTTAGCTATGAACAGAGATTTACAATAGATGGATAGATGTACAGGTTGCTATTAATAATCAGAAGTGTGCAGATATATAAACATAATTACAAATGTATATGTACAGTGTGTGTGTACATAATTACAAATGTACATGGGTATGTACAGTTAGAATAAATGAATCAGTGCAATGAGTATGTGCAATTTTTAAATGTGCAAATGTTAAATAGTGCAGTGATTATGAGGAGTCTGAGTTATGAGGATAGTGGGGGTGTATCAGGGGGGCAAAGAGTCAGTGGGGGGCAGAGTTCAAAAGGGAGACAGCTCTGGGAAAAAAGCTGTTCCTTAGTCTGCTGGTTTTTGTCCGGGGGAGCCTGAAGCGCCTGCCAGAAGGCAGGAGAGAAAACAGTCTGTGAGCAGGATGAGAGGAATCCTTAAGAATACTGCGTGCTCGGCGCAGACAGTGTTTCCTCTGGATGTCCTCTATGGTTGGCAGTTTGGTCCCTGTGATGCGTTGGGCAGTTTTTACCACCCGCTGCAGTGCCTTACGCTCCGCAACAGAGCAGCTTCCATACCAGACTGTGACACAGTTCGTCAGGATGCTTTCTATTGTGCAGCGGTAGAAGTTCACCAAGACGGCTGATGACAGCTGGTTCTTCTTAAGTTGCCTTAAGAAAAATAGGCGCTGATGAGCCTTCTTGACCAGGCTGGAGGTGTTGGTGGTCCAGGAAAAGTCCTTTGAGATGTGGGTCCCCAGGAACTTGAAGGATGAGACAGGCTCGACGGCCATCCCATTGATGTGGATGGGATCATGTGAGCCTGTTCATCCCTTCCTGAAGTCCACAATGAGCTCCTTGGTCTTGTCGGTGTTAAGGAGCAGATTATTGTCGGTGCACCATTTTACCCCATTGGTAGATTATTTAGCTTGTTTTAAAGAAAAACTCACTTAATTTTAACATTTCTGAAAACAAAATATCCAGTAAAACTTTACTTGAAGGGGTTGTTTATTAGTCGTGACACCTTATGACATATGTCATAAATATAGAGATTTTGTGCATATGACAACATTACATGTCATTCCCTCAGTTATGTCCTTTTAAATGCAAACATGACATTGTTAGTGATATCTTTGTAAAGACAACTTGATGAATGAATACAATATACACTACCTGACAAAAGTCTTGTTGTCGATTCCAGTTGTAAGAGCAACAAATAATAACTTAACTTTTGAGTTGATCATTTGAAAAAATGGCAGAAGGTAGATTCTTTCAATGAATTATCTGTTGAACTGCATCCCAATCATCACAATTACTGCAGAGGACCTATCGAATCTGTATGGATCCAAGATTCTCATAGAAATCAGTCAAGTTTGGTGAAGGAAAAATCATGGTTTAGGGTTACATTCAGTATGGGGGCATGCAAGACATCTGAAAAGTGGATGGCAACATCAACAGCCTGAGGTATCAAGACATTTGTACTGCCCATTACATTACAAACCACAGGAGAGGGCAAATTCTTCAGCAGGATAGCGCTCCTTCTCATACTTCAGCCTGAACAATCAAAGTTTCTGAAAGCAAAGAAGGTCAAGGTGCTCCAGGATTGGTCAGCTCAGTCACCAGATATGAACATTATTGAGCATGTCTGGGATAAGATGGAGGAGGCATTAAAGATGAATCAAAAGAATCTTGATGAACTCTGGGAGTTCTGCAAAAAAATTTTCTTTGTCATTCCAGATGACTTTATTAATAATTTATTTGAGTGAGAGATGTATGGATGCAGTCCTCCAAGCTCATGGGAGTCATACACAATAACAATTTTTTTTCCACTGCATCATGACTCTATATTCTATACTGTACAGTATTTCTGTTAATTAACAAGACTTTTGTCTAAGCAAAGTCAGACCTTACTGTCCAAATTAAATAATAAAAAATCAAGGTGTGATTATATTTTACTTTGTAATCTAGAAGCCTTTGACTTTCATATTAGTCACTTCTGTTCTGATACCAAATGATCAACTAGAAGTCAAGTTATCATTTGTTGTTCCTAAAATTTGGATAGGCGACAAGACTTTCGTCAGGTAGTGTAAATTATCAAATCTGTCATAAACATGATTGTCATGAGGCCATTATACTGTTTCTCCACTTTTTTCAGTGGAACAAACTGAATATTTTTTTTACAATTTCCCAGCATAAGTGTCAATGGTTTGTCAAATAATTGTATGACAGTGTCATTAATATTTAATGACAGTTAATGACAAATTAAATTTGTACCACTGTAGTTAAGATCGTAAAATATTAATGATGCGGTTATAAATTTAAGACAATAATAATGGCTTTATGACATTCATGTTTATGACAGATTTATGACAAGCTGTTTTTCCGTGATAATTTCAAGTAGTGATGACAAAGACAATAACAGGTTATGATGTATTTACTGTATGTCAAGTTATCATAACAAAGACATCTCTAACAATATCAGCTTTGCATTTAAAATGACATAACTGAGTGAATAACATTTAACGACAGTTGTCATAAGCATGCATGAAATTGATATTCAATTGATGCTCATTGATATTTATGATGTGTCATGTCGTGACTTCAAGTAAAGTGCTACCCAAAATGTTTTCGCTTGTCTAGAAAATGCTTCTTGAATTAGAAATTTGGATTAGAAACAAGACAAAACTCTAAGCAAGAAAAGCATTTTTACAGTAAGACAAAAATAAACTGTAATCCCAAAACAAGAAAAAGAAAGACAAGAGAAATGCAAAATGAAAGATATGCCATTACACATTCAATTTAATTACACTTAGTCCTCTCAGTTTTATTCAGGACAGAATGCTGCTGTGATCAGTCAATTGGGGGAAAGCATCTCTTCAGAGGGCACACGCAGTAGATTCTGGTGGTCTGCACAGTCCCCAGTAAATGAGTGAAGTAAGTAGAAATGTGATCACTTCACTTGAATATGAGTCCCGCAGGAAACAATCCCCATGGCAGCAACAATCAATACTTTATCGCTGCTTTCATCCAGATAGACATCACTGAAAATGGTGTACTCTGCACTTTTTAAAGATCCTTTTGACCAATTACTAAAATTGCCTTTGATTTTGACTGCAAGCATGGTGTATGGGTAAATCGTTTAGTCTGTCTACAAATGCAACGAAATAGCCCTAAACATCCCTAAGAATGAAGTGTTTGAAAACAGGATTTCTTGAGAAAACAAAGCCTTTTTAAAAGGATCCCTAGAGAATCATTCACATTTTTTCATTGAACTTTGGATTGCATTTAACTGTGATTTGAATTCATATTAAAGAAGCCTTTAAAGTCAGATGTTTGGGAATGTTGACAATGTTTCAGGTTTTTCAGGATGGCATGGCACTAAAATTATGCAATAGACATTAAATAAAAAATAGAAAACACAGTAAAACGCCCAGTGTGCATTACTAATAACTAACATGAGAATAAACAAGCTAAATTCCCTATGGAGTGCATTTTTATAGATTTTTTTCCAAATAATATAATAAATTGCTGCATCATTTGATTAATCATTTGATGATAAAAAGGAAGGATCACAGACCAGACCCGTAGCCAGGAGGGTTCGGGTGGTTCAAAAGACCCATGCCTCATTGACAAAGATCTAGAATTTGTTCCATACATGAGCTCATTTGTCCTATTTTGACTGCTATGCCATCATAATAAGTGACAATAACCCATCGAAAAGGCTTTAAGACCAAGTGGAATCCTCTGTTGGCTGTCGTGACTTCAGCTAAGCAGTTTTGACTAATGCAAAGTCCAACATCCAGCTGTGCAAGAAAACATACATCCTGATGTAAGTGAAGTCATATGTCACTACTGTATTGTTTTTAAATAGAGAAAACAGTTACATTTTTGTCTAGATCTTGGACTTTATTCTTGAAACAAAAAAATGACCAATAAAAAGGTGTGAAGCACAAAAAAAGGCCCATATTGATATTCATTTGAATACTATTTTGGCTATTGTTGTTATCCATGGATTTTAAAACGTACCTTTTTAAAAAGAGAGGCTAGAAAAATTGTGAAGCTCTACATTATTATTATTTATTTTTTTATTTATTATTATTATTATTATTATTATTATTATTATTATTATTATTATTATTATTATTATTATTATTCAAACGGCCAAATTCTGACTGAGGAAAGTTGAATGTGCTGTCCAGTTTGTAATTTATAATTTGCCTAATAAATGACAGTAGGCTTGTTTTTAGTTTAAAATATATTCTTTTTTTAATGGTATATGATGTAATTAGCATTTTTTAAAAGTATTTTTTATTGTCATATTTCTTTATTCTAAATATTAATATTTCTGGTACATCAAAAAGTGTGGTTATGATGACCATGTGACAAGCTAATCCAATTCAATTCAATTCAATTCAATTCAATTCATCTTTATTTGTATAGCGCTTATACAATGTAGATTGTGTCAAAGCAGCTTCACATGGAAGATTATAGTGAATTGAAACAAAGTCAGTTCAGTTTCCAGAGATTAAGTTCAGTTCAGTTTAGCTCAGTTCAGTGTGGGTTAACAATCACTACTGAGAGTCCAAACACTGAAGAGCAGATCCATCGATGCGCAGCTCTACAGATCCCGAACCATGCAAGCCAGTGGCGACAGCGGCGAGGAAAAAACTTCCAGCTAAAAAGAGTGCTTAAATCTATTTAAATCTCATAATTAAATAGAAAATGAGGAGTATAACTGAAAAAAGGTCAACATTTTATTAAAAAAGAAACACCCTTTTCACCAGGCTGGCTATAGGCCTGCAGACTGTAAAATGCTCTTCATTTTTACTTGTTTCGATTAATTTAATGATTAATTTTAATACATTTTAATTAATTACTGATGGAATGTTATTTCATATACATTTTCACATTTTCACCAAACGTTTTGAATCATTTAAGTAGTCATTTATATTTTTGAATCACTTTTGCAAATTCTATCAAATAAACTAATTCAGGCACACTAAAAAATATCTGTTAATTAACAGTTTCTGTATTTTGTGATTCACAAGTGATTTCTGTTTATTTATGGTTGTGAATTTGCATTATGGGACCTTGATCTCTGCTCTGATGACTTTGGATGTAGAAAATTCAACTCTAAAGTTTAACAAAGTGACTTTTATTGACATTTAAGTAGTTTGAAATAATATAATGTATAGGAAACTATACTGGAAGTTTATTACAAGGTTTTTGTACCATAATATACAACACACCCCAGACAATATATCACTTTAAACTATTAAAAATGTTAATCAAAGTCCCTTTTTCGAACTTTTCAAGGTTAAAAGTTGTTGGAAGAAAGATCAAGCTCCCATAATGCAATTCAAAACCATAAATAAATGGGAAAAAACAAGAAAAACATGAATCACAAAATACGAAAAACTGCTAATTTACAGATATCGTTTACAGTGTATCTTAAATCTTAAATGATCTATGTAGACACCTCAAAAAATCGATGTAAATAAGAGATGTTTGATAAACCTAAATAATACAACTAATAAAAAATATGGGACAGAAACAAATTTGTTTGACAGAATATTTGTGCTTTCATCAAAAATGCTTTCATCTATATGTAAACTGCATATTTTATACACCATACATTCATTTTAAACTGTGAAAAGAGGTGATGAGATTTTTGTGCCAGATCATCTGCAACCTTGCAGACTTTTAGCGTTCTAAATGTCATCTAATCCATGCTGATTCTCCGTCTTCCCTTCATTCTGATTATGAAGTGCATGATGGAAAGATTATGCTGTTCTGTGTTTCGCTCAGTCGTTCTCACATGCTGGAGTCGCACTGAGAAGATTCTCACCAGACATATGCTCGGATCAGGGCCATCTTGCGAGTACTTTGCAGCCCGGCCCACCATTACAAAAATAAAATAAAATAAAAAAACAACAACAACAAATCAATAGAAGTGTAATATGCAAAATCCAACTTCACCAGACCCAAAACCTAATTGGTATGAATGGCAATGGTTCTCCCCAGCAAAACCACACTGGATCTGTCTGACCTTTTATCAGCCTCTCTTTCTCACAACAAACAGGGAGTCTTTTGCCCAGTTCTCGCCCTTTCAGAATGATTCATGTAAGGCTGAAAACATGCCCTGTTAGGGGAACAAGGTCATTGAGCCACCCTTCTGCCACCATCTGTCCCTTTGACTATCATGCACTGCTAAAGGCCAGCATTAATGCCAACAGCTCTAGCTCTCTCTTGGTGTGTGTGTGTGTGTGTGTGTGTGTGTGTGTGTGTGTGTGTGTGTGTGTGTGTGTGTGTGTGTGTGTGTGTGTGTGTGTGTGTGTGTGTGTGTGTGTGTGTGTGTGTGCCTTGTATACATAAATGCATGTATGGACTCAAGCGAACATCAAATGAAAGCTCTGAAGAAGATTATCGTAAATGACATTAACAGGAGCCATTGAGCCCTGTGGCACAGAGCCTAATTCATTAAATTTGAGCAGATTATTAGAACATAGCCTGTCCCATCAATTAAAACACATCAAAACGCTGTATATGACCAAATAAATGTGTTATAAGCAGATTCTTTAACTTACAGGCTGCATATGATTACACACATCTGACTATTCCAAATTACTTCTACTGGTTTAACACAGAGAAAAATATATTTTATATTCCCCACCCCTGGTGTAAGGTATTTATATTGGAACCAAGACATTATTTAGTATGTTTATGGAGATTTGTTGTTGTTGTTTGTTTTTAACCTGGACCTGACCCACACAGAATCATGACATAACACAAATTACAGGTGCATGGGAATACCTTTAAGACAAGCTCGGGAAACACAAAAAAGATACACATAAAACACAACAGATTCAGCACTCAACCAAATTGACCAATGCTCTCTGAAAGCACTCAGTCTAACACAAAAAGAAATCAGTAAAATATTAAGATACCCCAGCATCCTTCTACCTCATTCCAGCGGACGTCTCTCCCAAACTGTCCGTCACGGAATGTGGCCGGTGAAAAACGCATCACTGGATGCTGGGATCCTTTTAAGTGCTGAATCCTGCTGTTCACTCTGTCTGCAGAGCGGATTATACAGCCAGCATGCTAAGGGAGAACGCCCCCATATCTCTTACCTTTCACTGGCGGTGTGCGCGTGAGAGTGTTTCCGCTTTCATGGAAAGACCCTCGGCATCTCTGTGGCAATTTCTGCTATAGTGTATTTCGGTGCTCGTTACCTCCCTTCTCCTCTTATTCTCTCACGTCCAGTCTTCAGCCCTCCCTTCTTCAATCTCTTGCTCTATCACCATCCCCCCACTCTCTCTCTCTCTCTCTCTCTCTCTCTCTCTCTCTCTCTCTCTCTCTCTCTCTCTCTCTCTCTTTTAATGATGCTCGCTGTGATGTGGCAGGAGCTTGAGTCTAGACGATGATGTGTTGTGAGAGAACTTTTGGTATTGAAATTTTTCATAATAATTTGCTCACAGCAGACATTAAAAGGACAGGCTAGTAACGAAAACAGACACTTTAAAATGCTTTCTATTTTGTGGTCACGTTTTATTGTCTTGTTAGAAGATATCATACTTTATCTTCCTTTAGCATTTAAATGGCGAATAGCTATCTTATTTTTAATCAACCAATTTGCATTGTGATTGATCAAAAATGTTTTTTTTTTTTTTTTTGCACTGTTAAACAAAACAAAGTTTAAACAAGCAGTGTTCCCCAAGGCTGTGTTAGCTCCCCAATTTTGTTTACACTGTTTACAACTGACTGTGTAAGTCATAATTCCAGTAACCTTATAGTAAAATACTCAGAAGACACAGCTATAGCCTTTTGCATGAACACTGCAAGTCCACAGTTTAGAGGTTTGATCCAAAGTCAATTGGGAATCATTCACCTGTGTTTATCAACGCAGAACCCATTAAACAAGTGTGTACTTATAAATATCTGGGTGTTTACATGGATAACTTGCTTACCTGGGGTCCACATGTAGACAGTATTTGTTCTTGTGTGCAGCAGCGATTTCATTTTAATGGAGAGTTTTTGGGGTACAGCAAAAAGTTTTGTTTTTATTGTACAAAGCTGTAATTGAAAGCATAATACGCTATAGATTTACGGTATGGTATGGAAGCATTACAGTTTTATCTAAAGCCAAGCTTGGAGGGTTGGTGAACACAGCCATGATTATCATAGGGAAAAGGGAATATTGATCCTTAACATCCCTCTATGAGCAATCAGTTTGGGACGAAGCTATTAAAATATTAGTTGACCCCTCGCATGATTTATTTTTTGAGTATGAGTTATTGCCTTCTGGTCGATTATACAGGTTACCTGTTTGCAGTTACAACTGTTTTAAAAAAATCTTTTTTACCCACATCAATTAGACTTTTAAATATGTAATATTTGTGTTGATGACTGAATGTTTGTGTTGATTTGTGTTTTTGATGTCTGTTTTGTTCAGTGCATGCAAATATGGGCCTAGAGTCCAAGACAAATTTCCCCATTGGGGGACAATAAAGTGTACACAAACAAACAAACAAACAAACAAACAAACAAACAAACAAACAAACAAACAAACAAACAAACAAACAAACAAATGCTGTGCCACTGAGCTGTCATAATTTTCTTTTTTATTTACCCCTTTCCACAAAAAATACTAAGCAGCACAGTTTTGAACATTGAAAGCAATATTAAAATTTGAATATTAAAATTTGAATATTAAAATAAGACAAAACAATGAGAATTTAAATTGTGTTCATATGAATTATTGACAGTTGTAATACAAGAATGGCATCCTCCTCAGTCGCACTACCCCAGCAAACTTACACAGCTCTGTAACTGGCCAAATTGCTTCATTTGACTTTTCAGTGTTCGTTTACGCTTCCCTGTTGATGACCCCTGATCTATTTTCTGTGCAATCTGAATTTCACAATCTGAATTTCTGTAGTATTGAAGTTGAGGTTTGGAATTTTTTTTATCTTGAAAACTTGAAGCTGTATTATTACAAACTGGATATCTGCAGTCTAGGAATTCAGAACAACAACAACAACAACAACAAAAATCTGATTTGAAAATACGTCTATAAAAATCTGCCTTAAAAAATCTTACATTTCAGAAGTTTAAAATTTAAGTTCTTAAGTTTCAACGACATATGTTATTCACTTTTGTTAAATTGCAATTGTCAATAATTTAATTGAACACAATTCATATTCAAATTGTTTTGTCATATTTTAAGCTCCATAATATGGATACTAAAAACATAAAATAAATTTTTTAAATTAACTTTAAACATTTGACAGTATTACTATTTGAATGGTGTTTTGAGCAAAAAAATATTGCAATAGTGAACACAAGAGATTACTTTTAAATACAATTGTCGACTTCAAACCTTTGTATTGTATAAAGTAGATGAAATTTAGGATTAAGCAAAAATAATAATGCAATTTTTTATAATAAAAAAAAACACAGAATAATAATAATAATAACAATAATAATAATAATAATAGTAATAATAACGCTCACAAGCAAAACCAATTTGAAAGACATAATTACATTTTATTGATATCAAAACAAAACCAAGAAACATTGCAGCTGATCATACAAACTACAATCATACAACCATACAACCATCACAATAATTAAATAAAACCACTGCATCAATTTACAGACATCTGAATTATCATAGAACAAAGCTTTTCCCTATAAAATATACTAAAAAGAACAATCATCAGAAGTATTCACAGTTTATAGTGTGTTTCTCTAGAACTCCCTGTAAAACAGACACAAATCACATGTGAGCAGATGGATGGAGTACCGCAGCCATAATTTACCAGCCACACATCTTAGCTGTCGAATTGGCTGAGAGCAAATCCTATAAGATGGTCTCTATTTATCTTCAGATGGTAGATTCTCCATTGCTCTGTATGTGTGGTTCATCCTGTCAAAACACAAGAAATGCATATCAGCTGCTCATCCTTAGAATGAAACAATGTTGAGCAATTTAGTATTTTACTCAATAACTGTACATGTGTCTTTGTTTACTAAGCCAATAGGTGACCTTCCTTTCTGCTGAGGTAGGGAAATCATGTCACATTATAGGGAGGGAATAAGTTGGTGAGAACAGAGGATGAAAGGAATGAATCTGCATTTGCAAAAATTAATCTCCTTATAGGCCTCGGCGGAGCACATCAGACTGAGATAGAACTGTGTCACAGCCATATTTTAAGCATCTAAGGGCAGGTCAGGACCTTTCATTAGTCTATTTCAAATTAAGTGTTTTGAGCTAATTTTGAGAGACTAGCTAATTGTTTGTGCCTCACTTAAAATTGTGCAGTATGTTGATACTTTAATACCACAACATAAATGTGAATGCTCTGGTAGTTAATGCCTTATTTGCTAAATACTTCAGTTTGTTAATATTTAAATACCACATCATATTAGGAAACAGACATACATAAACAATGTAGTATGTAATATTAGTATGTGTGTGTTTGTGTTTATTTGTTTGTTTTTATAAGATATACCTATTTATAAATAATTATCATATACATTTTGATATTGGTGGGTAATTCATATATTTTAAATATACCATAGATTATGACCTTAAAAAAAACATACACAACCTCAATTCCTAAAAAGTAGGGACATTCTGTAACATGCAATTAAATCAAGAATCTGCTATTTGTTCATTTTCTACTTGTTATTTGTTTGACAAAAGTAGCACAAAGATTTCTTATACAGTATATTTATTGACAAACTTCAATGTATTTTGTTAATATTAACTAATTTAGATTTTGATGGCTGCAATACACTACAAAAAAGCTAGAATACAGTAGATGCAAAACAAAAGTGAAAAGGTTATAGTATATCGATGCAATCCAGAAACAAATTTCAACTGGTAATATGTGAGGGTTTCAGGTTTGGGAAAAAAGAAGCATCTCTGTGTTTGCAAACATAAATAGATCATGGCTCATCTTTTTGATTAAAAAATCATGAGATAATTGTCAAACAAATAAAACAATACATGTTTCCAAATCCAAAACTGCAGAGGTCAAAATAATGAAGGTCTTTCACCAATTTTTGAGCCCCTAGAAGACAAATCTAGCCACATGGGCTCAGAAGTACTTCAGTAAATCCACTAGGCATGGGCCTAATATGATTCTGGGGGTATGATAACCTTGGATACAAATATCACGGTTTCATTATATAGTGATTACTGCTCTAAAATATATATTCTTTTTTAATGTCTGGGTAAAAAAACTAAAAAAAAAATTTCCGCTTTGAACACGATATATTTTTTGTTTTGAGAAACATTTAAAATGTTTTGGACCAGTAATCATGTTAGACTAAATAATGTAAATGGATCATTGATTTCTGCTGTCTTCATTAGTTTAAAAAACAGCTTTCTTTACAATTTAAAAGGCATCTTTAGATATCTTTTCTGCTGAAGATATTGTTGTCCTAAAAACAACAACAACAAAAAAAAAGTAAAAAAAAAAAAGTCTAACATGTACCGTAGGAACGGTATAACAGAATCTTTTTTATACTTTTCCAAACCTTAAAAATGGTAATGTATCCATCCACTTATTTTTATCCGCATTTTCAAATATCACATTTAAAAATTCCTAACTGAAAAAACGTGATACACATACATTTTGAAAATGAATCATACAACTGAGTAGGATAAACATTTTTTCCAATAAGAAAACAAAAAGGCTGTCAGAGTCTGTCTCTGCATCAAGAAAGGCAACCTGAATCTTCATTTGTAGCTTTTGTGAGTTCTTTGGACCAGAGCTCATCTCAAATAATCAAAAAGACAGTTTAAATGTACACTGGGGACAGATGAGTCCACATTTAAACTCGTTTTTGAGAAAAACGAACAATGAGTTCGTAGTTGCAAATGTAGCAGTGTCATGAAGACATATAATAGGAGAGCAAAGAGACATACACTTCAGGTCTCTCTCCTATTGAAAATAAATGGCCAATCGTGAACCAGACAACAATAAGCAGGAACTGTTGAGTCTTGTATCTGCTCAGATTGTGTAGCTTGTAAAATTTTAATTTCAGTTAGCACCCTCAATTCCCATACAAGTACATGTTGTAATTAAAAAGTAAGATGATGGTTATGTGGGAGGGTTTTTTATTTATTATTATAATTTTCATATTGTTTTTCCTTTTCTTTTATTTTCTTTCTATTTGCTTTGCCTATGTTACATATGGACAAAACAGAGAATCCTTTTTTATTTATTTTTTTTTTTTTATAATCTGTGTTTAATAAAACTTATTTGAAAAAAAAAAAGTCAAATGATGTGACACATGTTTAACATGTCTCTGTTCCAACTTTTTTGGAGGGTGTTGCAGCCATCGCAAATGTGTTTGATTTGTTAGTGAAAATATTGGGAATCTTTTTTTAAAAATGAATTATATATTCTTGATTTCATTGCTTTGTAACGTGAAATTGAATGAAATTGTTTACGGACACTACAGTATTTAACTGTATAGACAGACAGATAGAATGATATACTGACAAAATTTGAATAATATAGGAATATTAAATATAATACAGTACAGTATTGTCAGGACCTGTCATTTTATGACTTTAGTTTTTAGATGTTATGATTTTGTTTCTCCACTAGATGTCCTCATTTCTTCCTAGGTGTTGTTTGAGTTCAGTAATTACGTGATTGTTTTCACATGTGTCCTGTTATGTCATGTGTATTTAAGTTGAGCATTTTTCCCTGTTTCGTTGCTCGGTTATTGTTGATGCTAGTCCTTGGTTTTCGTGAGTCTGCTTTGCTTTCCTAAAGTCTAGTTGTTTCTGAGTTTTATGCTACTTTGCATTTTTCTTTGTTTTTGGGATTTGTTTCTCCTGCTCTAGTTTTTTCAAGAGATATTTTGCCTGTTGGCCTTTTTGTTCCTCCGTTAATTAAGTCCTATTTTATCTCTGCATTTTTGTTCCAAGTCTGGATTTTTGTTTTTGTAAATAAATATATCAGTGTGCAAGTACTGTCTCGCTATTGGGTTCATCAGCCTCCTGTGGCGGAGTGGTTAAGTGTTCAGACTCTGACGCTGGAGACCTGGGTTCAAACCCCGTCTCTGACAGAATAACCGAGCCACGAATTAACATGAACCCAGAGACGCACAGCCCTCAGGACCTTCTTGCCACAGTGGCCCAGCAGGCTTCTACAGTCCAGCGACATGAGCAAGTCCTGGTGCAGCAAGAAACACTCATGGCAAAGCACTCGCAGGTACTTTCTGACATAATGACTTCTATTCGTCAGCTTTTCGACAGGTTACCTTCCGGTCCTACTCCTGCCTCCTCTGTAGCCTCAGTACCCAATGCAGAAACTCGAGTGGCCTCTCCTCTGACAGAACCTCGACTTCCCCCGCCGCAATGCTTCTCAGGTGATCCTAGTGTATGTGATGGATTCCTAACCCAATGTGCTCTAACTTTTGAATTACAGCCATCTACATTCCCCTCAGATCGGGCCAAGATTGCGTATGTGATCACCCTGCTGTCTGGTAAGGCTCTTTCATGGGCCACTGCAGTTTGGAAAGCCAAGGCCCCATTCTGTTCCAGTTTTTCGGCATTCGAAGAGGAATTTAAGCGGGTTTTTGATCATCCCCACAGTGGCCGGCAAGCCTCTAAGAAACTCCTCACCCTTCAACAAGGTAGTGGTAGTGTGGCCGAATATGCCATCCATTTCCGAACTGTTGCAGCAGGGAGCGGCTGGAATAATGAGGCACTCATGGTCTGCTTCCAAAATGGGCTTTCAGAGGTAATTAAAGACGACTTAGCTACCAGAGAACCGGCCCTGGACCTTGAGACTTTGATGGACCAAGCTATTCGCCTCGATAACCGTCTGAGGGAAAGGAAGTTGAATTGTACCTCAGTCCCCACACAGTTTCTCACCCCAACATCTTCTCAAATGTTACAAACTGCTCAAGATGTTTTAGAACCCATGCAGTTGGGTAGAACTCGCCTCTCTCCTACTGAAAGAGAGCGCCGCATGAGAGAGCGACGTTGCCTATATTGTGGTCTGCTTGGTCATTTTCGCTCTACCTGCCCTCAGCTCTCGGGAAACGCCCAGTCCCGTACAGGCAGGGAGGAACTGTAACGGGAGCTACAGTCAACACCGTACCTTCCAATTCTGGGTTATTTCTTCCCATCACACTCACATGGGCAGACCAGAAATGCCAACTTCAGGCCTTTGTAGATTCTGGAGCTGCAGGAAATTTTATGGATCTCACCTTAGCCAGAAACCTCAAAATTCCTAATGACCCCCTTCCTGGTCCATTATCCGTCACTGCCCTGGATGGTAGACCGTTAGGCCCAGGAGAAGTCACCCACCTCACCTCCCAACTTGCTCTCTCTGTTTGTCAGCACCAAGAGAAGATTTGTTTTCACTTGATACACTCACCAGAGTTTCCAGTTATCCTTGGTCACCCCTGGCTGGTTCAGCATAACCCTCAAATCGATTGGCCCACTAGCACTGTTTTGGGTTGGAGCCCCACGTGCCAAACTACCTGCCTGAGTCAGAAACCCCTCAAACCTTTTCTCGAGTCTCAAGAACCCCTTGATCTGTCTCTAGTCCCAGCTCCATACCATCACCTTAAGGCTGTCTTCAGCAAAAGGAGAGCTACCTCCCTGCCCCCCCACCGTCCCTATGACTGCGCCATTGAGTTGATCCCAGATTCCTGCCCCCCCAGAGGTGGCATTTTTTCACTGTCTCTCCCCGAACGAACTGCCATGGACAACTACATAGATGAAGCTCTTGCAGCAGGGATTATCCGGCCATCCACTTCTCCTGCAGGCGCTGGCTTTTTCTTTGTTGGAAAAAAAGATGGTGGACTTCGCCCCTGTATTGATTACAGGGGTCTCAATAAGATCACAGTCCGTAATCGCTATCCCTTGCCTCTCATGTTTACTGCATTTGAAATTCTTCAAGAAGCCTCCATTTTCACAAAACTTGACTTGCGCAACGCCTACCATCTCGTGCGCATTAAACAAGGAGACGAGTGGAAAACCGCTTTTAACACGCCCACTGGGCACTATGAATATCTGGTCATGCCCTTTGGTCTCACCAATGCCCCTGCTGTTTTCCAAGCCCTTATTAATGATGTCCTTCGAGATATGCTCAACAAGTTTGTGTTCGTTTACTTGGACGACATTCTCATTTTCTCAAGTTCCCTCCAAGAGCATGTACAACATGTCAGTAAGGTTCTCAGGCGTCTTCTTGATAACCACTTGTACGTCAAACCTGAAAAATGCCAATTTCATGTGTCTCAAGTAAAGTTCCTGGGGTTTGTCATCAAACCTGGAAAAATTCAGATGGATCCACAAAAAATCCAGGCGGTTAAAGATTGGCCTTCCCCTTCATCTATAAAGGAGGTACAGCGTTTTCTTGGGTTCGCCAATTTCTACCGGAAATTTATATTGAACTTCAGTACCGTGGCAGCCCCAATTTCTGCTCTCACCAAGGGTAACAAGGCAGGTTTTCTATGGGGGCCAGAGGCCGAACTGGCCTTCAACCACCTTAAAAGTCGCTTCACCTCTGCACCTATCCTTCTACTTCCCAACCCTGACAGATCCTTCACAGTAGAAGTGGATGCATCGGATGTAGGCGTTGGGGCAGTATTATCCCAGAGAGGAGAGGACAACAAGCTACATCCGTGTGCATTCCTCTCCCACCGCCTCACGCCTACTGAGAGGAACTATCATATAGGTGACAGAGAGTTACTAGCCGTCAAGTTAGCCCTGGAGGAATGGAGACACTGGCTGGAGGGTGCCAAACATCCTTTCGAAGTGCTCACGGACCACAAGAATCTCGAGTACATCCAACAGGCAAAGCGACTCAACCCCCGCCAGGCACGTTGGTCTCTATTCTTCAACCGTTTCCATTTCACTCTTACTTACCGACCAGGCACAAAAAATCTGAAACCAGACGCTCTGTCCAGAGTTTATGTTAAATCTCCTCAAGAAGATGAAATTACCACTATTATACCCAGGGGTAAGATAATTGCCCCTATCCAGTGGAATATGGAGAGCATGGTAAGGAAAGCCCAAGACCAAGAACCTGATCCTGGGGGAGGACCAAATAATCGTCTGTTTGTCCCTAAAGCTGTCCGAGCTAAGATCCTTCAGTGGGGGCATTCCTCACAACTTACCTGTCACCCTGGGTCTTCTCGCACTCTCGAGTTCCTCCTGAGACGATTTTGGTGGCCCACCATCAAAACTGATGTTGCTACTTTCGTTAAAGCTTGCCCTACCTGCAACCAGAGCAAGGTTCCTCACAGTTCACCCCAGGGACACCTACATCCACTTCCCATACCTCACAGACCATGGTCACACATCTCGATGGATTTCATCACTGGACTTCCCTTATCTCAGGGGAACACTACCATCCTAGTCATTGTAGACAGATTTTCCAAGGCAGCACGATTCATTCCCCTACCCAAACTACCCTCTGCTAAAGAAACTGCTGAACTCATAATGAATTCTGTATTCCGGGTCTTTGGTGTTCCACAAGACATTGTCTCGGATCGAGGACCCCAATTCTCATCTCGATTCTGGCGAGCCTTCTGTCAATCCCTGGGTGCTACTGTGAGTCTGTCTTCGGGGTTCCACCCTGAATCTAATGGCCAGACAGAGAGGCTCAATCAGGACCTAGAGACTACCTTAAGGTGCATGGCAGCAGACAACCCTACTTCTTGGTCTCGCTTTATCATGTGGGCGGAATACGCTCACAACACGCTGTGTTCAACTGCTACGGGCATGTCTCCATTTGAATGCCAGTTCGGATATTCTCCGCCACTATTCCCTGAGCAGGAGGTAGAAGTGGCAGTCCCCTCGGCTTTCCAGTTCGTTAAACGTTGCCGTCAGACCTGGAAGAAGGTCCGCCTCAAGCTTCTCAAAGTCTCTCAACAGTACCAACATCAGGCCAATCGCAGACGCAGACCGGCACCCATTCTGCGTCCTGGGCAAAGAGTCTGGCTCTCCACAAAGAACATCCCCCTTCGATTGGAGTCAAGGAAACTCTCCCAGAAGTACATTGGCCCCTTCAAGATTGCCAGGAAAGTTAACCCTGTTACCTACCGTCTATACTTACCCAAATCCTTAAAAATAAATCCCACTTTCCATGTGTCTCTGCTAAAACCTGTTTTTTCTTCTCCCTTTTCTGTGACAGACAAACCTCCTCCTCCTCCTCGTTACTTTGGGGGCCAGCCAGCTTACACAGTCCGCCGAATACTGGATGTCCGTCAAGTGCGTAGATCCCGACAGTATCTTGTGGACTGGGAAGGCTATGGTCCCGAGGAGCGCTCCTGGGTTCGGGCCAGAGATATTTTGGACCCCAATCTGATTCGAGACTTTTACTCACTTAAGTCAAGTTCTCCCAACAAGAACGTCAGGAGCCGTTCCTAGAGGAGGGGGTCCTGTCAGGACCTGTCATTTTATGACTTTAGTTTTTAGATGTTATGATTTTGTTTCTCCACTAGATGTCCTCATTTCTTCCTAGGTGTTGTTTGAGTTCAGTAATTACGTGATTGTTTTCACATGTGTCCTGTTATGTCATGTGTATTTAAGTTGAGCATTTTTCCCTGTTTCGTTGCTCGGTTATTGTTGATGCTAGTCCTTGGTTTTCGTGAGTCTGCTTTGCTTTCCTAAAGTCTAGTTGTTTCTGAGTTTTATGCTACTTTGCATTTTTCTTTGTTTTTGGGATTTGTTTCTCCTGCTCTAGTTTTTTCAAGAGATATTTTGCCTGTTGGCCTTTTTGTTCCTCCGTTAATTAAGTCCTATTTTATCTCTGCATTTTTGTTCCAAGTCTGGATTTTTGTTTTTGTAAATAAATATATCAGTGTGCAAGTACTGTCTCGCTATTGGGTTCATCAGCCTCCTGTGGCGGAGTGGTTAAGTGTTCAGACTCTGACGCTGGAGACCTGGGTTCAAACCCCGTCTCTGACAAGTATGTTCCATTCGTTGTTTGTTCTCTATTAAGCAAGGATTCGTTCTGTGCTTGAATACACCTTAGAGCTGCCTCTCTCTATGCTTTCAATCATTCAAAAGGAAGATTTCCAAGGTCATTCTTTTCCTGTATTTGCAATTTTCACTAGTAAGGGATTTTTTCCCCCTCAGAGGCCATGACATGCATTCACAAACCATTCAAATGAACCCATCCTTCAAGAAACTGTGTAATAGCTTTCATTACGTTAAAGCATTCATTTTTCTTGCTTCTAACAACATAAAGAGAGAAAAAAAGTGAGGCAGAGAGAGCGAGAGGGGGAGAATGAAAACAGGGCTTGTTATGCATCTACATCAACCAGAACAGTATTACTGTCAGGACACCTCCCTCCATCATCATTCATCCAAATGAAACCAAGCAATAGTATTTAACCCCACCCAACACAAACAAAACACAATCAGTCTTTATCTCACCATATATAATGGGTTGTCGAACACATTATCCATATCCACCTCACTCTGTAGCTTTGATGCATCAGCCTGTGTAAAGGAGGAAGGAATTAATACACGGTTTAATGATAGATACAATCACAACTTACTGGCATAACCGTTTGACCAAATCACAGGCTCTGTCTCTGCACTAGCATGCTGCAACGTATGAAGGTCACCTGTGGGTTGGTGCTGTTTCTTATTGTCTCTCTAACTCCTCTGTGTCCTTCTCTCCCACATACTCTATTTCTTCTTCCTGTCACATCTTCAGAATAACTCCTGGTGTGTGGGTGTGTTTGTGGCGTTCTGTTGCTACAGTGTTTCAACAGCAGCATTATATTGATATTTCTCAAACATTTGGGGTACAGGGTACAACACTTTAAAATAATGGTACATTAGTTAATGTATTTACTAATGATAACTAAGTATGAATAATCTTGTAAAGCATATATCAAGTATAGTTCAACATTATCTAATGCAGTGGTTCCCAAAGTGGGGGTCGGGACCCAACGGGGGGGTTCGCAGGACAATGACGAGGGGTCGCTTGGTGATTTACAAAGCTCAAATAAATTTTAATAAACTATTAAAATTACCATATTTTGTTCATAACCCACAGAAGATAGTTAATAGTTACGTTAAAGAAACAACAACATCAACATACAAATAAACATCTATCAGCCTTTAAATTTTTCCTTTTGGATTCCTTTCTTCTGGATTATGACCCCTGTGTTTAGATTAACCACACAGCAATAGCGTTAGCTGCAACAGATTGATTTTACGGGGCCAGATAAAAAAAATTGACAACCTTTATGGCACTCTAATACATTAAAAATAAGATATTTGAGATTAATATTAAATCAAATTGATAAATTACTTTAAAAATTAAATGGTAATAAGACTGTTGCATTTTTGTGTTGTCAATTTCCTCATGTTTATATATGCCTATAGTTGTGTGTGCACCGTTTACATATTTATATAACCACCTTTGAGAAAAAATGGGGGTCGCGAGTCACTGACATTGTTATTTTGGGGGTCGCGGGCTGAAAAGTTTGGGAACCCCTGATCTAATGCATTATTCAAATCCAAAGTTGTGCTTCTTAACATTAGTTAATGCCCTGTGTGTTAACATGATCTTGATTCAACTTCAATAACATTAAAATGTCAACAAACATGAATAAATATTGTAATGAATGTATTACTAAGAGTTTGTTCATGTTAGTAAATACATTAACTACACTCTCAGAAATAAAGATACACACGCTGTCACTGGGGTGGTACCTTTTCAAAAGGTACGCATTTGTTTTTAAAGGGTCTATATTGGTACTGTACCTCAAAAGTATATATTAGTACCTAAAAATTTTAAGAGGAACATATTTGTACTTTTTAGGTACTAATCTCTTGAGGTATTAATATGGACCTTGAAGGTACAAATTTGTACCTTTTGAAAAGGTACCACTCCAGTGACAGTTAGCGTAACTTTATTTCTGAGAGTGTACCATTAACTCATGTACCATAATTTTAAAGTGTCATCTAGGGTTTGTTATAATATATAGAGTTGAAGTCAAAATAGTTTGCCCTTATGTGAAGATTGTATTATTTTAAAAATATTTACCAAGTGTTGTTTGACGTAGAGAAGATTCTTTTACAACACATTTTTAAACAATCATTTTAATAATTAATTTCTAATAACTAAATTTTTTTGTCTTTGTCATTATGACAGTATGTAATATTTTGCTAGTTATTTAGCAAGATTAAAGTATTAAAGTTGCTTAAAGTGTAATGTAAAGGCTTAACTAGGTTATTAGGTTGACAAGACAAGTTAGCTTACAGTAATTAGGCAAGTCATTGGATAACAAAGGTTTGTTTTGTAGCTAATTGAACTACCTCACATGTGATCAGTAAACGTATGCGTAATTGTACGATACTGCACAAGCATAGTAAACTACTGCAGCATGCCAAATCGTCACCTTAGAATTATAAGGTTCTATCTGACATTTTTGTCAAAATTGAGTTATTGACATATTCTTATTAAATGACAACTTATTTACATCATGGGTGACCAACCCTGTTCCTGGCGATCGACCTTCCTGCAGATTTCAGCTCCTACCCTGATCAAACACACCTGAACCAATTAATTAGAACCTGAGGAGCACTTGATAATTACAGGCAGGTGTGTTTGATATGAGCTCCAACTGAAAACTGCAGGAAGGTTGATCTCCAGCAGGAATAGGGTTGAGCACCCCTGATTTACATCATGGGATGTTTTTGAGTTGTTTACATTTTAAGACTTTTTATTTAAAAAACAAATGTTACACACATACTGTTTGCTGTATGGAATGCAAAAACTTTGAAGCTCAATATCTCAAAACATTCAGAACGCAATATTCACACCCTGCTGAAAAAACCAGCATATGCTGGTAAGGTATGTTTTGATGCTGGTATGCTGGTCTTGCTGGTTTCAATGCTGGTTTTGATGGTCTTGATGCTGGTCTTACTGGTTTTAATGCTGGTCTTGCTGGTGTCAATGCTGGTCCTGCTGGTCTCAATGCTGGTCAGGACCAGCACTCAGGCCAGCAAGACCAGCATTGAGAACAGCACTAAAACCAGCAAGACCAGCATCGAGACCAGCAAAACCAGCATTGAAACCAGCAATACCAGCACTGAAACCAGCAAGACCAGCATACCAGCATCAAAAATACCCTACCAGCATATGCTGTTTTTTTTTTCAGCAGGGCAGACAGCATCTTCATACAAAATACATTAATTATTATTAACAATTATCATAAACTTTTAAGATTTTAAACACTATTATTATTTATTACTATTATTATTTTTTAATTTAATAAATTTGTATTTTTGGAGCTTTGGTGTTGCCGCCTTGGTTGAATTTATAACACTATTATTATTAAATGTCAGTATATTCAATTTCAAACATAATATTCCACTCTGCAATAATGGAAAACAACATTGTTAATGATACCACAGTGGTTATTAATAAATTATGTTTCTCTTAAGCAGAGTGCTGCTCTGTTTCTCAATGAAAATAGTTCCAAATCCACACAGTGCCTTTACGTTTTGTTACTAAATCAGGGCTGGAGCAAGCTGAACTGGAGCTCTAGGCAAACGCCGATCGTGCTGGCCTCATGGGATTCACAAAATTGATGGGATGTCGCAAACAAAAGTGAGGAGCTGGGGTGGGGGTTGATGGGTGATCGCCCATATTCCCCATGCCTAAAACCATATCTAAATTTGAGTTTTAAACAAATTGATTCAATGAATCAATGAACTTTAGTCAGCTAGAATGAATGAAACAGTAAATGTTTCTATGGCTCACTCATCAGGATATAACACCTAAATTACAAATTAAAAGTATTATTTTACAAGAAGGTTGCTGGTTTGAGCACCGGCTGGGTCAGTTGGCATTTCTGTGTGGAGTTTGCATGTTCTCTCTGTGTTCACGTGGGTTTCCTCCGGGTGCTCTGGTTTCCCCCACAGTCCAAAGGCATGCGCTATATAGGTGAATTGAATAAGGTTGGTGGCCTATGTGTGCGAAAATGGTTGTAGTCTATGTGTGTGAATGCAAGAGTGTATGGGTGTATCCCAGTGTTGGGGCTGGAAGGGCATCCACTGCGTAAAACATATGCTGGATAAGTTGGCGGTTCATTCCGCTGTGGCGACTCCTGATTAATAAAGGGACTAAGCCAACAAAAAATGAATAAATAAATGAAGTATTATTTGATTTTGCTTTCATCATTTCATATTTCTGTTTAAAATTTAAAGGTGCGTTATGCAATATTGAGAGTTAGTGGTTGTACACAAGCAGCTGTCGACAGTGGGCTTTAAGCTGTCTCCGTCTCTTGAATGCATCTCTAATATGTTTCCATTTTTATAATATTTCTGGTCATAGAGCTTTGATCTCTGACCCAATTTGTTTGCTGTCAGCTGCATTATGCTGTGTTTTCCACCAACTGGCAATCCAGATTGTGTAATCCAATCCACAGGCAATCCGCTGTTGGTAAATTGGCAGGTGGTGGAATCATACAGACCAAAACAAAGACAGACATTCTGACATGAAATGCACATTTGTAAGTAGACAAGTTTTTCAGAGATAAGTGTATCAACTTTGGGTATTTCCTAAATCCTTTCACACCTTTTAAGGTATTTGTTGACTTAGTAGAGTAAAAAAAAAGCAGAAAAATTAACATACAGTTAGTTAAAAAGTGCTTTGTGATAAAACAATAATAAAAAGCCTTGATGAAAAAGTTTTTTTTTTTTTTTTGTCACTACCTCGCGGGTGACACTTCAAAAAAGTACATAAGTAAAATTTACATACGATAAATATATATATAATGTAATATAATTAGTTTATGCATCATATTATTTGCTTAACTGCTTTATCAATAAAATAGTTACAAATTGTTTGTAAAATAATAATTAAAATTTCTATAAATTGCATTTACATTTAAATTTAATCATTCAGCAGATGCTTTTAACCAAAGCTACTTAAAAATGAGGGCATAAGCGACTCAACATGAAGATTATCATATGTAAGCATGCATTTATATACAGAAGAAGTGCTACTTACTTAGCTTAGAGAAAAAAAAGCTAGAGGAAAGAGAGAAAGGGGAAGTTTTTTTATTTTATATTAAATGTTTTTTTTTTTTGTGGTGGTCATGGAAGAGATGAGTTTTCAATTGCTGTTTGAATGATACCAGTAATTCAGCAGTCCGAGTGGGACTGGGAACATCGTACCACCAGAACATTGTTAATTATTATAAAATATGATTAAGAAAGTTTTTAATTCATGGGAAAAATAAAAAAAAAGTGTTATAAAAAGTTGTTTTATGTGAACTGTGACTTATTATAGGGACTGCACATACAGTTGAAGTCAAAATTGTTAGCCCTTCTGTTAAATTTTATTTTATTTTTTTTTAAATATATCCCAAATGATGTTTGACAGACATTTGCACAGTAGTTGTATACATATGTGTGTGTATGTGTGTATATATATGTATATATATATATGTATATATATATATATATATATATATATATATATATATATATATATATATATATGTATATATATATATATATATATATATATATATATATATATATATGTAAATATATATATGTATATATATGTATTTATATATATATATATATATATATATATATATATATATATATATATATATATATATATATATATATATATATATATATATATATATATATATATATAAATTTTCCTCAGGGAAAAGACTCATTTCTTTTAGTTTGACTGGGACAAAAGCAGTTTTACATTTAAAAAAAAAAACAACTTTAAGGACAATATTATTACCCCCTTTAGAACATTTTTGTTTCGAATGTGTACAGAATAAAACAATGTAATCCAATAATTTGTCAATTACCCTTACTTGCCTAGTTAACATATTAACCTATTTAAGTATTTAAATTGCTCTTTAAAGGTGCAGTAAGTCTGACACTCAGTGGTTAAACTAGGTATTGCACTCCTGGATCAAATCAAACGCAAGCGCAGGTTGCCAGATTTAGGACAGAAGCGAGTGATTTAAACCGTACTCTAAATAAAAGCAACGGCACGCGATAGAAGGAATGTTTTCCATTTCAAAAGGAGTTTTTCTTCTAACCAACACCTCAAATTGATATATTAGAAACGGCTTCTATTTCTCACAGGTGAACAGAACAGAAAACAGAAAACTATGACAATGATCACCTCAGGAACACCTCATGTGCTTTATTCAGTGTTAAATGCTAATAATGTGAGTTTGAATGCCATTTTAAATGAAATAATATTTATTGCCATATACTAAAAGCAACAGCAAATAAACTAAAATTAACCATTTGAAATTGAACTTTAGAACAAAACGCATATGAATGATTCAGCATGTACATTTAATAATGTTAAAGAGGGTCAATATGTATTAAATAGATTATAAACCTTACCATTTCGGGAGTGAGTGCATATTCTGTGGCTGTATTTAAATTTCTGTCATGTTTTGTCTGGTGCAAACAGCCAAATTGCTCATCACTGCATGTCTCTTCATGAAGCGTGTTGTTAGGACACGCGGTTACAGTGTAACCTGCTCGCCTAATGTTGACATTCGTGATATTTATATCATTTGATTATTAATAACCTCAAGTGGAACTGAATCTGTGTCTCATTTCAGAGTCTGCTACTGTCCACCAGAGCTCGCATTTTGGGCACGGACGCATGCTTTGAGAGCCTTCCTGAATGAATGAATGAAATATGCCGTTTTTCACCAAGGCAACCCGGGGTGCTGAAATATAACTGACTAAACTGGCATTGGGCAGGTTGAAATTACCAAAACAAAGTCAGCTTTAAGGCACAGAAAACACATTTTTAAAGCAGAATATCTGACTTCAGCATTGTTTTTCAGATAAACAAGAATGCTCACATGGCATGTTTTTTAAATATCTGTTAACATTTTATGGTATTTTTATGCTTTAGACAAAAACTTATATACAGCACCGTTAAGCAAAATATTAGTATCTTGCAAAATAATTAGTAAAATATTATGTGCTTCCACCATGGAAAAGGCAAAATAAACGAGTTATTAGTAATGAGTTATTAAGAATATTATATTTAAAAATGTGCTGAAAAATCTCTCCGTTAAGAATTAAAATTTCACAGGAGGGCTAATAATGTGTGTAAATTTATATTTATTCAGTTTTTAAAATCATTTCAGTAATATTATTGACTAATATGAAACTGTTCATATAATTTATTTACAATACAGTGTGTAAAGTAATATTTTCTGTCTTTTAGTTGAAATATTATATGAGATACACTTTTTTTTTTACCAAATAAGTGGATCCAATTGGATTTGCATTGTAAACATTAAATAAAAGTTAAAACATATTATTTTTTATTCTATATATTCAGTTTTTAGTTCTGATACTCCTAAAATCATTCCGCATAAATCCGCAGATTTTTTCTAAATCCTGCACAGAAATAGCAAAAAATGTTCGCAGATTCGGTGGATTCCCTAGGCCTGAGCCAATCACACAACTAAACAAAGCTGCATCATTTACAGCATAATAAAACATGCATCACATGGTAACTGTGACCACGGCTAACCTTATGAGATTCAGTGTTGACTGTTGTAGCATCTGCCTTGACAGGGGTTGCAGCATCAAGTTGCTGAGTCACGACGCTGATCTCAGCAGCGTAGAGTGGATTTTCAACACTCTCCTAAAAGTCAGACAATTGAAATGAACAGTGAGCCTAAAAGCTTTTAAATGATTGAATTCACAGATTCAGTCCCCATTTAAAGGATCAGTTACAGTGCACAAACGTCAGGATGAACAAGATATTAATATATCTGAATGTATCAATATTAAATATTTGATAGTGTCATGACTGACCAGAGAGAATCAAGTGTTACAAAAAAAAAAATATGTAAAGGCTCTATTTATATTACTACGAAGCATCATAAATCTGAGTACAAACATTGAGAGAATTTATCACTATATGAGAACAAGATGCAGCACACTCTTTATGCCAGCAGAGGTCATACTTTGGCTGGTCCATTCATGACTGTGGTGGCTGTAGTGGTAGAGGCAGCAGGACAGCTCTGTGTATCTTCAGTGTATGCAGGGTTTTCAAAGTTCCTTCCTAGTTTCTCCACTTCCACTGAAGTGCTGATTTCCTGAAATTGACCAGAAGTTAGAAGCAGCAGATAATAAAAGTGTAAACCAACTCTCACAATGGATGTACAAATACAATGAAAAACAGTAATATTGTCAAACACTATTCAATATAAAAAGAACAGATTTTTAGCTTAATATACATGATATAAATGAATATATTTGTTATTAATAAACTGTTTAGCAATCATTACTCCAAATTTAGTGTCCTGATTGTTCAGGAATCATTCTTACGTAAACCCCAAAAATACATTTGCTGCTTGTATGTTCAAACTACTTATTTAAAATGAGTTGAACCAACACAATTCTTAATGATATAATTTTTTGTTTTTTGTTTTTTTTGTTTCACGTTTAACTAATTAAATATGTAAAATAAATTATTAAGTTAACCTAATTGATTTGTGTTGCGAATTGTGTGGAAACCCAGCATTTACAGTGTATGGTGATTTGGTGCTGGATGATGTGACGGCAGCCACAGGACAACAGCGCCAGTGCGCTCACCACACACTGTGGAGAGACAGCGATAGAGCCAATTGAGTGGATGGGTATGATTGGTAGGCCATGATGGGTAAGGGCCGATGGAGGGAATCTGGACACCGGGGTTAAACCCCTACTCCTTATGAGAAGTGCCATTTTTAATGACCACAGAGAGTCAAGACCTGGGTTTAACATCTCATCCGAAAGGCGGCGCTCACTGACAGTATTGTGTCCCCTTTACTTTTACTGGGGCATTAGGACTCAAACAGGCCATAGGATGAGTGCCCCCTGCTGGCCTCACTAACACCACTTCCAAAAAACACTCCCAAATCAGATGTATTGATTTCTAGTTTAACGTATGATAAACTAATGTATTTTTATTATTAAACTTTTTTAGCAATCATTACTCCAAAATTCAGTGTCATGATCCTTCAGAAATTATTCTTATTTATGCAGATTTTTAATTTCATTTTAATAAAATAGCATTTATTTGAAATATGAATTTTTAAGCTTAATCTAATCAAATTTAAAGGGCACCTATTTTATCCCTTTTACAAGATGTAAGATAAGCCTTATGTGTCTCCAGGATGTGTCGGTAAAGATAATTTATTATAGTCTCCAAAATTTGACTATTTTGATGTCTGGGTATACTGTAGCTGTTTTTGTAGCCTGTGTCTTTAAATGAAAATGATCTGCTTCTCCCCGCCCACCGCTCTTACTTGTGTCTGCTTCTCATCATGCGTTACATCAGATAAACAGCACAGTGACAGAAACAGACTTGGATGAAGCTGAAATTCAGCTCATTAATCAAAAAATGCCAAGTAAGTTTATTTAATATATTTGTGGTGGTGTTTATTCAAGCCATTCTGAAATGATGAGTCTCACACAAATGCTGTTTGCAGTACACTCACACACACACACATATATTGGCGTTTACTGTGGTGATTAATATAGACGAATTACCAACCTACGTCACACATGACGTCACACGGGTCCCCGGTTGCAAAAAGAGACCGGTGGCAATAGGAAAAGAGACCGGTGTGCTGTAGGATGCCAAATTCATTCATTCATTCAAGTCCAAAATTAGAAAACGTAACTTTTACCGTACACCTCACTGCTTTTAATGCCAAGCGCAGACGTCTTTGGCAAAAAGGGAGCTGAATGAAGTGACGACCTAATTAGAAATGCTCGACTCTGCAGTTCTCATGTTATATCAGGTAAATTCACGCTATGCTGAATCATACACATTACTCGTTTTTGATTGGAGCAATGATTTCAGCAAAAACAGTTACATATGGTTAATTAAACTGACACTGAATGCTAAGAATGAAATGTGAAAGTGGAAGTTATTAAAGTTGGTTTTATATACACACATTCATTCAGTGACAACACAGCACTTTGAATATTCGGTCTGAAATAACCTGCAAGTTAGACTTGAAAACAACATTAACACTGTTTATTTGACTGTGAACAATGTTGTTCTTTGACAGTCATTGGCTGCTAATATGATTTCCCTATTTAGAGTTAGCAAATAATACTTTTATGAAATTATATTATTAAGGAGAAAGTCAGAATGTGCGAATATAAAACCAACTTTACCTCTATGTGTAAGTTTACATACCCTGCCGTACAGGTGTAGTTCGCTGTCAGAATGCAGTTGTTTTGCTTGTTAATGTTGATTACCCTGGTCTTGTATAACGTTAGCTCCGTCTTTTTTTCCTTGTCTTTGGCTCGGCAGAACCTCAGTTTTTAGCACTACATAGTTTTCTGGTAATCATGGAACATTATTTCTTGCACATGACCACACAGAACAAAATTGTTGGCATCCAAAGATTTGTAGGCCTTTAACTTCTCTCTTGTAAATTCACTTGGAGCATCAATAAGATCGTATATTTGGGGCTGGATGCTTGGTCATTTCAACATATCCAATATCCATTGGGAGGGTGCTATCGCAAATCGGACGAACACCGCTCACTTTAATGGGTGACAAGCTGTTATAATACGCTGAAAGCATTATGTAAAATATATATATAATATGTAATCAACATAACTTATCTCTAAGACAACAACAAACTCTGTAGCTACTGCATCGGATGTCATGCCCTCGCTAGCGCTCACGATTTTTTTCTGCCACCTCGCTGCGCTCTCATCCTGAATGTTTACAAACATAGTAATTCGTCTATAGCGGTTAAGAATTACATAGCGATTTTACTGTATTTATTACAAATATGCTCTGTTTAAAAAACGTTTTAAACTTATAAAACTCACAGAGAGTTGTATTTTAATATTTTAATCCCAAAAAGAATCTTCTGTGAACATGTGTATACATGTTGTTATAGACCAATTACCATGTTTGTAAACATTCAGGATGCGCGCGCAGGGAGGTGGCAGAAAAAAACCGGGAGCGCTAGCATTTACAGCGAGGGAATGACATCCAATGCGGTTCAGAGTTTGTTGTTGTTTTAGAAATAAGATATATTGATTATATATTATATATATTATTTACATAATGCTTTCAGCGTATTATAACAGCTTGTCACCCAGTAATAAGCACAGTGATTCGGCAAAATTAACGTTAAAGTGAGCGGCGTTCGTCTGACAGGTCCATTCGCGATAACACCCTCCCAATGGATATTGAATAAGACGAAATGACCAAGCATCCAGGCCGAAATATACAATCTCATTGAAGCTCCAAGGGATTTTACGAGAGAAGTTAAAGGTCTACAAGTGTTTTGATGCCAACAATTGTGTTCTGTGTGGTCATGTGCAAGAAATAATGCTCCATGATTACCAGATTCAAAACTATGTAGTGCTAAAAACCGAGGATCTGCCGAGCCAAAGACAAGAAAAAAAAAAGACGGAGCTAACGTTATACAAGGCCAGGGTGATCAACAACAGGCAGAACAACAGCATTCTGACAGCGAACTACACTTGTACGGCAGGCCCAGGGTATGTGAACTTACACATAAAGGTAAAGTTGGTTTTATATTCGCACATTCGGACTTTCTCCTTAATAATATAATTTCATAAACGTATTATTTGCAAACTCTAAGTAGCGAAATCATATTAGCAGCCAATGACTGTCAAAGTACAACATTGTTCACACACAGTCAAATAAACAGTGTTAATGTTGTTTTCAAGTCACAATTGCAGGTTATTTCAGACCGATTACTCAAACTGCTGTGGTAAACAATATAGGGAGTGTGTCACAAGTTGTCACTGAATGAATGTGTGAATATAAAACCAACTTTACCTTAATAACTTACACTTTCACGTTTCATTCTTAGCATTCAGTGTCCGCAGTTTAATTAACCACATGTAACTGTTTTGCCGAAATCATTGCTGCAATCAAAAACGAGTAATGTATATGATTCAGCATAGCCTGAACGTACCTGATATAACATGAGAACCGCAGAGTCCAGCATTTATTATTAGGTTGTCACTTCATTCAGCTCCCTTTTAGCCAAAGACGTCTGCAGTCGGCATTAAAAGCAGTGTGGTGTATGGTAAAAGTTAAGTTTTCTATTTTTTTTCGAATTTGGCATCCTACCGCAAAACACGACATGTTTGCTATAGCAGCCGGTCTTTTTCTGCAACCGGGGACCCGTGTGACGTCATGTGTGACATAGGTTGGTAATTGGTCTATAGAGACATGGCGTCTGTCAATCAATGTGGTGGGTGGGGAAAACCGCACTCCTACGTCACGTAGCGATGGGTCTCAATCACTGGGATTTGGGTTCTATTTTAACATCAGAAAATTTATAAAAAGAGACTTGTTGGGTTTATATCACTCCAATATGGCAGTGGAAACACTGTACACAGTTCTGTCCAAACAGCTTACAAAAGTATGGTGCCCTTTAAACCAATCTAATGAACCTCTTTTTATTAAAGTAAAAGTAAAAAGAACCAAAAAGTTTGACAGAAAACTTTTGAGTGGTAGTGTATATAGATACAGTTGAAGTCAGAATTATTAGCCCCCCTGAATTATTAGCCCCCCTGTTTATTTTTTTCCCCAATTTCTGTTTAATGGAGAGTAGATTTTTTCAACACATTTCTAAACATAATAGTTTTAATAACTCATCTCTAATAACTGATTTATTTTATCTTTGCCATGATTATTGTAAATATTATTTTACTAGATATTTTTCAAGACACTTTTATACAGCTTAACGTGACATTTGAAGGCTTAACTAGGTTAATTAGGTTAACTAGGCAGGTTAGAGTAATTAGGCAAGTTGTTGTATAATGATGGTTTGTTCGAAAAAAAATTTTGCTTAAAGAGGGCTAATAATTTTGACCTTAAAATGGTTATTAAAAAATTTTAAACTGCTTTTATCCTAGCCAAAATAAACCAAATAAGACTTTCTCCAGAAGAAAAAAATATTATCAGACATACTGTGAAAATTTCCTTGCTCTGTTAAACATCATTTGGGAAATATTTAAAAAAGAAAAAAAATTTAAAGGGGGGCTAATAATTCTGGCTTCAACTGTATATATTTAAATGCATTGAGTACAAACCTCTTTGGGAAGGCTATTGCTGTCATTCTCAGATTCAGGTGAGTTGTTAAAACGTTCAGCGTTACCACGCCTAGATGTTAAAAAATAAAAAATAAAAAAAATTAATGTGATACATACTGAAACTATTTAATTGGAATACATATGTAATATGTTCAGACACTGCTTTTCACTCTTACCAGAAAGTGGGCATTAAGTTAGATACATTAACTGGCAGATTGATGTTATTCAGCCTGTTTTTGATGTTCTCCTTCTTATGTGCAGAATATATCAGGCATCCCAGGAAGAGAGCCACAACAGCTGTAACTCCAAGAGCAATAGCAACTGTGGACAGACGGAATATGGGTCATGTGATCTTATTTGTTTGCATGAGAATTGCAAGATAACGTGAAGGCTGATATCATGTACTGCCATAAATTTGTACCTGAAGTTGTGACTACACCATAAACACTTGTCTCGCAGAAATCTCCTTTCCATTCAGAGGGGCAACTGCAAGGGGTAATTAACAGCCATATTTATTATAGTTCTATTAACAATCATAATTAACAGCATTACCACATACTGTACATAGGTTTACACGTGCCCTAAAGGGACAGTTCACCCAAAAATTACATTTCTGTCATCATTTACTTACACTTTACTTGCTCCAAACCAGTTTGATTTTCTTTTTTTTTCTATTGGACACAAAGGAAGATAGTTTTATGGATTTCCATAATATTAGTTTAGTGCTATGGAAGTTGAAAGATATTTTCAGCTTTCTTCAAAATAACTTGTTTAACAGAATGAAAAAAACTCTTAGTTGTTTGGAAGCACTTGAGAGAGGGAGTACATTTCTAGTTTTGGGTGAACCATCCCTTTAAACACTTTGAAATGCATAATATCTAAACACAAGTTTACATGCAGAGCGCCTTGTTGTCATCAAAATAACAGGTTCCGCCATTCTTGCACTGGCATGGAGGGGGCATGGTGGGTTCAGGATCAATCCCTGATTAAAAAAGAAATAGACATGAGTGAATAGATATATTTACATCTGAACACTAAAATGTGCCACGCAGACCAACTAAGTAGATATTTATGACTACTTATGACTAATCAATAAAAGATTGCAATCTTTGTTCAACTCCAGCAGGATTATTCCTAAATGACAGGAGTCAGCCATATCTGTTAAACCTTTGACAAGTACAATTCCAGCAGAACATTCAGATCTGCATTCACACTGCCACTGACAGTTATCACATACAGTATACAGTTGAAATCAGAATTAATAAACCCCCTTTAAATTTTTCCCAAATGATGTTTAACAGAGCAAGGACATTTTCACAGTTATGTCTGATAATATTTTTTCTTCCGGAGAAAGTCTTATTTGTTTTATTTCGGCTAGAATAAAAGCAGTTTTAAATAACAAACAAAAACATTTTAAGGTCAAAATTATTAGCCCCTTTAAGCAATTTTTTTTCGATAGTCTACACTACAGAACAAACCATCATTATAACTGTTGTGTAATAGTTATAATAAGTGTATGGTGTATACACCATTTAAAAAACAACAGCAATTGATTCAAATGTTTTTATTTTATTTTATTAATTTTTTTATTTAATTTTATTTAATTTTATTGAAGTATGTGTTTTTCTGATATATATATATATATATATATATATATATATATATATATATTATATATATAGATATATATATATATATATATATATATATATATATATATATATATATATATATATATATATATATATATATATATATATATATAAAACCTTTATTATTACTAAAACCCGAAGACTGACATCAGCAGTGTTAGTTTCAAAAGCTACAATAAATTAGTTTATGGTCACATCATTAAGACAACTATAAAGACAGATAACGAATATAAAATATACCTGCGTCACATTCAGTACTGCTGCCAGGAAAGAAGCTGGTGCCCTCTGGACAGGCACAGGTGTATCCTCCTGGTCTCAACAGACACAGGTGACTGCATGTGCCCTTGCAAGGGTTCTTTACTATTGAGGAGAGACAATTCACACAATATTCAACCCACTCTACATTTGGAATATCACTTTAAATGGCAATAAACAAAATCCTAACTACTATATTTTATAAGCGACATAATAAAAGTCAGCTAAAGATTAAACTGATTGAGTTTTACTATGTGATTCATCATGCAAATCTCACTTTATTGAGGTTACTCACAAGCTATAGAGTTGTATTTCTGCTGCTGGTATATGTTGATTTGGGTGAGCCAAGGTCCTGTTACAAGGAGTCTGGTTTTGGTGCCTTTACCAAACTTGTCCTGTCTGAACACTTCACCCTTTTCCTGTGTGCTCCAGTACACATGGTCCTCAAATACATTCACACTGAAAGGGTTTCTTACATCTAAGTGTGAAGAAACAGGGTAAGATATTTGAATGTTCCTTGATGCAAATAATACAAGCATACTTTTCCATTTTGTTAAGGTACTTTAAATAATATAGTAAAATGAAAGTAATGCTTTTTGACATGTAAGAACTTTAGGGTGCTTATTTTAGCCACTTCAGAACATATAAAAAAAGATTATATTCGTTAAATTACTATTTAATACATTTAAACTGTTAATTTAAATGCAATGTTAAAGAACACAAGACAGTTAAAAAGTTTAGTATGCAAGTCAACACATGAAAATAATTGAACGACAGGTCAAGTCACCTTTATTTCTATAGTGCTTTTATACAATGTAGATTGTGCCAAATCTGCTTTACAAGGAAGAACAGGAAAGTAATAAAAGCCAGATAAACCCACATAGCAAAATCTCTAGCCCAGCCCTGGCCCACACTATCAGCTGTTGCTTGGCCCACATGCAGCAGTGAATTACGATACATGACTGAACCAGGTCTGGCTTCCAGACAAGGGCCAAACATGGACCATATCTGGACCAAGTCTTGGCCAAGTTAATAACTAATAACTGGGCCTGAACTGGGCCAGATATACCCCATGTATGACTGCAGTGAAATTGATAAACCCATAAAGTGTGATGCTTTAGGTGCATTAATAATGGTAATGGTTAGTATGGTTAGTATAAACTGTAAAATAATAATTTGGTTAATAAAATATATGTAGGTTAAATTCAGTTAATTTGCAACATACAGAAAAAAATAGATTAATTAATTCAAATAATTACATCTTAATTGTTTCCTGGATTAAACCGGCATTTCCTGGATTATGAAGGCATTAGAGGATACAAACAGGATGATGGAAATGACTTTGTGTATTAAACGAATTTTTTACTCAAAAATAATAATTTATTTAAAAATGTGGGTCAAGAATTGACGTGGCCCACATATCATTTTTTAAACATCTGGGCCCAATACTACATTTAACATCTGGCCCATGTCATGCGTGCCACCTTAAAGACAGTGCCACCTCTGCCAAACCCGACCCATGTTTGGTCCACATGCTGTGTGCCAGAGCAGAATGAATGCCTGCTATGCCAGCTTTATGCCAAATCTGGGCCAGAATTCTTTGCTACTTTGGAATGTATCAAGCAGGTGGCAGAATAGTGGTAATGCAGAATACTAGTGTAGATGTATTTAGTTTTATTCAGTTCAGTTCATGATGAATGTTAATGTTAAAGAATGATCCACATCCAAGCAAGAAAGCGAAGGTCTTCTTTAAATCATTGTTTTAATAACGTATGCTGAGTTCAGACTGCATGATTTTCAAGTAGTCGTGTCACAGATGTTTTCACACTGCATGGCTATCCGGGGTAGCGTTCCGTCGGTGCTTTGTTTACACTGTAGGATGGATCGGCGACAGGGGGTTACGTCTCACAACCAAACACAAGTGAGAAGTGACATTGGAAACAATGAGGTCACGTATTATATCTTTCAATATTAACTACATAATGGAAAAAGAAGGGTTTATTGCAGTAGAAAATGTACTTATTTTGCTCACCTGACTTTGAAGGTAATTAGCAATTTCTCCTCAACTTTTTTTTACTTTTCGACCCGGTTATGATATTGCTCAGATGACATGTCAAACAGACACTGGTGCTCCTACCAAATTTCCACTAGTTTTTCCTCCATTTCTTGGGTGCAAATAAACTGAAAATGAGCGCTTTTAACTTCTCCCCCAACCTCCCGCTGGCTGCGGGTACCCATACTAGTGATTGCTGCTCTCTCATTGGCTGAAGGTATTTGTAGATGTTATTTTCATCAGAAAACATTTCACACAGCATGATTTGAATCACCAACAGGTCCAGATATTTAGCATGCCAAATATCTCACGGGCGTCAGCGACTCATCTGCGATTCTTTCAGATCGCATCCTTCATACTGTGTGATTGTTACTCACGTGAACGAGCACCGATTTGCCTGTGATTTCATGCATTTGTTAGCGATTTCTCAAAACCTGTCGGCGAGTCAAAATCGGGGCTAAAATCATGCAGTCTGAACTCGGCATTACTGACATTACTAAAAGTATACTGCTTACTGTTAGTCTGTGTTCTTTTAATGTGTAATATGTTGTTGGTTTCTTAGCATATCCTCATTTGGTTTTCACAGTTACTGATTATGTTCACCTATGCCTTGGTTAGTTCCTCGTTTACATTGTGTATTTTTGTTTCCATTAGAGTTCAATTCTTTGTTTAGTTTTTTTAATGTAAGTCTTTTTGTTTTGTAGTGATCTTGATGGCTCATGCTCCTGCATGTTTTGTTTGTTTTAGTTTTTTCACTGAATTGGTTTGTCTGTCGCTATTAGATATTTACCTCGCATTTTCCTTGCAACCATCATACTGCTTTTTAAATATTACATTATCTGCAAATAGAGCTATTTTTTAATATTCAATATAAGAATTTACGAGAGCTGGTAGTTTAAAAGTGTACAATCCGAACAATAAAGCACACTTCTTTTTTAGTAGATTCATACATGGTGATTTCTACTTATATTTGAAATGAGTAAATGAATAAAACTCTTACCTATGAAAACCGATGTCTGTCTGTTCTGCCCATCAGGCAGAATGGATTCAATGCGACTCTCCTTTGCATCTGACCAGTAGATCCGGTCACCATTTGTGAAGTCAATAGACAGGCCCGTAGGCCATCCTAAACCACTGTTTACCAGAACCTTTCTCTCTTGGCCATCCAACCAAGAGCATTCGATACGCGGTGTGTTTCCATTGTCAATCCAGTAAAGCATGCTGCACCACACCATGACAAAAAGTGAAGCCATTTGTTTATTTAAATGTACAGTTCCAATAAACAGTTCAAATTTAGAATTATTAAACAGTTTAAAATTTTTTAAAAAACAATTTAAAGTCAAAATTATTAGCCTCTTTAAGATATATATTTTTTGATTATCTACAGAACAAACCATTGTTAAACAATAACTTGCCTAATTACCCTAACCTGGGGTGCGTTTTCAAAAACCATCTTTAGCCAACTAAAGTCTCATCTTGTGTCATTACAAACATAGTTTGTTGATTTGGTGTTTCCCAAATCCGTCATTCCAACGACGTCATTCGCAAACTTCTATGCTTGAAACTACACCTCTGGAGCTGTAGTTCGAAGCATAGTTCCTGGCTGTGTTCTATTCCCAGTTATCTCCCCTATGCCCTATTCATTTAGAACATTCTAACATTTACACTTGGAATTATTTTTTTAAAAAAAGCATTAAAGTCATCTCTCTTAGGTGTAATTTGGTTTCAAAGTATTTTTACAGTTCAGTTTTAGCGATCTTCATGTTTACAATTGCACTCTCTTCACTGTGCACTTTGAAAACATTGATGCCATTTGGAACACAAGTCGTGGCTCATGGCGAAAGCTGTAGGTGACCTATTATTAAAAAGCAGAATTTATGTTACGTCTTCAAAGCTTGTAAAAACAAAAAAAAAATAGCACACCTTAATGCTTTTAATTTATAGTAGGTTATTTATTAAGTATCTGTACTGTGAATGACATGGGCCTGTAGGTTAGAACACTTCTGCAGTGGTTTACATGTGTCAAATTGTAAAAGTAGATTTTCCAAAAATAAAAAAAATAAACAATATCCTACTAATGCTACTACTACTAATAATAATAATAATCGTCATCATCATTAATATTATTAATAGTATTATTAAAGTATGATTTTTTTAATTTCTTAATAAATAGCCTCATTATTTATTTATTTTTACAGTATGATTTATATATGATATTAGAATACGTGTTAGCTTTTGTAAGTGATTTTATGTTAATTTAGAATAGAATATGTAATGTTCTCAATAATATTTGCAAAGGAAACACAGGCCCTATATGTGCCATTTGCATACAATTGAAGTCAGAATTATTAGCCCCCTTTGATTTTTTTCTTCTTTTTTAAACGTTTCCCAAATTATGTTTAACAGATTTAGGAAATTTCACAGTATGTCTGATAATATTTTTGCTTCTGGAGAAAGTCTTATCTGTTTTATTTCAGCTAAAATAAAAGCAGTTTTTAATTTTTTAAAAACCATTTGTAAGGTCAAAATGATCAGCCCCTTTAAGTTACATTTTTTCCGATAGTCTACAGAACAAACCATCGTTATACAATAACTTGCCTAATTACCCTAACCTGACTAGTTAACCTAATTAACCTAGTTAAGCCTTTAAATGTCACTTTAAGCTGTATAGAAGTATTTGAAAAATATATAGTAAAATATATTATTTAGCGACGCAGTGGCGCAGTAGCTAGTGCTGTCGCCTCACAGCAAGAAAGGCCGCTGGTTCGAGCCTCGGCTGGGTCATTTGGCGTTTCTGTGTGGAGTTTGCATGTTCTCCCTGCGTTTGAGTGGTAGGCTAAATTGTCCGTAGTTTATGTGTGTGAATGAGTGTGTATGGATGTTTCCCGGAGATGGGTTGCAGCTGGAAGGGCATCCGCTGCGTAAAACAAATGCTGGATAAGTGGGTGGTTTATTCCGCTGTGGCGACCCCAGATTAATAAAGGGACTAAGCCAAAAAGAAAATGAATGAATGAATATATTATTTACTGTCATCATGGCAAAGATAAAATAAATCAGTTATTAGAAATGAGTTATTAAAACCATTATATTTAGAAATGTGTTGAAAAAATCTTCTCTCCGTTAAACAGAAATTGGGGGAAAAAATAAACAGGGGGGCTAATAATTCAGGGGGGCTAATAATTCTGACTTCAACTGTATATTTCAATTAATATGGAAAACGAGTGCATGTTTTTTTTAAATGCGTGTGCATGTAAAACAATATAGTTTGCACAAAAAAGTATGGGGTTCAAATGATGGATCTGCGACAGAGAAACTAGGGGTTTTGGGAAACACTCGTCACTACATCGTTCTTTTCCCAATCGATGCATCGTACTATGATCAGCCGCGAGTTACGTTGTTGTTTGGGAAACGCACTCCTGCATGCCTAGTTAACCTAATTAACCTAGTTAAGCCTTTAAATGTCACTTTAAGCTGTATAGAAGTGTCTTAAAAAATATCTAGCAAAATAATATTTACTGTCATCATGGCAAAGATAAAATAAATCAGTTATTAATTAGAAATGAGTTATTAAAACTATTATGTTTAGAAATGTTGTAAAAAAATCTTCTCTCAGTAAACAGAAATTCTGGAAAAAATAAACAGGGGGGCTAATAATTCAGGGGATTTAATAATTCTGACTTCAACTGTATGTGGTGATAATTTTCTCATTTTGATCTGTTTCTTTTTGGAGATTAAGTTACATTGCAAAGAAAAAAAAATCACTGTATTATGTGGATTTAGAATGACATGAAGTTAATATAATGTCAGATTCTTTTCTTTTTAGAGTGAACTATCCCTTTAAACAGACAGTAACAGCAAGTAAGTCTCACCCCAAGCGAGGGTTCAATGCCACAGAATTGGGTTCTTCCAGGTCAGTTTTAATCAGGTGCTTTCTGTAACGCCCATCTAACATGGCCACTTCCAGACGTTTGAGCTGTGCATCAGCCCAATACAAATTCCTAAAAGAATAATAAAGGCTTATGAGCTGTTACAGACTCATTAACACAAACCTATTAATTATTTTAAAGCTTTTGGGGCAAATATTATATACAAATATAATGTGATTGCTTTACCTGCCAACCCAATCCACTGCAATTCCATAGGGCTTGGTGATGTACTTTATATCCAGCTCCACGGCAGCAGCAATGTTATTATTATGATCATCCACATCTGGCAGAAAAGCTCTTTTAATAGCACCAGGCAAGGCACCACTCCCTTCTACTGTAAAATACACCACACCTAAAACACACCAGAGGGGTCACATATTGAGTACAAATGAATCATTATTTATTATTCTATCATTTAATGTACATTTAGTAAATTTATATCTATATTAGGGTGGAACGATGGCTCAGTGGTTAGCACTGTCGCCTCACAGCAGAAAGGTTGCTGGTTCAAGCCTCGGCTGGGTCAGTTGGCATTTCTGTGTGGTGCTTGCATGTTTCCCCCGGGTGCTCCGGTTACCCCACAGTCCAAAGACATGAGTGTATGGGTGTTTCCCAGTGCTGGGTTGTGGCTGGAAGGGCATCCGCTGTGTAAAACATATACTGGATAAGTTGGCGGTTCATTCGGCTGTGGCAACCCCTGATAAATAAAGCAACTAAGCTGAAGGAAAATGAATGAATGAATAAATGAATATCTATATTAGTTTATAGTCTATCTTATTAATTGTGTACAGACAGAAGGTACATGTTAGGTGTTTATTAGTGTATACTACATTAGTTAACACTTAAAATGGTTCAAAACCTTTCATCAATGTTGTCCTAAAACTGAACAACAGCCTTTATTGTTTTAAAAATTAAAAAAAAAATTGTTTTTGATCCACTACAAATGTTGACTACTATATATATACTGTATATTAGACTAGAATTTATCAGCTCCAGTCTCAGGGACCCACCTAACAGAATGCTTTAAAGTCTGTTTATTTTGCTAGCACACATTGTTATTCTTTAGGTGAAAAATAAATTTAAAAATCTGTGGGTAAGATTGCACTGATTAGTTTTGGTAATCTTTCTGGAAAAAAATTGGAAGTCTTGACCACTTGCTTCCATGATTAGAATGGTGGTCCTTCTTTGTTGAAGTCAGTTTGACAGCTTTAACCACAAACCAACTTAAAAGACTTAACCAGGGATGCAATTCGCAATCGAACGCATTCGCCTCACTAGCTTATCTTCATAAGGGCAACTTTTCCAGAGCAGTCAGTTTGCTCAGTAGCTCGCCTCGTACGGTGTTGCACTTGGCAAAAGATTTTTCCAGAAACCAGGTAAAAACAAATAAGCAATGGGAAACTGTTGCAAAAGTACAAGGCTGCAATGCACTCTTCTCGTTTGCTTTTGTAAACACCAAGTGTGCCACACGCCTGCTTTTGAGTGAAAGTCTCGGCCGTTAGATCGCCCCCTGGGGGCTGGCTGCAGTACAAGCCATAAAGCCCGCCTCCTCCGTGTTAATAAAGAAGACATGAGACCAAATAAAAAAATTAATTACACTTGCAATAAAATGTTCTGAAAGATGGTTCTGGTCAGTTATGGCACTGGTTATCGTGCTGATATAGGTGCAGATCTTCTTTTTGTAAAGAGTATGTTTTGAGCAGTAATTTAAAGCTGGGCGTGTCATCGTGATTGACAGTTCTGACTGACAGTTTCTCAAAGCAGACGTCGGAGCTTCGGCAGGAGACTGAAGTGTTATTATTCGATTTCTGTGTTATTTTACCATGATAAAATGAGTTGCTCAGCAGTAAACTATAGTTTCTGACATACAGGATCTTGTGGAACACTGTTTGTTCGGTAAGTTCAGGGCTTTAGTTTGCTGATACACACCTAACCACCCAGGTAGCAAAATACACTCTTGCCTGCCGGAGACTTACCCCTCAGCCCGACTCCGTCTGCTGTACCTACTCGTGCACATTACTCGCGGGCCGATCTGGCTCGGATGCGGCAGAGTGTGGCAGCGAGTGAATCGGGCCAGATGTGGCGGCCGTTGCCGGATCGGCCCGTGAGTAATGTGCGCTGCGGCCCGGAGCTGGCGGGAATCTTAAATCTTTGTTATATAAAACCTCACTTTTGTTAACGTTATTACAACCATTTGTGTTGATAAAACAGCAAACGCAGGCTCCTATGTAAACGCAAAGTGTACATTAGCGAGCCTTTGTTATAGTGCAGACACCAGCGGTCAAGTGAGAAGTTCGGGGGGTGTGGTGATTTGATGTACAAGCATTTGGTTGGAAGTTCGATTCCGCAGCTCCTCCTCTGGCTCCACCAGGCAGTCCTTCTGCGCATGCCCAGGCTCCAATTTCAGCAGTCTTTTGCGACAGTTTGTGCCTGTCACGAGGCGATTTTTCCTACACAGCGTATAATGGAAAATGGTGCTGTCGCGTCATCCATATTTTATAGTCATTGGTAAACACTATTGGTTGGGGTCATAGAAGAGGGTGTGTGGGTCATTTAATCAGTGGGTGATATTTTATGAAAATCATGCCAGCCATTTTCTCATGAACATGCACTAGAAGAAATTTTAAATGGCACATATGAGAAAATGTAGCCTAATATTTGAGATTCTCAAAAATGTACACAGTAGCCTCTGTTGGATTTGTTAGCAGACATCGCCAAAGCCACGTATTTTGCGGTGCACAAAAAGAAGCCCTGGGCAAATATTTCCAATGAGCCTGGTTTGCTTATTTACCAAAGAATTAATTGTGTATGTGTGTTATTCAGCATAAAATGGACTAGAGCTATGGGTGTAATTTTTGAAGCACAGAAGCAATGTCATTAAGCGCATACTAAATCCAGTGTTGTTGTGGTCCCAGTCGTAGTCCAGTGCCACAATGCGCTCCTCTTCCTGCAAGAAGTCATGGTACTCCTCTGTCTGAAGATTGTAGCGCCGAATGCGAATGTTCTCTGGCAACAGGAGCAGTGGTCCAGGACCTAGGAAAGAGATAATTTAGGATGATACACGTGCCCAAAATGTCTTGATTTGTACCTTTGAAATTTCTGTCCTACCTTCGGCCTCACACTGATTGCCTGTACCAGCTTTCCTGTAGCCCTGGGCACAGTCACAGTGATAGCTTCCTTTAGTGTTCATGCAGGCTTGTGGGCATGTGCCATATTCTAAACACTCATCTATATCTGTAGGGAGCACAATAGACACAGGCTTAGAGTCAAATGAGGCACCACATGCAGTAAGGAATAAAATGATGATGCATTAAGTGTTACATTTTATTTACAGACTCATTTTTTTTTATCAGACTCTATTTATTTATTTAAAATATTCTCCAATCAGATGTAAGATGTGCTTTATGTGTGCATTTGTGTGTACCATTGCAAAGAAAGGTGTTATCCGGATCTACAGCATAACCAGGTCTACAAGAACAGATGAAGCCAGTGCCATTCAGGTTTGTACACTCATGCTTGCATAACTTCTCATCACAGTTGCGGTCATGGCCAAAATCTGAAAAGATGAGCTCATCAGCAACCTGATAGACAAAATCTAATGCAGTTACTTTAGAGTTCTATTTAAAGTAAAATACTGATTGAATAGGGTAATATTTGTTGGCTTACTGCAGCCCAGCTCATCAGTGAGGTCTCCACAGTTGTTATTGTGGTCGCACACGTAAGGCAGAGGAACACAGTGGCCATTTGAGCATTTAAACTCATTTGGTGTGCAGGGGGCGAGAGTGGGTTCTTGGCCTAATTTGAACAAAAAAAAAAAATCATACTGTCATTACTGCCCCATGAAGCACCAGAGCACCATATATACAGTATAAGCTTGACATAGAGTTGAAGTCAAAATTATTAGCCCCCCTGTTTATTTTTTTTTCCCCAATTTCTGTTTAATGGAGAGAAATTTTTCTCATCACATTTCTAATCATAATAGTTTTAATAACTCATTTCTAATTACTGATTTATTTTATCTTTGCCATGATGACAGTACATAATATTTTACTAGATATTTTTCAAGACACTTCTATACAGCTGAAGTGACATTTAAAGGCTTAACTAGGTTAATTATGCTAACTAGTCAGGTTAGGGTAATTAGGCAAGTTATTGTATAACGATGGTTTGTTCTGTAATAATTTTGACCTTAAAATGGTTCTTAAAAAAATAAAAAAAAACTGCTTTTATTCTAGCCAAAATAAAACAAATAAGATTTTCTCCAGAAGAAAAATTATTATCAGACATACTGTGAAAATTTCTTTGCTCTGTTAAACATCATTTGGGAAATATTAAAAAAAGAAAAAACAATTCAAAGGGGGGCTAATAATTCTGACTTCAGCTATATATATATATATATATATATATATATATATATATAAAGCTTGGAGTGTTTGTATTACAAATAGAAACACAATTATAATCAAAAATAAAAAAGCTTACAGGTCAAAATGATTTGCTCTCTGATGTTAAATAGGGTTTCCCTTTTGCTTGATAACAGCCATCAGTCATTTATTGTAGCTCTCAACAAGTTTCAAGCATGCCTCCTGAGGAGTGTAAGCCCATTCTTCCTTAACAAATCTCTTAAGCTCTTCCAGATTTGTTGGCCTTCTAACATGAACTCTAGACTTTAGTGTGCGCCACAGATTTTCTATTGGATTGAAGTCTGGGCTTTGTGCAGGCCAGTCAAGGACTTTCACTTTGTTCTGTTGGAGATAGTTCTTCACCAGAAGTGAGGTATGCTTTGGGTCATTATCGTGCTGGAATACAAAACGTCGACCCAAACCAAGTTTTGTTGCAGACTGTCTGAGGTTATTTTTTGTAAATCTTCTGGTAGTCTTACTTTTTCATGTTTCCTATGACCCTGGTGACTTTCCCCAGTTCCAAATGCACTGAAACATCCCCACAGCATTATACTCCCACTGCCATGTTTCACTGTGGGAATGGTGTTTATTTTGGGTTAAAAACCTCTGCCTTCTTCCTCCAAACATCTCTATGGCCAAAGAGCTCGAGTTTCATCTCATCTGACCAAAGAATACGTTTATTATTTATTATTTTTCTCTAAGTTGTCCTTGGCAAACTTCAGTCAAGCTTGGAGGTGTGTCTTCTTTAAAAGTTGTGTCTTTTTTGATCGACAATCTTTCAGTCCACTCCTCTGCAGGGTTCTAGTGACTGTCTTCGTTGAGACATAAATCCCAGACTTGGCTAAGTCATTCACTAGTGTCTTGGCAGTTGTTTTAGGGTGCTTTCACACCTAGACTTTTGTTCCGGAACGTGGCGCGTTTGCCCAGTTAGCGCGGTTCGTTTGGCATATGTGAACAGGGCAATCGTGCTCGGAATCGCGCCAAAGCAATCGCTCCGAGACCGCCTGAATGAGGTGGTCTCGGCTCGATTGAAACGAACCCTGGAGCGGATCGATTGTAGTGAGAAAGCGATACGATCCGAGCCCGGTTATATCACAGTGTTTTATGGATATGTAATAGGCATACGGCTATATGAAGAGAGAATTATGAGTAGATTATATGAGTCATTCCAGACATCCCAAGTCTCCCGGAAGTTCCGGGAGTATCCCGCAAATGCACAGAGACTCCCAGATGCCCGCAAACAAGCGATAATCTCCCGGAAATCGCGCGTCTTCCTCCCGGTCCTCAAAATACGTCGCGCACCCTTCTCATCACCCCTCCCCTCCTCCCTCTTCAGACATGTCGCGCGCACGCTGTCAAACACCACCAAACCACCCCCGACAGCTGAGCGGGACTCTGCTAAATAAACCATGAAACTCTGACCAATGTGAGGAGAGTTTACTCACACGTGACTTGTTTTAGCTCTTTTGGTCCGTTTAGAAACTTTGCAGTGTGAAAGCGAACCGCGCCAACAACAAAGAGCAACAATGTAACAATTTTAATCCCTGTTTCGGAACAACTGAATCGATTCACTGGTGTGAAAGCACCCTTAGAAACCTCTCTTACTAGTTTTCTTTCCAAAGTTTTGGAAATCTTTTGCTTCCTACCTCTCACAATGTGGATCTCATTAAACTTCTTGATAATATTTCTCATGGAGCTTCTTGACACTTGAAAATGCTTTGATAAATATGTATATCCTTCTCCTTCTTTGTGAGCCTTAACAATTCTTTTTCTCAAGTATAAACTAATTTCTTTTATCTTTGCCATGATGACAGAATGTATTATTGTACTATTTGATTTTCAATATACTAGTATTAAGCTTCAAGTGCAATTTAAAGGCTAGGTTAATTATTAACTAGGCAAGTTAGGGTAATTAGGCAAGTAATTGGACAACAGTAGTTTTTTTTCTGTAGCCAATCAAACAAATAATTACTTAAGGGGGCTAATAATATTGACCTCATCAGCTTTTACTTTAAAAAAAATAATAATTATATTTTTTTTTCAGCCAAACTAAAAGAAATAAAAAAACAAGTTCCAGAATAAAAATACAATAGGAGATGCCGAAAAAGAATTTTGAAAAAGAATAGAAAAAGAAAATTTGAAAAAGAATAGAAATTTCATAAGAGGGCTAATAATTTTGACTTCAACTGTATATATACAGTTAACTTTTAAAATATATATTACATTGTTACTTTTCTATTATTTATGCATTTATTGATTGGTGTAGCCTTTGCAAGCATAAAACAGAAATTTTACAAAGCTTCACTTTTAACTTTAGTGTATTTGTGGTACATTGTACATTTAGACAATTTCACTTTTCTTACAGTAAAATGATATGAGTGAATCTCTTACATTGGTCCTCTTTTTCATCACTGCCATCACCACAGTCATCTTTCTGATTGCACATAAGACCACTATAAATGCAGTAGCCATTATCACAACGGAACTTGGATGGCATTTCACATGTAATGTTCCCTGATCACAAAAAAAAGTTGCAACAGTAAGAAACTAACAATTTCCTGTAAAAAATAATAAGCTTAAACATATAAAACACATTGTAATTATAATTATTTGAAATTGTATTATTTTTGAATCTGTCGCCTTACAGCAGAGGCTGAGTTGCTCATCAGAGCGGTCTCCACAATCATTGAAGCCATCACACACCCACTGCTGATTCACACACAACTTGTTGTGGCACTGAAACTGGTGTGATGGACACCAGCGTCCTCCAGGATAGCGAGTGGCTGTTGGAAAAACAGAAATTTACAAAACAATCTTATCATTTCCAGTGTATGCAATAAAGATCATTTTAATGCTCCATGTTTTTCCAGCTCAGCACACTCACGGCAGGTGGACTCATCAGAGAAGTCCAGGCAGTCAGCATAACCATTGCATTTAAGAGCTTCTGGGATACAGTGTCCAGACGTACACTGGAATGTTCCAGGACGACATGTCCGCAGTTCTACAAAAAACAAAACAAAACAAATTTGTAAATCCCATAGTAACCTAAAAAAAACGTGAAGGGGACTTTTCTGCCATTATGTTATGATTGCCAGCGGTGTTGGTCTTGCAGGCTACTGGAGAGCATTCCCTGTCATTTACACAAACTACAAATCCCATCATGCCCTACATTCACACACCGGTTTCAGTTCACTTATTACACACACAGCTGAATACATCATCACTGATCACATGGACTAAATACACACCATTCACACACACATATAAATTGTTAAGACTTGTTTCCACTGTAAGTTTTACAAAGTATTTTCTTTGACTTGCTTTGCCATGTTTCTGACCATTTGTTTAATGTTTATTGATTATTTACTGCCCGTCTCGCCTGGCTATTGGTTTAAGATTTTGGATTATATGTCTATATTACAGTCTGCTCCTGTTTCAGCATTTGCCTGCCTTACAACTTAAATAAATTTGCATTTTCATCCTACCCCCTGTTGTTCCACTCCAGTTCAACACAGAAACTCAAGACCGAGATTGTTACATATAATGTGATATAGTTCTGAGTGAAATAGTATATATTTAACAAGAAAATGTATTTTGAGGGGTTACAATATAGAAAAAAAGTTAAAGGGTCATTTAAAAGATATAAAAGTGAGGGAGAAAAATGCTGATTTTTATTTTGGGTTAAGCTAAATCTTTAAAAGAGTAATTGGTGTTTATATTGACTTCAGCTTACCGCAGTCCCTCTCATCAGAATTGTCTCCACAGTCATTGTCATGATCACAAACCCAAGCTCCTGGAATGCACTGCTGGTTGTCACACCGATACTCACTCTCAGAGCAAGGTCTAGGTTCTGTGAGTACATACACAAAAACTGAGCTCCAAAGACCTGAATACATACTAAATACATGTTGAGGTGAGCTCTATACACACCTATATGGTAATGATTGACCACTGCATTACTCACCACAGTTTCTCTCATCAGATCCATCGCCACAGTCATTGCTCCCATCACAGCGCCAGCGGATGGGCACACAGCGGTGGTTATCACAGCGGAAATCTCCCAGAGGATCACAGGTTAGTTCATCTGTGTGCAGGAAAATGTGGGAACTGATTATCATTTATTTATCAAATGTTAAAGATGAAATTTGAATCCCTGTTTCTACCTTTAAAAACTAAATTCTATATATTTTGTTCTAATTAAAAGGCGCCCCACATAGCAAAATTTCTCTGGCCCTTTACTCACCCTTTACTCACCCTTTACTTGTTTCAAACATTTCTGAGTTTCTATATTCTATTGAACACAAATTTAGATATTTAAAGAAAGCCAGAAACCTGTAACCATTAACTTCAATAGAATTAGTTTTCCCTACTGTGGAAGTCAGTGGTTACAGACTTCAGCTTTCTTCAAAATATCTTCTTCTGTGTTCAACAGAACAAAGAAACTCCTAAAGATTTTAAACCACTTAAGGGTGAGAAAATAGTGAGTAATTTTTAATTTTTGGGGGAACTATCCCTTTTAAGAAGATAACATTTGAAGGTATGTTCAAGCTTGTTTACTTTAGCTCTTCTTCTTCAGCTGTTCATTTCTGTATTTGTTTCTGTTTAACCATGTTTCCCTTCGGGAGGGGAACTTCAATGCTATGTGGAAACTTTCACTATGGGGATTTCATTCAGAAAGCCAATCATCTGAAAGAGTATGTAAACGGGCCAATGAAATGCCAATGAGTGGGCAGCTTCAGCTTGCGCACCTGATGCTCGTTGCAATTAATTTGCTATAAGAGCACAGTGCAAGCACTTTGCAAGCCAAAGCACCATTTTCACTTCAGAGACTTCAACAGCCTTCTGAGAGAGTCGATGAGGGTTCAGTTTCAGACAGAGAGTGAACGAGAGCGATCTCCCGGTCCAGAGTGTGTGACACGCAGCGGCAGACGGTCGAGCTGGGTTTCTCCCTTGCCTGGCGTCCTTTGGGTCCGGTCCTCCAGAGCGGTATGTATTGTTGCGAATTTACTATAAGAGCAACACGGTCGTGCAGCGCGTCTTTTTCAAGATGTCGCTCCGACTGTGCGTTTCTGGATGCGGTGGTTTCCTGTCCTCGGATGATGGGCACGAGCACTGTGTTTCATGTCTGGGGGTCCAGCATGTTAATGCGGTGCTTGCGGGCAGCGCATGCCATCACTCGTTGGCATGTCTGTTGCGCAGTTAAGATCGCGGTTAGCTCTTGCAAAAGGGCCACCCACCCCAGTTGTCCCCCGCTCCGCGGTGGGCACTCAGGCAGATCTGAGGGTTACAGTGAGAGTAAATCTGCCGCCCTCGGGCTTGTGGACCTCTCGCTCCTCCACGCGCTCCATCCAAGCTTCAAATGAGAGAAGCGATCCATCCTCGGATGGCCGCCCTCTCACTTGATAACACCGAGGCTCAGATGTCCACCGCTGCATCGGAGATGGGCTGTCATGATCTGATGAAGAATCCCCCCCCTCCACTCCCTCCCCTCGGGAGCGAGCGTGGCGGCGGCCGATCTTGAAACAGACATGATAACTGTGCTTTCCCGGGCTGCTTCGGTCGTGGGTCTGGAGATGGTTTATCCCCCAGCCCCGCGGCCGGACCGACTAGATGGGTGTACGTGGACGATTAAAAGGCAAGACCTTCTAGCCTCCCATCCCTTTCTTCCCGGAAGTGCACAGTGGGCTCACGCAGTCTTGAGGGCACCTTTCTCTGCCTGATCTGCGTGCACTTCCGCCTCAACACCCTTGATGGTGGAGCAGCCAGGGAGTTAGATTTGGTGGTGCCTCCTTCTGCTGGAGTCAGCCTTATCTCCTGTCCAAGGCGTGTTGGTCTTCTGCCTGCAAGGAATTCATGGCTGTGCAGTCGGATACGATGGACCATCCATCGGCGGGGATGTAAGACCGCCAGTCTGGGACGCAATGAAAAGCCTTCCAGCTCGCAGGAAGGACGCACTTCGCCAGTGGCTCACGAGGTCTGGGAGGACGGTCTCCTTTCTCTCACACCTCCAGCCCTCCTCTCCGGAGTCTGGGCGTAAGGTGAGTAAATCTCTCACCTCCAGCTCTTCCGCGGGACCCCAGCGCTCCCCGTATCAGCACTCCCACTCCGTGCTGCCCCACTGCTGGTACGTCAGCGATCGTGTCAATGCAGTCATTAGCGAGAGCTCTGCCTGCCTGGTTAGCGCGGGCCAGCCCTTTGCGGGGGCTCATAAGCACGATCAGACTCGCGAACGGCCTTCCAAGTTCACGGGGGTGTTTCTCACCAGGGTCAGCCCTGTGCCCGCCCCTGTCTTGCGAGAGAAGATTGCAAGGATGCAATCTAACCGATCCCTCCAGCCGAGATGGAGAGCGGGTTTACAGCCTGTAATTCATCGTACCTAAAAGAGTGGTGGGCTATGGACAATCCTAGATCTGCGCGTTTTGAACCGCTGTCTGTACAAGCTGCCGTTCAAAATGCTTATGCAGAAGCGCATCCTCCTGTGCGTTCGTCCTTAGGATTGGTCTGCAGCAATAGACCTGAAGGACGCGTACTTCATGTCTCCATACTCCACCTCACCGTCAGTTTCTGACGGTGCGTTAAGGTCAAGCCTGGGAGTACAAGTCCTCCCCTTCGGGTTCTCTCTGTCTCCGCGGGTCTTCACCAAGCTCGCGGAGGGTGCCCTAGCGCCCCTTCGGCTCGCGGGCATCCGCATACTCAATTATCTCCGTGACGGGCTGATTTTAGCCCTCTCTCGGGAGCAATTGATTATGCACAGAGACAAGGTGTTCCAGCGCCTCCACCTATTGGGGTTTCAGGTCAACCGAGAAAAGAGCAAACTCGCCCCCGTGCAGAGGATCTCTTTTCTCGGGTTGGAGCTGGACTTGGTCACCATGACAGCGCGCCTCTCCGGAGAGCGCGCTCCGCTAATGCTAAACTGTCTGATAGAGTTAGACAGCAAAATAGTGGTTCCGCTGAAATCTTTCAGAGGCTCCTGTCACGCCGCTCGGATTGCTCCATATGAGACCACTTCAGCACTGGCTTCACGATCGAGTCCCCAGATGCGCATGGCACGCGGGCACACACCGGGTGACTGTCACTACGCTGTGTCACCGCGCCCTCAGCCCCTGAAACGATCCCTCGTTCCTACAGGCCTGAGTGCCTCTAGGACAGGTGTCCAGAAATATTGTCGTTTTGACAGATGCTTCCAGCACGAGCTGTTGGCAGTGTTCCTCGCTCTCCTCCGTTTTTACCGGTGCTGGAGCGACAACACATGCTGGTCAGGACGGACTGTACGTCGGCGGTGTCGTATATCAACCGCATGGGGGTATCCGCTCTCACCGCATGTCTCAGCTCGCTCGCTGTCTGCTCTCCCGGAGTCATTCGTGGCGCAATCGCTGCATTCCATTTTTCCCCACCGAGCTCAACCGTGCAGCCCATTCGCTCTCACGGCAGTTTCGCCTGGGAAAATGGAGACTCCAGCCCCGACTAGGCCAGCTGTTATGGGCTGCGCCTTTCTCTGTCTAACTCAGAGATTCGTGCGCTCTTGCTTGAGTTCCCCACTTGGCAAACCCTGCAATGTCCACTGGCTACACAGCTGGGCGTGCGTAATACGCATTTCTCCAGTGAGCCTACTTGCACAGATACTGTGTAAAATCAGGGAGGTCGAGGAACAGCTCTCATATTGCGCCTCTCTGGCCCAATCGGACTTGCTTTCTATTCTCCTCGTGATGGCCCCTCCCTGGCACATCCCCTGGAAACAGGGGATAGGCACCGTTTGGCACCCGCGCCCAGATCTATGCCTCACGTACGGTTCATAGATGGAGCGCGGAGGACTTAGGTGACCTACCGATTTGGTGGTTAACACTGTCACTCAGGCTGAGCACCCTCTACGAGGCATGCCCACGCTCTGAAGTGGAGTCTATTCGCTGTGTGGTTAACTTTTTCCCCGAGAAGGAAACCCCGAACATGCCAGATCAGAGTGATGCTATCCTCCTTCAGTTGACTGGAGCTAAGGCTGTCCCCTCCGCTCTGAGGGGTTGGCGTTACGATCATCCCCGTTCTAAGGATGCGGCGATGGCGGCACGCTAGGAAGTATCGTCTTATCATCTAGTTCCCAGAGGCGCGAGACTGGATATTAATTATTCCTGTTTCCCTCTCATACCCACTTGGAGATCTCACTTAGGAGAGGTCTGCTCGATCACTCGACTCAGTATCTTAGATTTCTGTCCAGGTAGACAGCTCTGCTGGTCGGGTTTGCATCGGCCAAATGGGTGAGTATCTGGAGGCATTTTCGGTCAGCAAAATGTGCCAGCGTGTTGGGCCGGCCCACTCTCACGTTTACCTGAGACCCCCGCCCACCTAGGTGTTCTAGGTTCCTACAGCGTTCTTTCAGCTACGTAGTGAACCTGCAAGCGCTGCCCACGGAGGAGGCAGACCCAGCCCCTTTATTTGGTGCGTCCTTCGCGCTTTGCGTATTATACGGACCATACTCAGCTTTTTTTTTTTATCTGTTACAATGATCGGCAGAAGGGAAGTGCCGTATCCAAACAGAGGTTGGAACATACCCACTGAACAGTGAATGCCATCTCCCTCGCTCATCTGAGCCAGGGCGAGCCGTGTCCCCCAGGAGTGAGAGCGCGCTCCTCAAAGCGCGCATCCTTTTGGGCGTTAGCATTCGGCGCCTCTCTAACAGACACTGTAGAGCTGCGGGCTGGGCGACACCTATTGCGAGATTTAATAATCTTGAGGGGAGCCGATTTCCTCACGCGGTGAATGAGAAATTCGGTTAGATGTTGTAAAACGCTTGCTGCGCCATTCTCTCTAACACAGAGATACGTGCGCTTTTTCGCTCTGTCAGTCAAGTTCCCCGCTGGCGAACCCTGCAGATATTCCTCCGAGGCCCCCAGCATCTGACTCAGCGGAGGAGTCAGGCGCTGGCCCGTTACGTTGTTGGTCTGACCTCTCGTCAGCCCGCGTTCTGGGTATAGGTGCCCGCTATGTGTGATTCCCACTAGGCGATCCCATATGCTTATACTGCCACGGTGCAGTCCCTCCTCACAGGCGGACCCGTGTCTTCCCTCACCGCTAACCATCTTATATTCATATGCGTACTCCCCCATCTCAGGGCTAGTCCATATGCTCTCTCGCCACCAGTCTCCCCACTTGGGTAGCAGGTGGCCTCCGCAGCGTCCTCCCTATCGGGACTGCACGCATTCCCAACGTAGTGTCATATTAAACTCCTAGAAATTATTCTAGACGCATTTGCGGCTCCTGAAAAATATATCTAAATCCGTAAATCTTCTGTTGAAGTGGCATAAGTAAGGGCCAGGGAACACGTTGGAAGACCGCGCCTCTGGTGACGCAGGTGCGCTCACGCTCTCTTTTGCCTGGCAAACCTCTCATCGGGGGCGAAGGTAAGGTTCAATCATTATGGCGTTTTCCATACATTTCCCCATAGTGGAAATTTCCATATAGCATTGAAGTTCCCCTCCCAAAGGGGAACGCTCAGGTTACTAAGGTAACCCTCGTTTCCGGAACGGAAATGCTATGTTCCTTAGCCATATTGATTGCCCCTTAGCTGTTGAGGTGAAAGTCTCTTCCGCTAAAAAAATGATGCTTTGGCTTTGCTTGCACTGTGCTCTTATAACAAATTAATTGCAACGAGCATCAGGTGCGCAAGCTGAAGCTGCCCACTCATTGGCATTTCATTGGCCCGTTTACATACTCTTTCAGATGATTGGCTTTCTGAATGAAATCCCCATAGTGGAAGTTTCCACATAGCATTTCCGTTCCCCCCCCCCAGGGAACGAGGGTTACATTAACCGGAGCGTTTCTGTCATTCTATGGGACTTACGACAGGTCATTTCATCACTGTTGTCTAGACAGTCGTTGGTGCCATCACACACAGCCCACAGAGGTATACAACGATAGTTTCCCGTGCAGGAGAACTCAGTGTCCGGATCACACTTATAGTCAGGACCCACTACAAAAACAGAATGAGAAAAAAGATCAGTTAACTCCAAGTTGCTAAAGAAAAGTCAATTTTTCTAAAGAGACACTCACTGCACACTTCAAGCGGCTCATCTGAATTATCTCCACAGTCATTCTGTGCATCACACACGTAACTTTGTGGTATGCAGCGTCCTTTTTTGCATTGAAACTCTCCAGGTTTGCAGGTCTTGTCTGTGCAACTGTCTGTTTCCTCATCGCTGCCATCTGCACAGTCCACCACGCCATCACAGTGCCAAGATATGGGAATGCAGTGCTTATTTTTACACTGGAACTGGTTCCCGGTGCAACGGTGGTCACCTGGATAATGAAAGAAGTTTTTAGAGAAACAACTGTTGATCCAAAAACTGCTAATAACTGAATTAAGTCAAACTTTAACATTTTCTTGTGTTAAACTGTTATTAGGGCCTTTCACACTGGGTAGTTAGAACTCAGTTACAGGAAGTAGCCACTTCCAAAAACTTTCTTCATGACATTTTCCTGGTAGGAACTAGGAAATCTGAAGTGATAAATGCTGGCTGACAGTGACATCAATGTGGCATTTAACTATATTAACTACTGGTGGAGGGAATATGCTGTGATCGTAGCTGTATCATGAATTTTGGGATAACAGATGGAATGTAAACCAGTAGTTCAAGGGACTATGAAAACATTCCTCTCATGCGAAAGCCCCTATTAAAGTATAACACATTCCTGCTTGAGATTAACTAGACTAGACTAGACTAGACTAAGTGTTTCATACTGCAAAGTGCAGCGTCTTCATCAGATCCATCAAAGCAATCCTTGTGGCCATCACATAGGAAAAATGGGTTAGTGCAGTTCCCATCCTGGCACTGAAACTGCCCAGTTTTGCAGTAATGTGGAGGACATGTTTGAGGCTCATCAGAGCCATCACCACAGTCTGACTGGCCATCACACTTCCACCATATAGGAATGCACCTGGAGACAAAAAATGTAGAAATAAAAATATCATCTCGTGTGCCAAAAGATTCACATTAAAGCAAAACTGGGTGGTAGACAGAACTCATCAATTAGAAGTCCAGTTCTGGACTCTAGAGAATTACCAATATAAAAAGAACTTCATTCAAAGATGCAGTTACTTTTAAAGTGCCCCAATTATGATATTTTAAAGGTTTACCATTTTGTTTTGGACACATTCTACAATAGATTTATATGCATCAAATGTCAGTTTTTCATCACACAGTACAGACTGAAATACATTTTCCCATAATATATATTGTACTCTGTTTTAAAAGTTTCAGAAACTGTTCACCATTACGATATCTGAATCATAGCTCCAGAGGCTTCCTCAGCACTTGTATACATAGTGATACAAACAGTAACAACACCCTTGGGAAGTGTTTGAAAAGTGAAATTACTTTTGTAGTGCTGAAAACATTTCTTTATCACATACGTAAAGAGTACCTAAAATCTTACTCAAGTAAAAGTAAAGGTAACTGATTACATTACAAGTTACTAGTCACCAATACCAGTACCACTTGAGTAAAAGTAGAGTATACATTAGTCCTAAATTAAGACTTAGAGATGCACTAGTCCACAACTCTCATGAAACACATCAGTGAAAGTTAAATTACATTAAGGTCAACATAAAATGCTCACACTCCACCTGTCACGATCACCAGCGATCTTCTCCCCTTAGATCGCTGGTTTACATGCACAAGCACCCATGGACTACAAATCTGCCACCTAATGGACTACATTTCCAAACATGCACTACTCTGACATCACACACAACCGGTTACTCATCTCCACTGATTGCACACACACCACTGGAGGCTTGTCAAGACTGATTGCACTCAACATATAAGCAGCACACACACTCATTTCAGTGCCGAGTCTTGTTATCTGTTTACAGTGACACCACAATGTGTTTTCCTTTGTTCTAGTTTATCTGGTTTTGATCTTTGCAACGTCTGTCTGTTTATCCTGTCTGCTGCCTGCCTTTGACCATTTGCCTTCCATCTGACTACGACTCTGGATTGCCTTTATATATCTGTTTGCTCTTGCTCTGATCATTGCTTGCCTGACCATCCTGCTAATAAACCTGCATGTGGATCCGCACCCCTGTTGTCAGTGTCCTATCCTTGGTTACAGAAGACTAAGCCACAACATGGATCCAGCGGGTGTCAAGATCATGCGTCTCCGTCAGGAAGCCAAGTCAATCGAGGAGTATGTGGAGGACTTTATCCAGGTAGCTCATTTAATATCTATGAACAATTCATGCCTAATGATTTTCTTCCGTGGAGGACTTTCTGAGCCCCTTTATTCATACATGCCATTTCCTGAACCCCATTGGACACTAGAGTTTTACATTGACCTTGTACTCAAACTCAGTGGGTCCCCCTTCACCATAGGCGAGGTGGAGGAAACCCCTAAATGTTTTTTTTTTGGGGGGGGGGGCAATAGACCGCGAGGCCCGCCGGCAACGGGGCTGGCTGTTCCCTCCAGTAAAACCATTATGCTGGCATCACCCATACTCTTGTCTACAGTTGATCAGTCCTCCAGTTCTCCAGCTCACAAAATGGCCGCCTCCAGTTCTCTAGCCAAAAAAATGGCCGCCTCCAGTCCTGCAGCTAACAAGATGGCCGCCTTCAGTCCTCCAGCTCACAAGATGGCCACCTCCAGTCATCATGTTCACAAAATGGCCACCTCCAGTCCTCCAGCTAACAAAATGGCCGCTTCCAGTTCCCCAGTTCACAAAACGGCCGCCTCCAGTCCTCCAGCTCACAAGATGACTGTCTCCAGTTCCCCAGTTCACAAGATGGCCGCATCCAGTTCCCCAGCTCACAAGATGGCCGTCACCAGCCCTCCAGCTCATGCATGGGTAAGCGCCAATCTGCCACCAGCTCACAAGATGGCTTTATGTTCCGAGTCTGTTCCTGCCATAGTTCCTGTTCCTGTTCCTGTAATGCCATCACCTGAGCCACCAGAATGGCCACCACCACCCGAGTTGCCAGAGCTACTGCCACCACCAGAGCTGTTCCTACCAGAGTTGCCACCGCCACCTCCAGAGCTGCCAGATCCTCAGTCACTGCCAGAGCTGCCAGATCCTCAGTCACTGCCAGAGCTGCCAGATCCTCAGTCACTGCCAGAGCTCCCAGATCCTCAGTCACTGCCAGAGCTCCCAGATCCTCAGTCACTGCCAGAGCTCCCAGATCCTCAGTCACTGCCAGAGCTGCCAGATCCTCAGTCACTGCCAGAGCTGCCAGATCCTCAGTCACTGCCAGAGTCGCCGCCGCCAGAGCTGCCAGAGTCGCCGCCGCCAGAGCTGCCAGAGTCGCCGCCGCCAGAGCTGCCAGAGTCGCCGCCGCCAGAGCTGCCAGAGTCGCCGCCGCCAGAACCCTTTGTATTCCCCGAATGGCGGAAGCCAGATATCTCTGAATCCCTCGAATGGCAGGCGCCAGATATCTCTGAATCCCTCGAATGGCGGGCGCCAGAAACCTCTGAATCCCTCGAATGGCGGGCGCCAGATATCTCTGAATCCCTCGAATGGCGGGCGCCAGAAACCTCTGAACTTCCCGAATGGCGGGCGCCAGAAACCTCTGAACCCCTCGAATGGCGGGCGCTAGAAACCTCTGAATTCTCCGAATGGCGGGCGCCAGAAACCTCTGAATTCCCCGAATGGCGGGCGCCAGAAACCTCTGAATCCCTCGAATGGCGGGCGCCAGAAACCTCTGAATCTCTTGAATGGCGAGCATCAGATGACCCTGAATTCCCCGAATGGCGGGCGCCAGATCCACTTGAATTCCCCAAAGGGCAGGCGCCAGATTCTCCTGAATTCCCCGAAGGGCGTGCGCCAGATCCTCCTGAATTCCTTGAAGGGCCAGGGGTACGAGACTCACCTGAGTCCCACAAAAGGCCCGAGAAGTGACCTGAGTCCCACGAAAGGCCCGAGCAGTCACCTGAGTCCCACGAAAGGCCAGAGCAGTCACCTGAGTCCCACGAAAGGCCAGAGCCGTCACCTGAGTCCCACGAATGGTCAGAGCCGCCACCTGAGTTCCACGAATGGCCAGAGCCGCCACCTGAGTTCCACGAATGGCCAGAGCCGCCACCTGAGTTCCACGAATGGCCAGAGCCGCCACCTGAGTTCCACGAATGGCCAGACCCGCCACCTCAGTCCCACGAATGGCTGCCAAAGCCGTATAATTTCCAAGAGTCACCAGAGCCGTGTGACTTGCCAAAACCTAAGCCTCTTGACCCACTGGGGTTGAAAGAACTGCCAGTGCTCCTTGAACCCAAGCCTCCTGACCCACTGGGGTTATATGAACTGCCAGTCCTCCTTGAACCTAAGCCTCCTGACCCACTGGGGTTATATGAACTGCCAGTGCTCCTTGAACCTAAGCCTCCTGACCCACTGGGGTTATACGAACTGCCAGTGCTCCTTGAACCTAAGCCTCCTGACCCACTGGGGTTATACGAACTGCCAGTGCTCCTTGAACCCAAGCCTCCTGACCCACTGGAGTTAAATGAACTGCCAGTATCTCCTGAACCCAAGCCTCCTGACCTACTGGGGTTATACGAACTGCCAGTGCTCCTTGAACCCAAGCCTCCTGACCCACTGGGGTTATACGAACTGCCAGTGCTCCTTGAACCTAAGCCTCCTGACCCACTGGGATTATACGAACTGCCAGTGCTCCTTGAACCCAAGCCTCCAGACCCATGGGGGTTATATGAACTGCCTGTGCCTGCTGAACCTAAGCCCCAGACCAACCGCAGCCCCAACTCCATGCTCCAGGCCCTCTGCAGCTCCAACTCCATGCTCCAGGCCCTCTGCAGCTCCAACTCCATGCTCCAGGCCCTCTACAGCTCCATGCTCCAGGCCCTCCGCAACTCCACGCTCCAGGCCCTCCGCAGCTCCACTCTCCGGGCCTTCCGCAGCTCCACGCTCCAGGCCCTCCGCAGCTCCAACTCCATGCTCCAGGCCCTCTGCAGCTCCAACTCCATGCTCCAGGCCCTCTACAGCTCCATGCTCCAGGCCCTCCGCAGCTCCACTCTCCGGGCCTTCCGCAGCTCCACGCTCCAGGCCCTCCGCAGCTCCACTCTCCGGGCCTTCTGCTGCTTCATGCTTCAAACACGCCTCAGCTGCATGGTCCTGTCCCTCCATCCCTCCCCCTGTTCCGCCTCCGCTCCACCTCCCGCCTGAACTGTGATAGGAGTGTCTTGAAGCCACTCCTTAGAGGGGGGGCTCTGTCACGATCACCAGCGATCTTCTCCCCTTAGATCGCTGGTTTACATGCACAAGCACCCATGGACTACAAATCTGCCACCTAATGGACTACATTTCCAAACATGCACTACTCTGACATCACACACAACCGGTTACTCATCTCCACTGATTGCACACACACCACTGGAGGCTTGTCAAGACTGATTGCACTCAACATATAAGCAGCACACACACTCATTTCAGTGCCAAGTCTTGTTATCTGTTTACAGTGACACCACAACGCGTTTTCCTTTGTTCTAGTTTATCTGGTTTTGATCTTTGCAACGTCTGTCTGTTTATCCTGTCTGCTGCCTGCCTTTGACCATTTGCCTTCCATCTGACTACGACTCTGGATTGCCCTTATATATCTGTTTGCTCTTGCTCTGATCATTGCTTGCCTGACCATCCTGCTAATAAACCTGCATGTGGATCCGCACCCCTGTTGTCAGTAGGGATGCAACGATTATAGATTTTGGTTGTACGATTATAGTCTAAGAAATAATCACGGTTTCACGGTTATCACGATTATTATGCATTTATTAATTTTAAAACACTGCTACTTTAGAAAATCACATGAAAATTCCTTATATTTTAAAGTTTTATTTATTGCTGCTCAGTAACCAGTACAGCACATAATAATATTAAAAACAAACAATAGTCCATGTCTCACTTTGTGCTTAAAAATAAGTAAAATTTTTGACATTTAAACATACATAATGTTTACACTGTAAATAAATGACAGAAAAATTAAAAAATCAATAAAAAAATAGCCTTTGTCTAATGTACGGCTTGAAATTAACATTTTTACTTGGCACCACTGGTGCTCCCAACTTCAAACATTTTAGGAGCACCATAAAAAAAAATTGGGAGCACCCACCAAAAATGAATGAGCACCACTGCAAATGGTATATTAACAGATTTATTGCAATTGAAAACAGCATCAATCAGGACTAACAAAAACCAGAAACATCTATCTAATTCTGTTATGACTTACTGATATTTGTGCAATAATTCCAAAATAAATGTCTAATAATTATAAAATATTAATGATGTCGATGATGACAATAATACTAACAATGAATTACATTATCATGCTGTCCTGAATGTGCTTGAATGTGTTATCTGCTATAAAATGTCCTAATGTTACTTTATGAGAAAAAAAATCTATGGTTTGCATCAAACAAAAATGAAGCATTGCAGTAAGAAATATGCATTTTGCACTATTGTTTTTATACACATGTCAATATAATAACCAGAAAGATCGGACAAAAGAAAGAAAGAAGTCTCACTTCTACCACTCTTTAAAGGTTTTGGTTTGTGTCATTTTAAATGCTCAGTCTCATTATGCGCTGATTTTCAGTTTTCTGTGTTTGTGGAAAAGCAGGCGAGTCAGCCGACCCAATATATGACCGGCACAGAGCAGGATTCTCGCGATGAACACCTGCACAGTATTCTTTGTCATGAGCCAAAGTTTCAGTTTAAACTTAGTAAAGTCAAGCTTCTTTGGCAAAGAGATCTATACACTGTTAGATTGTACATTTAGCGTCCATTTGTGCTGAACACGCAGAGAATCCAACGCATCGAGATTCGGGCCATTAAACAGCTGATCCACTCTGAGTCTTTCAGCACTCTCTCTGAAATCACTGGATTGATCTCGGCTGGTGGATCAACATTCACCGCATGATCCTCTCATCGGCGCCAATAATTCTAACTTTAAGTGGTTTTGCCAACTTGTGTACTTTTCATTGCTTCTTCCTCAAACTTCAGCCGTTTGCAGTTCCCGCGGTCACAAACGCCACCATCTCAACTAGTGCGGCTGAAAAGCGTGAGCGCATTGCATCGCGTGCGCGTCCCTCCTTTGGAAATAATTAACTTGCACAAGCTAGCCTTAGTTAATAGCCTCAGTCATAGTTAATCCAGTGTGCGTGGTTATTAGTCTCGGTGTACAAACTAGCGCACAGTTGGCATAACTTTGTTTAGTTGCTGCAGTTTTGTTCTGTGCAGAAACGCGGTGTTGAGAAGCCTTTACGATTAATTAACCGTGACGAATTAAAGCGCGGTTAATAGTGAAACCGGTTAATCGTTGCATCCCTAGTTGTCAGTGTCCTATCCTTGGTTACACCACCGGCTTATTCCCTTGTCAAGGGTAAGCACAACATTATGAACCACCTGAAAATGAAACTAAACACCTCAATTATTTAACAGCCTCTTTAACATGTACAGACACTCAAATGTCAGTGAAGTTCAAGTGCCCAAAATGTGTATACTGTAATAAGTAAAAAGTGACCAAATAGTTACTTGGGGATAGTTCACACAAAAATAAAAACTGAAAAGGTCCCAAAATGTATGAAACCATCACTGAAGTAGTACATGTGACTTCAGTGTTTGAACTTAAATTTTATGAGGGTTTTTGTACACAAAGTATTTACAATACTGATTTGATCGATTGATTGTGCACAAAGTATTTTTGTAGCCTAATAAAATTAAAGTTCAACCACTGAAATCAATCAATCAATCAATCAATCAATTAATTTCACTTTGTTTAACACTTTTTTCACTTCTACTTCAGACTATTGTTTATTGCACATTCAAAAAAGCATGTAACACACGGACCGTGGCTGAAGAATGGGATTGCCCTTAAATACCATATTTCTTACTGGTTTGACATATGATCATAAGTGCCAGAACGTCTGGCGTCAAAGGTCGCGGTGCATGACATGATGCATTTTGGCTTGTTCATCTGCTTAATTAAAATAAGCTGAATCAACACAATTCTTGAGATTTCATTGGGACAACTTAATTGTTTTATGTTCAATCCACATAAATTTGTTAAAAGTGTTAAGTTAACTTAATCCATTTGTGTTGGGACAACAATTGTGTGGATCCTTGCATTTTTTTTTTACAGTGTATGCATATGAGTGGCCCAGAGACAAAGGAAATCTCCCGCTCAAACTTTGCCATGAAAATATTGGTCAGTCAGTAGTGAACGGGTGTGACTTGACCAATAGTTAAAAACTCCCCAACATCATGGCAGAAGGTCTCCGCAGAAGTGTCCCTGACACAAAAAGGGACAGACTGCATTTCTGTACCCCCGTGACTCGCCTGAGTCCACGTTTCTTATTTTCCAGCAAATTAAACTCAGTTTAAAGTTTGTGTCTCGCATATCCTCTGATCTGCGTCACAAACTCCACACCAACGAAAGGACTTCTTAAAAGACTTCATCTTCCAAGCATCAGAAAAACTCGCACAACAAGACAGACCCAATAAATTCAGGTATTTAATCCTGCGTTATGCTGTGCCCCCTCACAATAAAATATGGTCCAGAAAAGATGTACTGTTGGCAGTATATTAGAAAAAGCATAATAGGGGCACTGTAGCAAAAAACACAGTGGTGGGCAGTAAAAGAGATACTTTAACACTGTTGGAAAATAAAAAATTCACCATTTAAAATTATTTGAATCTGTTAAATATGACTGCAATTAAACTAAAACAAGTTTGTAACAAATGAATGACATGGCACATTTACGCAATAAAATCTACATTTTCGTCATACGTATTATTCCAAAAAAGTGTTATCTGGACATCCAGTCTTTAGAAGACCTAAAGACTGGTGTAGGAATGAAAATTATCATATGCATTTGTTTATATGGCAAAACATGTCTTTTTCACCAAGAAGGTTCACACAGATTCCAAAGGCAGATACTGATGAGATCAGGGTCTGGTTAATATGTGGACTTTGGGGGGTTTACAATGTGGTCACATGTTTATTGGTCAGTTTGTATGTCTCAGGATTTCGGCTTTGGTCACACGATAATAATAATAATAATAATAATAATAATAATAATAATAATAATAATAATAATAATAATAATACATTTTATTTATAACACACTTTTCTAAGACCCAAAGCGCTTACAAGAAAGTAAAAACAACAAAGCACAGTAAAACAATAAAATGTACAAAAAACACAGTAATAAAAAAGAGATATCACAAATTAAAAACAGTCCTAAAGAGATTAGTTTTAAGTAGCTTCTTAAAACTGTCCAAGGAGCCAGCATTCCTAATGTTTGTGGGGAGAGCATTCCACAGTTTGGGTGCACGGAAAGAGAACGCCCTACCTCCCATGGTGCTGAGTTTACAGCGAGGCTGAGACAGCGTAGGACCAGATGCAGAGCGTAGACATCGAGAGGCAGAGGAAATGGATATCAAGTCACAAATGTAACCTGGAGCAGAACCATGAACCACTTTATATGTTAAAATCAATGTCTTAAAATCAATACCAGACTTGACGGGCAGCCAGTGAAGCTGTTGCATACAGGAGTGATGTGAGACCGAGATGATGTATGTGTCAGCACACGTGCTGCAGAATTTTGGATGTATTGTAGAATCTTGAGAGAATTAGCTGGTAACCCTCCAAACAGAGAATTGCAAAAATCCAAACGAGACGTTATAAAAGCATGGACAAGTCTTTCAGCGTTCGGCCTTGAGAGGAAAGGACGCAAGCAGGCTATATTTCTAAAATGATAAAAGGCCGTTTTACGTAGTTAAATGTTTAAAATGAGGCTTCAGACTAAGCTGAGAGTCCAGGAGAACACCAAGATTATGCACCTGCGGAGATGGTGATAAGGCTATTAACACAAACATTAGGAATGCTGGCTCCTTGGACTGTTTTAAGAAGCTACTTAAAACTCATCAACTATTAACTCAAATTCACTACACCTCTTGATGTTAGAAGGAGTGCCAACCAGTAAAATCTTGGTTTTTGAACTATTCAGCTTAAGATAATTATGTTGCATCCAAGTTTAAATTTCAATTAAGCAAGCGTTAAGCGATGACATTGATGCAGATGAATTGGGAGAAGTGTTAATATAGATCTGTGTGTCATCGGCATAACAATGATATCTAATCCCAAATTTTTGCAGGACTTGACCAAGAGGCAACATATAAATACTAAAAAGAAGTGGACCAAGTACTGACCCTTGGGAGACACCATGACATAAAGGAACAGTATGCGATCTGTGACCCCCCACATAGATAAACTGTGAACGTCCAGAAAGATAGGATTTAAACCAATTCAGCACAATCCCATCCACACCAACCTATTTATGAAGTCTGTTCAAAAGTATGCTATGAGAAATTGTATCAAAAGCTGAGGTTAAGTCTAAAAGCACTAAAATACCACAAGCCCCCGAGTCTGCAATCAAGAGGTCATTAACGACCTTAACTAAAGCAGTTTCCGTGCTATGCCCTGATCTAAAAAAAAAATGCAACAAACAGAGCATTTGCTTGCAGGTGTTCTTGCAGTTGAACAAGAACCTTTGCCAGAAAAGGTAGATTAGAAATCGGCCGATAATTAGACAGATCAGAGGAGTCACTGCCAGGCTTTTTTAAAATCAGTGTAACAGCAGCAGTTTTCAGAGCAGTTTCAATAAAACCATGCTAAATTAAGCATTCACAATAGTGGTAATATGGGGCACGAACACTGATAGACAGTTCTTCAGAACAGAAGTTGGGAAAGGATCAAGAACACAGGATGAGGAGTTCAGTGACTTAACAGTTTCGCAATAAAATCATAATCAGCAATATTAAGAGTCAAGAAGCCAGAAGCAGGAAGAACAGAGGGTGAAGGTTCAACATATGTGGAATCAGAATCACCAGCAATGGAAGAGAAAATATAGTCAGTCTTGGTTGTAAAGAAATGTAAAAATTCATCACAGTGCTCAGCAGTTGCAGGGGTGAAATTATTAGGAGGTCCAACCAGATTAGTGACTGTTCTAAACAGAGTTCTAGAGTTGGAATTTTGACTACAAATGATATGCGAGTAGTATTCCCTTTTCGCGACCATCAGCGCATTATGATATTCCATTAGATGCTGCTCAAACATACTGTAAGCTTGTGTATCACAAGCCCAGATTTATTATATTTTCTTTCCAATTGCCTGTTAACAGTCTTCATTTTTCTTAACCTCATTCGTAAACCAGGGCGACGATTTTGTAAAAGAAACGGAGCGAGTTTTCAGTGGAGCAATATCATCAAGAAGAGACTTAAAAACAGAATTGTATTGGGCCACTGTAGACATAATAGGAAAACCTTCAATGTGTTGACTAAGCTGGTCAAGGTCAATGTCACCAAGTTTCCTAAAAGTGATTTTGATAGTAGTCTGAGAAGATGGTGTACTCAGATCGAACGTAATGAGTTTATGGTCACTAAAAGGCACCACAGTTGCTTTAAGTGACTGAATATTCACTCCAGTGGCACAAACCAAATCCAGTGTGTGACCACATTTGTGTGTAGGAAAGTCAACATGCTGGATCAAGTTAAAACAGTCAAATACTGTATGTCCAGTAAACATGCAGCTTGAGCACAGTCTACATCCTCAACGTGAAAATTGAAGCGCTCAAGACATGTGTAGCATGGCAAAGCACACATATTTAAATTTAAAAAGTCATTAGATTGAAAAAGTGAAAAGTCATTTGAAAAGTCATTAGTTTCACAAATGCAAAGAAAGTCCAGATCATTATCAATAATTAAGTCACAAATCAAAGCTGCTTTATTATTGATAGAACGTGCGTTTAAGTGGGCAAACCTGACAATATTTAGTTGATCTTCACTGGATGGTGAAGCCTTCTGGTACCACGTCCACCGCAGGAAGCATAGTGTGTTGAAGTTGGTAAAGATCCGTTCCAGAGTAATTGAACATGTTAAAATCCAAGCGACCACTGTAGGTCTTGTCCAATGCTCCAATAAAAACCAGAATGAGGAAAATCAGCTGAGTTAGCCGCATGCTAGCACCAAGGACTCAGAGAATCAAGCAGAGCGTCCAGGGCACAAACTCAGCTCCGGTTTAATGTTATGTCCGAAAATACGGAGGAGTATAAAAGTATAAAATTACATATATAAAAGACTGAAACTAAAAAAACATAGATAAAAAGATAGACATACAAAAACTGGTGGAGAAGCGGCAGCCAAACTGCGCCAGCGTCCTCTCCGTATGTTGCATGAGCATACAGCTACACCAACCAAAAGGACCATCAAGAAAGATACAAAATATGTGGTAAACTTTGCTCTGTCTCTTTTCCTGCTCTGTGCTTTTCCTGACCTGGAGTCTATCTTCTCTGGCTCTACTACTATCAGGTTATCTTCGGGGCCTACTCTCTTTAGCTGCGTCTGAAACTGCCTACTGCTTAGTAGGTACTTCATTTAAATTTAAACGTACTACTCTGCCATTAGAAAAGCGTGTTCTATACAGTATGAATGTGAGAAGTATGAATGGAATTCGGACGTACTACATCCGCCATTTTGTCATGGTCACGTGACCTACCTGCATCAGTTGCATCGCTTCACTCCCATTCATGAATTCTCCTGTGAGGCATCATGGGATAGCCTAGCGTGCATGGGATGCGCACTTCAGAATCTCGCCGGAAGTATTAAGTCATCCGGGTACTTCTCGCATACTGATTTTCTAATTCTATGAATTCGGACATACTACTCGGCTGGCATACTGTTTTAGTGCACTATATAGTATGGAAGTATGCTGTTTCAGACCCAGCCTACGTCTCCCTCTCTCAGGGGCACAAAAAGTGGGTATGCAGTATATGCGGTGCATAGGGGTGCCACACATGGAGGGACGCCATTGTGCCAATACTATTTTTGAAATTATCCTTATTAAAAGATTCAAATAATAAAAATAAATAAATATTTTTGGTTAAAAATGTTTATTTTGCATTTTATACGAATATAATATGGTATTTTATTAAAGAAAGAATTATACCACCCCTTCCCCTCCCTTGACCATTTGATTGATCCGTTGCTCTGTTACAGTCACATGTTCAAAATGCAGAGAAGAATGAAGAGGCATAGAAAAAAATGAAAAAACAAAACAACAAACAATACCTTATAATAAAAACTGCCATGACAAATTGGATAATAAGAGATTGGTAAGCTTAACCTTCACCATTATTACCATACTTTTAATCAACTTCTAATGTTTTTGAGAGCGACGGGCCATATCATCAATCATTCATTATTGCCACCCAGTCACTGCATGGGCTTTTATTTAACATAAATGCAGAAAACGTGGGGAAAGTGACACACGGCCACACCTGGAAATATAGCAATGCTCTCCCACATTTTTAGCTTTTAATGCTGCCCTTATTTCCGTTTTTAGTATAAGATTGCAGAAGGATGGTTTGAGTAGAAATGTACAGTTTTCCCCATCATGCTGATTACTTTTAAGTCATTCGGCAGAATTACGTACAGTTCGAACCGCTGTAGTTAAAATACCATTCTTACACTGGCATTTTTATAAGATTAATTAAACACCTTGAGAGATCATGAGAGAATGAATTCACATACTTCTCGTTGTCTCCACAGCGGAACTGAGTGCTGGAGCAGTCGGCCACACACTGAATCTTAAATCCGATAGCCAGACCAATGAAGTGGTCCGGACATTCACATCTGGCCTCTGTCCCACCCGGACCAATCAGACACAGGTGACTACAGGTCAGGTAATGGTCATTACATGGATTGTCACCTAGGGAGATATTAATTAATCATTCAAACAGCTATCAAACAATTGAAGTTAATGGTGAAATGAATAATATGCTGTCTTACTGTGTGGCTGTCTGTAAGGGTGATAGATGTGAATGTCATTAGGGCGATGTGTGTTGTTGCCCATTACAACACGGTTAGCGCCAGTGTACTTGTGGGCTCGTTCTATGGTGTGGGTATTCCAGTCAGTCCAGTACACCAAATCCTCAAACAGGGTCAGAGCGTAAGCATGGGGCAAGGAGCCTGTTATAGCTCTATGTCTGTTTTGACCATCCATATCAGCATAACTGTAGCAAAACAAATATTAGAAAGACAGCTTTTAAGAATACACAATGCATAACACATTTAATTTCTTTCAAGGTAAAAACAAGGCTATAATTGTAATGCCTCTGGACAGCTATTACCAGCATACAAGACCTATTTAAATGAAGGAATAGTAAAATCGCTAAATACGTAAATAAATACAGTAAATAAATAAGTAAATAACATATTTCTGATCAACATAAAAATTGTCATGAACTGGTTGGTTCAGCCAATGCGAAAGTGCAGCATTAAGTGTCACATCTACATGGGAGCTAAAGCTTCTAACAGCAGCTGAACTGACTCAAAGACTTTCACAAATTATGACTACATTTATTTATTTGGAAAGCGCATAGTATTCTGCCATATCACACTGGTTTTATTTCAAATTAATTAGTTTATAAATAATTTTTTAGTATTAAATAAAACGCAGTTAATAACAAATAGTGAATCTCAAAATCAATGTCTATACTGAATATTATAATGTTTAGATAAAAAATTAAAAAAGTATTTAAAACGTTTTTAGTATTTGCTTCATTCATTTAGATGAAGTAGAATTTTATCTGGGCTTACATTGAAAAGTTATTGATTTAGCTGTTATTATCAATTTAACTTATGAGTTTTTAAGGGGATAATTCACCCAAAAATGACAAGTCTGTCATTTACTCACCCTTGACTTGTTCCAAATCAATTTTTCTTTATAAAAAAAGAAGGTTAGAAACCTTTGACAAATTGACATTGACATACATAGTAGGAAAAACAAATACCATGAAAGACAATTATAGTTATAGCTAGGGCCAGATAGAATCTGCTGACATTTTTTGCTATTTCTGCGCAGAAAAAAAATCTGATCATTTTGAAGGATTTGATTAATTTTGGGAGTATTGTAACTAAAAACTGATTATATAAAAAAAAGATCCACTTATTTGGTAAACAAAGCAAGTCTCTCATATAATATATCTACATAAAGACAGAAAATTACTTTACAAACTGTATTGTAAATAAAACAAATTTTCAAATTAGTCAATAATATTACTGTAGACTCAATAATGGGCAAAAATTGAAAAATTCTTCAATTGTAGTTCATCGTATTTTGTTTTAAACAGAATTAAAAAAAAACTTGAATGTTGCTGAGTGTGTCAGTGTTTCTTTTATGCTTTTGTTATTGTGTTTCAAATACTGTACATCTAAGCTTGTGGTTAAAAAAAATAATAAAATAATACCTACTTATGTAATTTGGTTTGGATATAGTAAAGATCACAACTTACTCAAGGAAATTAAGGTGAGCATCGGCAAAAAATATTTTGTTGTTGGTGTAATCGATGGTCAGGGCATGCGGCCACACTAGCTTTGTAGTGATGAGAGCTGATGCTTTGGTTCCATCCATGCCAGCTCTGCCAATGAAAGCCTTCCTCCCCCAATCTGTCCAATATAGCCATCTGAGCAGGAGCAGGAAAGGGAAAGTTAAGACAGCTGTTCAACTAAGCAAATGAAATAAATATTCACTTTTAATTTTTAGCTTACCCATATTTAGGGTTAACAGCAACTGCCTGAGGACTGGCAAAGCAGTATGTGGAGTTGGTGTCAACACAATCTTTGAAGAGTTTTTTCCGGTAACGTCCATCAAGTTCAGAGACGTGAATGGCTCCCACAGTCGCATCTGCCCAATACAGCTTTCTGCAAGGAAACATCCACTCTTGAATTAACCCTGTCCAGTTGTTTTAAAGGGGTGGTCTAATGCTATTTCATGCATTTAATGTTATTTACACTGCTAAATATGGAGTCTCATGCTCAAACATGGGTCTAGTTTAAAAATATATATTTTTCCAAAAATCGTACTTCCAGTTTATAACTAGTTTTGATATTTTATTTTTTCCAGTCTAGCTGTTGATTGCATAATCAACCAAGGGTGAAAGTTCATTGATGGACACTTCTCCCGGAAAAGTGCATACATGACTCGGCAATAGTGCTACAGAATTTGGCCAAAAATGAATCCCAAAAAGTGTGATTTTTAATGTGAGCGAAAGCTGATCTTTTTTAGTCAAAGTTAATTTAACCCTGTCAACCGTACGTTTTAAATACTTCAGCCGACCTCCCTTCATAAGTTATTTAGAACGCATCACTTTTATTTTTCCATAGCGACATATCTGTTTTATGACATGACATGCCACAGCCCCACACACTGCAGAGGAGATTAGAGCTGCTGGATTTACAACACGTCAATTCATCAAGTTCTCCTAAACTACTGTACATGAAATTAATTGTCTGTTGACTGTAGAGCAGAGTAAACATTGTAGTTACTTAAACAGTGTGTATCTGTTGTGAATAACACACACTGTAATAGTAAGAGTAAAATGATCACACAGACATTAGCGTACATTTTAGAAAGCACAACCTAAGGAAATGTTCTCTGATGAGCTCTGCACTCATCTTTCTTTGCCTCTGCACCAGTTATTGCAGGTAGGCAGCTTTGAATTTAGCAGCTGATCGATGATGTGCTGAATGTTCTAATAACACCTGAGTAATTGTCCACTATAGGCACCAGCCAAGACTGATCATATTGTATTGTATCATATTGTTATTGTATGCATTGTAAAGGGTTATGATAGCAAAGATGGTTCCTGTTTTCCTTCAGTGGCTAAGCAGAAATTGTCACGCTTTTTAACTGTTGACTCAGCAGATCTCAGTGTTTTCAGGAGAAATTCGGAAAGCTGTAACTTTGTCTTAAAGAGCCCCTATTATGGGTTTTTGAAAATGACCTTCCATGCAGTGTGTAACGCAGGTTTAAGTAAAGTGAAATATCACGCTAAGGCTTAAATCTGAAAGTGCACCGTGTTTAAAACGATTGATTCATGTATAAAAGTCGACTCAGAGTGGTTTAAATGAATAGTCTCTCTTTAAAATCATGTGTCAGCGTGACGTTGATATGGAACTCAAGCCCCGCCCATTTGTTGTGCAAGCAGACCCGGGAAAATTGAAACATCCACCCACAAACACTACAGCAAAAAATGAAGAAAAAGTCAAACACTGTAGCAGATCCTGGTTGAATCATATCACGAAGGCGCTATGCTCTAAAGTATGAGGGAATGTTAGTGTTATTTTCCCTACCCAAAGATGAGGCTGTAAAGAATCAATGATTGAAGTTTATTTTTGCAAAAATACCGCAGCATTATAGCCCCAGCCTTGTGCTGTGTTCCTGTCATTTTTCTGACGAGTGCTACAGCAATCTACACGCTTACAACAGGGGATTCGTTGGCTGTTTGTTAAAAGGAAGGATCAGAAAAGACTATTGATGTATGGGACTTTATCAGAGCTTGACAGGAACTTTACAGTACACAGTTCATGGATCAGTTTCTTCCTCCATTTCACAAGTGTAAGTGAGTGCGATTAAAATGGTTGCCTCCTTGTTTTCTCTAGCTTGAAAAATGTGTATTTAATTGTGTTTTGTTACTTGTAATCGCTCCACGTGGCTTGTAGTGTATCGGTTAACTCTTTATATTCTCATATTGCAACTAAAACCACGTTGAAAACAGGGTGCATGCTGCTTTCTTTACAGATTTAAACGCGTTTGTGAGCTCACGATCCTCTGCCGTTTGTCATAGCTATGGCCACCGTCAGCTGTTCCTACACACTTTCGCCGGTCAAGTCTCAAAATTGTTTAGCTTTTGGCAATGTGTAAATTAATACTGAATGTGTGTTATGGTTAAGAATAGAGCAATATGCTGGTGTTTAACTGCATTGCTTTAATGCACTCCAGCATTGGGTTCACACATATACTCTGCACTTTGACTACTTCAAAACTGTTGATAAGCCGTGGTGGGTGATTCTCTTTGTCTCGCACTGTACGAAGTCGACCAATCGCAACAGACTGGGTCATCGGACCAATCAGCAAAGATTAGCATTGCGCTAAGGAGGGGTTTGGGTACAAATTAATCGCTGAACAAATCATATGGGAGTCGTTGGGATAATTAGGTAAAAATAAATGCATATTATAAGACAATGAACGTGTTTTTTGACCTTGCATGCATATCAGCCTGTTGTTGGAGAACCCAAAACCAAAATATGACCTTTTTTAATGCATAATAGGGGCTCTTTAAAGTATTAAAAGAAAAAAAGCTAAAGTCTTTTTGGGGAAAAATGTATGCAATACTAATCTATAAGTTCTCAAGATTAATATGAGATTGGGCAAAGTGAGCATAATATATCTCGTTTAACAAGAATAATATTAGTGAGTCAAGCCCCTCATTAACCTACCGTCCCACCCAGTCCACCGCCAGGCCTTCTGTTCCACCCAGGTCATTTTGCATTATGACCTCCCTTCCTGTGCCATCTAAATTCATTCTCTCAATACGGAGTGTGCCAACATCCACCCAGTATAAACGCTTCTCTGTTGTGTCAAAGTCCAGTGCAACAACGTTTGTCAGGCCTTGCAGCACCACTGACATTGATGATCCAACAGCAGTCAGATTACGGATATAGTAACGGTTGCTGTAGAGAAGGTAAGGGGCGATCCCACTGTTTTGCCGGCAAGTACGTCCATCTGGCTCCCGCAGGTATCCCGGTGCACACTTGCAGTAGAAGGAGCCAACAGCATTTTCACACACCTGACTGCACACTCCCGGTACCTCCTTGCACTCGTCTATATCCTCACAGGCTTTGCCGTCTGGCATTAGTCTGTAGCCTTCTCTGCAGGAGCAGTAGTAACCAGTCATAGTGTCTATGCAGTTATGTGCACACTGGTGAATGGCTGGGTTAGTGCACTCATTTATACCTGTGGCGGGGACAGAATTGCCATTCATTATTCGCAGCAGTGCAAGGTCTCTATTGGGAATTCTTCAATTCCTTGTTCAAGAAATGTATTTGCTGTTTTGGGTACATGAGCACTTACCACAACCTTTCTCATCACTGTTGTCAGAACAGTCTCTTTGCTGATTGCAAACCTTGTGGATGTCAATGCACTCCCCAGAATTGCACATGAAATCTCCAGGCGCACAGGTGGGTTCAGGAGTCCTGCACAAGCCCTCTAGTTCGTCAGAGCCATCTTGACAGTCTATATAACCATCACATACATATGTTGATGGGATACAAACTCCATTCTGGCAGGTGAATTCCCGACTGGAACAGGTGTTGTAAATACAGTTGGTCTCATCACTGCTGTCCCCACAGTCATTCACACGGTCACAGCTGAGGAGCAGTATTTCATGAAGATTATAGATTTTATACAGATTTTGAGAAGAAAATTATTTGCATTGTATGATATATGAAAAGAGCCAAATTAGGCTCACTGGAAATACATGACTCTGTCTAAATTCCCACATAAAGAATACCTAAGAATACATTTCACTGCACTTATCAGGTGAAATGAACACACAAGGCTCTAAAACACCAACAGCTAATGATCACAGGGCCAGATTACCGATAAATAAAGTCTGTTTGCTCTCAAAAAACTTTTACCATTGTGCAAATATTGTAAACAAAATACAGTCTTATGCAAAAATGTGGCACCCCTCTGTGGTTGCATAATAATGTGCTCTTTCTTTATAAGAGAAAATCACAGTGAAATGCCATTTGGTTTCTAGTGAAAGCTAGACAGAAATACGTAGTGTAGCAGTATTGACATGAGTGAAATTAAACTAAAACTGAAAAAAGGCTATGCAAAACTTTGGACAGATTCTCTTTTGTGTGGATTTCAAAACTTGCAGTCAATTAATGCTGATTAATTACACCACAAAATTCATTTGAGTGACTCAGTGAACCTTAACAATCCCAACACAGGTGCAACCAATCACGATAAAAGATATTTAAGATAGATGATTGCTAGTTGTGCTTCTCATTATTGTGAACCAGAAAGTAGCAACATGGGAACCTCAAAATAACTTCCTTATGACCTAAAAACTAGGATAATTCACTAACATGAATTAGCAGAAGGATGCAAAAAGCTATCCCAAAGGTTTAAAGTCTCTATCTCCACAGTCCGAAATATAGTAAGAAAATGGAAGGCCACAGGAACAGATCTTGTGAAGGAAAGATGTGCTAGACCAAGAAAAATATTTGAAAGGCAAAGGCAAAGAATGGTTTGAATGGCCACAGACAAACCACAGACCATCTCCAAAAAGCTCCAGGAACATCTTGCTGCTAATAGTGTCATTGTAGATGTACAAAGAACAGCTCAATGTAAGGAGATGCAGAAGAAGCCTTTTCTGCATTCTGCCAACAAGAAGAGTTGTTTGATGTGCAAAGACTCAGAAAAAAGAATAATTTTGGAAAAATATACTGTGGACAGATGCCACAACTATAGGTGTTTTGCATGGCAGAAAAAGAACACAGCATTCCAGGAGAAGAACCTGCTCCTTACTGTAAAATATGGCGGGGGCTCCATCATTCTGTGCGGATGTGTGTTAAGCACAGTTACTAGAAACCTTGACACAGTTAAAAGGTTGCATGGATTCCACCCAGAATCAGCAGATTCTGAAGAACAATGTTCAGGAATTAGTCAAGAGGCTGAAGTTACTCCAGGGTTGGATGTTTCAGCAGGACAATGACCCAAAGCACAGTTCCAGATCTACCAAGGAATTCATGCTTAGACATGATACAATACTCTAGAATGGCCATCCTAGTCCCCAGACATGAACATTATTGAAAATCTATGGATTAATTTGAAAAGGGCCGTTCATGCTTGGCACCCATCAAACCTGACTGAACTGGACAAATTGTGCAAGGAAGAATGGTCCAAAATGCCTTCAGCAAGAATTCAGGGACATATCCCTGACTATAAGAAGCGTCTACAGGCTGTTATTTCAGCAAAAGGTGGCTCTACAAAAGATGGATGTCATTATTCTGTTGGGGTGCCCACATTTATGCACCTGTCTGTTTTTGTTAAGACGTAAAATGCATTGCATCTGGTAATTAAATAAATGTTATGTCAGAACTGAAATGTTGCTTTTTGCCCTAGGGTATAAAATATATCCAAATGAAATTGCTGATCTGAAAGGTCAGCAGGCTATGGTTTGCAATAATGAAAATTATCTTTTAAAACTTTTGCATAAAGGCCCGTGCACACCAAGACGTTTTTGCTTGTGTTTTCCGTCTACGTTTAACGCCTTGTGACTAAATAAAGGGTGTCAATGTGATTGTGCACATCAACATGCAAAACGGCAGGCGCAAAAGCTTCATTTAAAAAAAAAAAACGCCTCATGCTCGTTTATTTTTGTTTTGACGCGCCACGTCAAAACCTTCTCCACCAATCAGATTGGCACTTTTGTTTACGTGCACAGAGCTGTTGAAGTTACAGTAAACAGCACTTGGAGGTGCTCAAGCGCAAAACTGTCAATGCGAGCACACATTGAAGAAGCTGCCCAGAGGAAATATGAACGTGGAGCTGCTTATTGCACTGATGAACAATAATCATTTCTTTATCGCTAAAGTTGGAGCTGCTACTTGCACCATCCATAACAACAAGCGTGTCAACTTTGTCTTCTTCTTCTGTGTTACAAGCGGGTGTCAGAAGCTTAAAGTTGTGTAGTGCCATCTAACGTCAAGGAGTGATTTTGCATACTCTTCTACTCGACGCCTGTGAAAATTGCTTGGGTTTGAATCCGGAAAAACCTTTTGAAATACGCTGATGATAAACGCAAACAAAAAGCGTCCCGGTGTGTACGAGCCTCAAGCCTTATATTAAAGTTTACATCACATGTACATCATCAAGTTTATGGTGTTTCTGATGTAGTCAGATATGCTTAGTAGTTTCATTCATTCATTCATTTTCTTTTTCAGCTTAGTCCATTTATTAAATCAGGGGTCGCCACAGCGAAATAAACTGCCAACTTATCCAGCATATGTTTTACGCAGCGGATGCCCATCCAGCCACAACCCAACACTGGGAAAAGCTTAGTAGTTTAACGGTTATAATAATGCACTCACTATGTGAGGCATCTGGGTACATATCCACGAAACGGGATTCTACAACTTAAAATGTAGAATGTATTGCCACAGTCACAATTAACATGTTTCTGAGAATGTTTAATGCATAATTTAGCACAATCCACTTGACATTTTACTGTGAAACTGCTGTGAAATGAATTTAAAGGCAAGCAATACAATTTTGCAACCATTTTTAACATTACCTAAAAATTCCATGGGTTTGAATGTAGACAGAGTCATGCATTTCTAATAAATATGGGTTACAACAAACTCACTGGAAGGGCAGCAGAATGCAGCGACCATTGGCACAAGCAAACTCATTCATGTGACATGTGCGGTTGGGGCAGTTGTGCAGCTCATCTGCAGCATCTACACAGTCCTTCTCACCATCACAAACATAACTTAATGGAATACAGCGAGGAGAGCCAGGGTACCAACTTGGGCATGTGAAATCACCAGGGTTGCAAGTCCTTGATCCTGAAGTACAAAAGTCAGACTAGTAAGTAACATGATTTGTTGGTTTCTATCATCTTATACAATAAACGACATTCCTTACCGCACTGCAGTTCCTGGGCCTCATCACTGTTGTCTCCACAGTCATTGTTGCCATCACATACCCATGATTGCTGAATACAGTTTCCATTCGCACAGTTGAACTGCTGAGGGCTACAAGTATAAATGTGATCCTCTGTGAAAAGAAACGGAAAGAGTATTAAACAGTGAGTCCAGTCATTGCTTCCCAGATTTAAGTAAGTAAAACATGTACCGCAAGTGGGAGGCTCATCTGTGCCATCCAAACAGTCCGAGACGCGATCACACACCCATAACTGGGGAATACACTTCCCACTATCACAGCGGAACTCATCCGCAGGGCATGTTCGTCCAGCTGTTGACCACAAACGGTAAAGAACATGTTAATGGGGAAATTGAATCAGAATTGAAACTTCTGTCATCATGAAGAACATCTGCAGACAATAGAGAATTTGTAACTCACCACAAAAGAGTGGATTTTCATCACTGTTATCCCCACAGTTGTTATAGCCATCACATAGGCTGCTCGAAGGAATGCAGATGTTGGTGGTGTCACATTTCATTAAGCCAGGTGCACAGGTTCGATCCGCTAATAAATCAGATGAAATGTTTGATACATAGGGGAGAGCGGGGACGAAAGTAACATTTTTTCATAAAAACCTGATTTTAAAAGATATTTTTTTAGCAGAAATATATGTTTTCTGTGGTTACAAACGCACAACAGTTGTCTGTCAAAAGCAGGTGTTATTTTGTATCAATGTAGAACAACTCTAACATAATTTCACTTTAAACAAAAGTTGCACATTGTTACTTTTGACCCCATAGGCAGAGATGAAAGTAACACATTGGTGGGTCAAAAGTAACACAGCAATACTTGCTACTTGCTTAATAGTCATATCTTACTATGACCTTGTTAATGTAAACTGCAAACATATTGTCCTTTATTTTTGCAATCAAACAATGTAAAATGTTACAATTTTCTATAATTTTTGAATATTTTTTTTATAATTGGCAATATGCATTAATCTTATAAAACATATGAATCAAAACACTGGAAACTCTAATGTGGAAGTGAAAAATAAGGTTTGTCTATTAGCAGTGGAACATAACAGTGTTACTTTTGTCCACAAAGGAACTCTTGCCATTTAAACCTGATGCTATTTTAAAATAAAAAACTCACATTTCAATCTTGATGTGTTATTGCACAAAATAACCTGTGGATTGATCATTAGTGTGGCACGTGAAAAGAGAAACACAACTTGCAATAAGGTAAAAAGAACTGCTACAATAATTTACTTTCTGCACTTAAAAACAGAAATTTGGAGCTAACTGTGGGACACGATCCCAAAATCACATGATACTGTACGTGGCAGATCCATCAAGGCTTGTGTGCTGAATGTGCTGTTATAGCCTGGAAATCAAATGTTGCCAGGGCTTCAAGAAAATCGCTTTATTATGGTAGGGGAGAGCGGGGACAAAAATAACGTAGGACAAAAGTAACAAAGTACTAATACTACTTTATATATACTACTCAAATAACATAAACATTAAATAAAAAAAAATTCTTATTTGTCCTCAAATGAAATCAGTATGATTTAACAAAAACTTTAGAAAACATAAAAAATATAAAAATATACATAAATGACAAGCCACATAACATTATTAAGTGACAATAAAATACATTTTTTTTAAATGTATTAACTTGTGAAATATAAAGATTAACGCTAGTTCAAAATATTAATAAACACAAAAAGAACCAAATATGTCAGTATAGGTGATCATAGGTCGAGGTGGACACCCATGATGATATGTGGAGCCCCACAAGGTTCAATTCTGACACCTCTCCTGTTCAACCTTTATATGCTCCCTCTGAGCCAAATGAGAAAGAACCAAATCTCCTACCACAGCTATGCTGATGACACTCAGATCTACTTAGGCTTACTGCCTAATGACTACAGCCCTATTGACACCCTCTGCCAATGCATTGATGAAATGAACAGTTGGATGTGCCAAAACTTTCTTCAGTTGAACAAAGAGAAAACTGAAGTCATTGTGTTTGGGAACAGAGATGAGGTTCTCAAGGTGAATGCGTATCTTGGCTCTAAAGGTCAAACAACAAAAAATAAGGTCAAGAATCTTGGTGTGATTCTGGAGTCAGATCTGAGTTTCAGTAGTCACGTCAAAGCAGTAACTAAATCAGCATGCTATCATCTCAAAAACATTGCAAGAATTAGATGCTTTGTTTCCAGTTAGGACTCGTTCATGCTTTTATAACCAGTAGGGTGGATTACTGTGATGGGCTCCTCACTGGCCTTACCAAAAAGACAGTCAGACAGTTGCAGCTCATCCAGAACACTGCTGGCAGGATTCTGACCAGAAGCAGGAAATCAGAGCACATCACACCTGTCCTCAGGTCTTTACACTGACTCCCATTTACATTCAGAATAGATTTTAAAGTATTGTCTATAAATCACTAAATGGCCTAGGACATTCAATACATTACAGATATGCTGACTGAATACAAACCTAATAGGTCACTTAGATCTTTAGGATCATGTAAACTAGAAATTCCAAGGGTTCAGTCAAAGCAGGGTGAATCAGCCTTCAGCTACTATGCCCCCTGCAGCTGGAAGCAGCTTTCAGAAATGATCAGATGTGCTCCAACATTAGGCACTAGGGGTGTCAAAATTAATTGTTTCTTCGGTGCACCGCGATGCAGACGCGGACAATTCGGTATCGGTTCATAATAATCATAACCGTTATTATGTACTGACGTCATTGATCCATTGATTGCGCTTTAGCCGTAGCTTACTATGGCGAAGGAGGCGAGCGCGAGTTTTTACAACGCTCTAACTACTTAAAAACGCAGAAACTGTGCACAATTTCACTGTGTGTGTGTTTGCTGGACAGTCTTTCACTGACACTTACAGCAGAAGCCCCTATTTCACTGAGATTGAGAGAATGAAAGTAAACTCCATTTCTCTCTCTCTCTCTCTTTCTCTCTAACTGTGGCCCATTTGACCTGCTGGCCTGACTTTTCCTCTCTTTACTGCTGTTTTACAGCGATTCTTCTGGATACAGACACGAGCACTATTATGTCTTTCTTTTCTTTTTTCATTCTTTTATAACTTGTTTAACACATTTTTATCTGTTTTTATATTATTATTTTTTTTTATATACTTGTCTTTTTATTCCTGTTTATGTAAAGCACTTTGAATTGTCACTGTGTATGAAATGTGCTATATAAATAAACATGCCTTGCCTTGCCAAATTCTAGATGACAAGCCATTGAGTTTTTTTTTCTGAGTTATTTATATTTATTCTTATTTTAAGATATTTGTCAGATTTTTATCATAATATTGTCACGGCTGATGGGTTTGTGTGTTCTTTCTGTATGTTATGTGTCATGCCTTATGTGTTGTCGTGTGTGTTTGTTTACCTTTTTGTGTTGATGGCGTGCTATCGAATCAGCTGACCTTATCAGCTGACTTAAATCATCCTCCAGCTGATCCCTATTTCACTGGCTATATATTTCAGCCTGTGGTTACTGCTGGTTATCAGTCCATTGTTTGTTCTTGTTCTGTCTGTTGTTCTCAGGATTCTTCGCTGTCTGTGCGTTCGGTTGATGTCTTTGTTGGGACCAGTGGGCTCTCTTTTGTTTTGAACATTTCTTTGTTTCCGGAACATCCAGCTGTATCCTTTGATACTTATTTTCTATTATCATTAAATACTTGCAATCGGATCCTCTCTGTTTAATGTCGTGACAAATATGCTCTTGATCTCTTACGCATCTACATTGTTACATCTACTTTGTTACTAGCTTTAAAATAGTTTTTTGTTATTAGCAGAGGCGTAAAACCACTCAAATGCAGAGCACTGCAGTTAATAAGAGTAAGAAAGAAAGAGAAAGTGACTCTGCTATATTATCTCTGCATTTTGTGTTTATCTTAGACTTCTAAGTTTCTGCTCCTTGCTATTTTTATTAACCACACCCCACTCTTTGTTTGCTTCTATAGTAGCTTTCTGACCCCCTGGTTTATTCGATGTATAAATACCCCTGTGTTTCAGGGTATTTGTCTTTTGTTGAATTTAATGTTAACTGGTTTCCTAACGTTTCTGTTCCTTTTCATTTTTTATATTAAGATATGTGTATTTGAAACCATTTCTCTCTCTGGTTTCTTTTGCTCATCAATATTACAGAAAACCTACCCGAAATACACTTAGACTATGTGCAGACGGAATCTTAGAATTTCTCCCTGTCCAATAAATACTCCACTGTATTTTTTATAATCACAAAACTCTATCAATGTCACATTTGGATACAATATTAATTCCCTAAATATTAAGAACAAATGTAACTTATACTTAACAGCGGATCCTATAAACGTCATAACATAAAATGCTATTAGATATGTATAGTTAAGCATCAAATTTTTATTGAAATTTTGTCAGAACACTTACAGAAGCACAGTGCATTGTGGCTGCAGTAATGTTAAGACTCTGACATGGCGCCTTGTATTGATAAAATTTTATCTAAAGTGTATGATATAATAATTATTTTTTTTTAAATATATAGTTTACTTATTGCTACCTGATCTTAAAAACAATTATCAAATACCTAACATAAAATGAATGTCTCAGTGTGCAATAATCATCATGCAAGAATAATTATGCATTGCAATTTGCATCAGATCCTAATTTTTCAGTATCACATTTATTAGATTCATAATTTAAAATTGAGTTCTTTTAACTGAATGAGGGAGTTCAGTTGGTTTGTTGCTTGAAAATATTTAATTATCAAAACTGTAGTAGAGCTGTATTAGAGTGCTTTTTGAGTGAGAGAAAACAAACATTCATACCAACATTCAAACTTTCAGACAGTACTCTCCCATCACCAGCCAAATTCAGGTTGCTCCACTCCTCGCTTTACTTGCGTACAGTAAATGCACCCCAGTTTTTAGACTTAACTTTCCGAACTCACTTCCTACATATTTTGAGCTGGAGTCAAAAAAATCTCTTGATCCAAATTAATTGGATACAGTAAATGTGAAGCTGGGTTATTTAATCCAATCACTTATCTTAGTTGGATGAATGGTTACTAGATCATTCTTGGTTGAATGAGATTGCTATACAGTATGGCAAACTCTCCAACGATGTGAGTACAAACAACTGACATCACAACACTGTCTGTCTAGCTCCACATCCTTAACACCCTGAATCCCGGCATCACAGCGTCCACTCCTGAGCCCTCTGTCTGCCCTGACACAGCCAAAGAATCCATCTCTGAGCCTCCCTGCCTGTCTTGACACATTCACATAATCTCTTGTCTGAAATGTTCTGTCATGGATACAGAGATCATCTCTGTTCCAGCAGATTCACCTTGGTAGTGTCTTTGAGTATTTAGATTTTTTGTTGTTGATGTTGTCACAAGTTGTATGGAAAATGTCTTGAAGTAATGCGGAAAAGATCTGTCTTGAACAACTTTATGCAACACAGGCTCATTCTGAAAACGTAGTCCCGTGGACTTTTCTGGAGACCGCAAATTATGTAGCCGGAGGTATATGGCTGCATTTCATTTTTTAAGCGAACGATACGGAGCTGTATGACGCTGTTCCTTTTGGCGCTTACCGGCTGACCGCTTACCTCCGTGTGGAGGCCTTTCCCGCCGCGACCAGTTTGTCCTGTTAGCTCGTCATGTACGTCGACGGACTTAAGATGCAGAGAGGAGCTGACCACGATGACGGCGACCGGGTTCGAGTCCTGGGAAGAGCGGTTCCAGAAATCAGGTAAGACAAAAACAGAATCCAAAAAATAAAACGAACGAGTGAACAACAGGCTGAGAACGTGGTGAAATCCGAAAACGTGGTAAAAATCAGACGTGGGCTTTTCTTTTTTTGGACGGCTTTCGGAAACCGTTGGTTGGGTTTAGGGAAGTGTGTGGGTGGGCGGGTCAATCCATTAAATTGGTTGGGTTTAGGGAAGGAGAAGGGTGGGTCAGTCGATTGGCCGGTCGCCCAGTCAATCATTCAGTCAGACAGACAGACAGACAGACAGACGGTCGGTCGACAGCGGCCTCTGGTGGGTTTACGTGAGAACAGCACAGGCGCGAATGGCACTCGCGAGAGACATTTGAGATACGGAAAAAACGCACACAGCGGCCTCCCGGGGTTTCGCGAAAACAAAAACTGCAAAAATAAGTACCTCCCGGGACTTATTTCACGGTCTCCAGAAACTCTTTGAACCTTAGAATCAGTGGCATATTTAGGCATGGGCAATATGGGTGAGACGGCATGGGGAGACGGTGACAGGGAGAAAAAAAACAAGCTCCAGTAAAAGCTTTGAGATACCATTTACTTTATACAAGTATATTAATTTAGAGTGTTAATCCCAGAATAAAGATGTTAGGGGCCATTCACATTTAGCGTATTTTGCACGCGCAAGCTTGTTACTCTCTATGTATCTTTGCATATCACTTTAGTTGTGTCTTTCTCGACATTGTTTTCCAGTTACATTTAGGATTGATTTATGTTAATAATTGTATATTAATAATAATATTGGGCGGTATATTGGCCAGTACTGGGTTGCGGCTGGAAGGACATCCATATGGGGTGGTTCGCCCAGGGTGCCATTTAAATAGAACCGCCACTGTTTAGAATGTTCCTCAACCAATGAGAATCAAGCATTTAAGTTTCATAGCAAAATATTATATAAATAATAAAATAATTAAACCGTACTCACGGCAGTTAACTTCATCTGTGGTGCCATTGTCTCGGCAGTCATTGATTCCATCACACACGTAAGCTGCACTGATGCAGCGTCCGTTAACACAGGTGAATTCTGTGGAAGGGTTACAAGTAGGGAAGGGACAGCCGTGCTCGTCGCTGTTATCTCCACAGTCATTAGTGTAGTCGCACACATAATACAGTGGCACACAGCCTCCATTATCGCAGGTGAATTCAGTTGGTGAACAAGTGTGAAAAGCTATAGAGGAAACATTAATGGTTATATTTTTTAATCAATAAAGAGAAAACATATGCAAATTAAATGAAACAACTGTTTAATTGCAAAGGTAACTTACCACAAACTCGTTCAAGCTCATCAGAGCCATCCAGGCAGTCCCTGTAGCCATCACATTTCCAATTCTGAGACAAACATCTTCCATCCAGACAGGTGAACTGATCTGCATGACAACGTTGCCCATTGTCAGGGATGCAATCTTTGCCATCGTTGGCGAGATACCAGTTACCAGTGCTGGGACATTGACACTCTGGACCAGCTGGACCTGAGATTAAGTCATAAATGAAAACCATGACAAGCTTATCAAAAGGGAAATTATGTCCAAAAGTCTATGAGTAAGTAAAATGGCACAATAAAATGTATATATTTATACTATTATGTTAATATATTGTATTACAATTTTACTTAGTAACTTAGTGTAGCCCCCCTTTAACACTGAATAAGCACTATTATCTAACCTCAGAGGCCACAGTACACACCACAGACATAGTTCCCACCAAACAGGTGCAAGGACTGACTCATTTTCTGTTGGAGCTTACACTTACAGCGACAGTAATCTCAGAGCTCAGCCTGGAAAGAGTCTGACCAGGTGCTATACAGTATATGTTCAAGCAGGGTTATTAATTATGAACTCTACTCCCAGGTTTGATGTGACTGTTTCATTTTCCTGCACTAAATCTGTCACCCTGTCTTTATTAACACTTTCTCTACCTGTACCATGTCAACAAAAAAGGACATTTCAGAATTCTCTCTTTGTCCATTGCTGAATTCTCTGCATGTCACGTGTTGGACAAGGATACAGTCTTTTAAACTATAACAATCCCAGTTTCTCAACAATGTCTCTGTTGGCTTCATTCAGTCCTTTAACTTCTACAAGTATGCAGGCTTTCCCTAGCAGACTGAAATCATCTTGGCCTTCCTGTTGGTCAACTCTGGCCTTGATTGTACACCCTTGAACTTCACCTCTAACCTCCATGTCCATCCCTAAACCTTAGCTTCTCAGTCTGTCAGCTCCACTTTGGCTCCTAACTCCCTCGACTCCACTTATGGCATAGACTTCCAGGCCTTCAGCTGTGTTTCATCCCTTCAACCCTTGCACTTCCCTCCAGCTGTCTCAGTCTTCAGCTACACACATTGCATCTCAGTGGCTCCACCATAGACATTCATTACCTTAATTCTAGATCTTTAGTTTCACCACCATCTCTTAGGCTCAGACTAGATTTCTAACTTAAATTTTTCAGCAAAAGTCAGTTGCCCCATCCCCTACATTCTCCTGACTCTGTCTAATATTTTTGAAGCCAAATATTTAACCACCATGACTCAAATCTTTCATGGGCCTGTATCATTGTTTTCCTACTCCTGGCTCCACCACACTAACTCCAACTTGGTTTCTATTATCATATAATCCCTAAACTTTCCCTCATCCTTAGGATGCCAGCTCTGCGTCCTCCTTTCTAAGACCCCATGTGGTATCCCTCCCCAGTCAGACCTTTGTTGGTCATTTTGACTCTAGTTTGTCTCGAGTTTGTCTTGGCTTATGTTTTAGCTGATTTTGCTACATTTTTCTGTTCCATTTCCCTCTTTGCATTTGATCCCACTAGGCCTGCACAAGTCTCGCAAACTTAAAACAAACATCATCTTGAGCTTTAGTGGAAGAATATCCTAATGCATGTACAAGGAATCTCAGATTAACATGTCTGATGAGTGGCTGGATTTTTTTAGGTTATAAAAGTTCTTTGTTTTAACTTTAAAAACTCACTTTTTGTATTCAACAACCATGCTTTTTTTAAGATTATGTTCTGATAGTGTGTGCCATGCACACTTGGCGCAGGAAACTAGACTGACCTGGGACACAAACATGGCTGCAGCCTCCATTGAACAGCTGGCAGGGACTTGAGCAGCTTTCTTGCCTACTCGCAGAGAAGACGTGGATGTCATTGGGTCTATATTGGAGATCAGTGGCCATTATAGTCAGGCCAGAACCATCATCCTTGCTAGCACGGTACACAATCCTTGTGTTCCAGTCAGTCCAATAAATATCCTGCTGGAATACTGTCAGAGCAAATGGGTACTGTGTCTGAGTAAGAATGACTTCCCTGTTTTCTCCAGTCAAAGAAGAACGTTCAATCTTATCCCTGTAAGTGACAGAGTGAAACATGAATTCCTTCAATATAAATGTTTGTTATAAGTCTTTTGTCTGACTGCACTAAAAATTATGTTAAAAGTAATACTAGGTTAGTATAAACTCACAGTGTTGAATCAGCCCAGTACAGAAGTCGTTCTTCATAATCCAAAGACAGAGCATTAGGCTGGGAAAGACTTGTGTTTACGACAGGGATTCGGAAGTTTCCACCAAGTGTGGCTCGTTCAATTTTAGCAGGGGATCCCCAGTCAGTCCAGTACAGGTATCTAAATAAGGGAAATAAGTTTTTAAAGTGTTGTATGTATGTATGTATGTATGCATGTACTGTATGTATGTATATTTGGTCCCACTTTATATTGTGTCGCTTATACCTGTGAACTTACATGGTAATTAGATGTGTAAGTAGTATGTAACTACAGTGTATGTACACACGTTTACATAGTATTTACTTTTGTATTACTGGTGTAACTACACTCATGTAACAACCCTGTTTTCCCACTTCCACACCTGTTTGCAGATCATGTACTTGTGAACACTGTATGGCAGAACTAATGCTGCATTAGAAGGTTTCACCTTGTGATACCAGTGTACTTGCATGGTAAATCCACAGGATCCACTCAATATAAAGTGTAAAATGGTCACAAATTACTGTTCATACATTCATTCATTTTCTTTTCGGCTTAGATGGGTTGCAGCTGGAAGGGCATTCACTGTGTAAAACATATACTGGGTAAGTTGGCGGTTCATTCCGCTGTGGCGACCCCAGATTAATAAAGGGACTAGGCCAAAACGAAAATGAATTTTATTTTAAACTTTATATTATGGACCGTTCCTGTGGAGTTACCATGTAACTACACTGTTATTAAAGTGTTGCATAGAAGATATTTCTACAAGTTACACAGTAATTTGTGACCATTTTACACTTTATATTAAGTGGACAGTTCCTGTGGAGTTACCATGCAAGTAAACTGGTATCACAAGGTGAAACCTTCTAATGCAGCATTAGTTCTGCCATACAGTGTTCACAAGTACATGATCTGCAAACAGGTGTGGAAGTGGGAAAACATCTGCAAGTACATATTGTTGTTACACAATGCACTTACATAATTCTTGTTACAGATGTGTACTTTCCTACTGTTGTTACCAATGTCCTGTTACACATTTGTACTTACACATACTATTCAGTGGGTTGTTACATGAGTGTAGTTACACCAGTAATACAAAAGTAAATACTATGTAAACGTGTGTACATACACTGTAGTTACATACTACTTACACATCTAATTACCATGTAAGTTCACAGGTATAAGCGACACAATATAAAGTGGGACCGTATATTTCTATGAGTATTGCTTCGTTATGGTAAGCCCTTAATGCCTTGCCATTTGCTTCATATAAAAGTGTCTGGTAAATGACTAAATGTAAATGTATGTATATATGCATGATGATGATGTGCTATTTATTGTCACATATACTTCCATGTATTCACATACACTGACATATAGTGAAATTGGACATGTACAGTATGTACGTATTTACTAAAATTGTATGGACTTTTGTGCTTGCATTCAATTAAGTAGAATTGGCTACAGAACACCCTACTTCTGGTGAGATTCTGTATATACTATTTACATGGACATCTTTTGAGGTTGTGACAGAGGATTTGGAAATGACAGAAATTGATCATTTTGGTCACATAACAGTGATAACATGGCAGATGTAGTATATTCAACTTTCATTCACACTACACATGCATTGTGAAGGAAGTTTCGAACCAAATTTAGCACCCATGGTATAAAGTATGTGGTTTCAGACTTTTCAGATTTTCTGCTTTCGGCATTCAAGGGCACAATTCCTACAGTTATTCCTACAGTTATGGTCCAAAATGCCTATTCAGATTTAATAAGCATTAGAACGGTCATGAGTCCAAAATTTTTGAACACTCCCCCAAAGTTTATTTCTGGGACTTATGCTGAAAGTAAAGCTGTTTTGTGTATTAATCAATTAATTTATTTATATGTCAATATGAAACAAGTTCATAGATTAGGCCTCTCTCTTTGGTGCCGATGAAAGAGGCCTAAAGTGTTCTTACCCGTAACATGGATCCACTACGATAGCTCTGGGGCGATCACCATGTGCAATTAAAGAACGGTTTTGGCCATCTATTCCCATAGACTGCACACTCCGATTGTAGTAATCTGTGAAATAAAGACGCTTGTGGACCCAATCATAGGCCAGACCTTCAGGATCATCCAGATCTAAAAGATGGACAGAAAACAGAGAACTTTTAGACATACTGTAATTGGCTGACTGATGCAAATTTATTTTGAGAATATTAAGGCATCATACTGTACCACTGGCAATGGTGACTGGTGGACTAGTGCTGCTGGTGGTTATGATGTATCCTATTTTACTCCTGCCCAAACCCACGTACTGGGTGAAGAACACTCTTTTATCCTGGAAGTCAAACTCTATGGCTAAAACACCATAACCCATGTTAAAGGTGGGAAATGGGACACTGTGGTCCTCTGGGTCCAGTCTCATGCTGCTCACACTATAATCTGTTGTGAAGATCAGGTACTCATCTAGGCCAAAGCCACAAGAGACTCCATTGCTCAGCAGAGAGCCATGGGCACAGGCACATTTGGGCTGCTGCTGCTCGGGTATTGCAAAACAAAACTGTTGACAACGCCCATTGTCGTCGTGGCAAGGGTTGAAACCCACCAGGTTGGCAGAAGTGGGCTGCACATGTGAGTCAAACACTGCAACATCTGTCAGATCATCAATGCCATCTCTTATCACCTCAGGTGTGTCTGTATTCCCAGGTGCCTTACTGGCTTGGAAGAGTTTGCCCAGTTTGCGATCCACCCACAGCATGTACTCGCCAAAGATTGCGACACTATATGGTGCAGGGTACCGACTACCGAAGCGTACAATCTCCCGTTGAGAACCATCAGGTGCCATTCGAGAAATCATATCCAGTGTGTCATCAACCCAGTACAGGAAGTCATTAGTGTAGTCAATCGTAAGGCCTCGGGGGGATGAAAGGCTCTCAGAAGCAAGAACTGTCCGATTGGTACCGTCCAAAAGAGCACTTTCAATCTTAGGTGACTGACCAGCATCAGTCCAGAAGAGAAGACGTAATTTGGGGCTCACAGCAAGATCTTGGGGACGATCTGCTGAACTTTTCAGGAGGATCAGTTGAAGGCTTGTGTTCAGACGTAGCACCTCAATGTATGTCTGAGTGGTGAATGTGTTAGTGAAGTACAAGTTTCCTGACATAAAAAAAACAATTAGTTCAATATATAAACACCTAATGCCACATTCTTCATGGAGTACATCAGTTTCACAATTTACTGCAATTTGGTGTAACTTACCAGCGATCCAGTCTACCGCTAAGCCCTGAATCCTTCCATTGCCCAACTGACTGATGACTGTAGAATAGCGTGAGCCATCTGTCTTTGTTCTGTAAATGCCTCGGTATGATGAGTAGGTGCTGTTATCAGTCCAGTACAGGAATCCAGAAGCGATGTGCATGTCCAGCTTATCAATAATCGAGTAAGTATCTACATAATGAAAGTACATTATATTTTGTTGTTTACAATAGAGTTCACAATGTTATATCACAGGACAAACCTACTTGCAACTAATTACAATATTTAGGTCATAATCACTATAAAATGCCTTTGATGTCCCACAAGTCCTATATGAACATAATGTGAACTAGTGAAATTCTGATGTTTTAATATAATTGGTTAAACCTTTACACACATGCAGGTAGAATTATAAATGTTTTGAAATATGTTTTTGTCAATTTTTGCTATATTCTTTTATTGAATGGATGTGATTTTGCCATATCCCACACACTGCTCAGCCAAATTCAGTGAGTCTAAAAAGTAGGTAAATTAGATTAAATAAATTTTTTTTAAAGTATTCTTATTGTCCTTAAGTTATTTGATAAAATAAGTATTTTTAATAACTTTTATTTTGTTTTCATAATATTATTAATCATTTTGCACGTGTCCTTGAAATTGCTGTCCACCCTGTCAGGATGTGGTAAACCCCCGCTTAAAAAACCCTTTGATGCATTGGCATGCCCATGCCCATTTTATTTATTTATTTATTTATTCATTTATTGCTAATTAGTTACATATGCATATGTAATGTTTTTGACACTTTATTTATTTATTTATTTATTTATTTATTATTTTATTGTTAATTAGTTAGTAATTTTGTTAAAACACTTATAAACATACATAGTACACCAGTAGATGCAGAACATGAGTGGACCATAGAAACCTTTTGGCAATATCTGTCTCAGTCTGGAGCTCATTGACTGTTTGAAATAAAAATACATGCCAATGTCCACCCTGTCATCTTCAAATTTTATGAAAATAAACAAATTATTTATAAACTCAGCAAAACATCTTGTGTGATTTCTTAAATAACCAATAAGGGCCAGTTAATATAGAAAGTTTAATAAGAAAGTTTGACAAAATATTTTAGATCTTGGGTTTTAATTAGAAAAGAATGTGCAACAATTGCATATTTTATTTGGAAATACAATTGCATATTTTATTTGGAAATACATTTTTTATTGTCCATTATTTTATTATTATAAATAGACTTTCCATAATCTATAAAGTTGGTAAAGGGACACATTACCTTTCTGAAAATATACATTTTATGATTACATTGCAATGAAAATATACTTATACTACTTTGAATTTGTCCATGACAGGGTTGACACAATTTCAGTTTTTCTGCTTGCAGTTTATTTATAAAAAGTGCTGGAGCTTAATCAACATAAATTTCTTAACACTAATTAATACAACAACTATGTGGTTGTACTTTTTTTTTTTTTGAAAATTCTGACGTCTCAGAGGCACTTTATAGTGATAATAACCCATTTATTATTGACACTTTTTGTTGCTAGATAGGCTTTTGTGTGTTTTGTTATATTTCTCATACTTTCTGCTCACATCTTAATAAAAAGGCAAAAATGAATACACAAACAAATAAAAAGCCATGGATGTTCATTAAAGCAAAAGACCACCATAATCCTCTGAGTTTTAGCATAGTACTGTAGTTTTGAAAACTAAAAGGATCAAATGCTCAGCATGCTGTAAACAATACTCACTTGCCCCTACAGGAACCATGGCCTCAGAGTGGTCAGAGCTGTTGATGTGGAATCCTCTAATAAATTTGGAAGATGATACTATGGCGTAAGAGTCATACTGCTCACAGTGAGACCCATCTGGTGATGGGATAAATCCTGTTGTGCAGGCACATGTTTTCTGTCCTTCGGGTTTAGGCAGACACAAGTGGGGACACCCTCCGTTGTTTGTACTGCAGGCGTTGGTAGTGCCAGCAGAATCTGTATTTAATGGATTGATGGTTAGCAGAACATAATAAACGATTATAAAACATCTTTTAAAAATTACACTTTTTAATAATCTTTTGTTGTATCTAGTAAAATAATGTATTTATTGTGTTGTTTTTCCCCCAAAATACTGGTTTCTGATAGGTCAAATCTAGTATTTAGAGGTGAAATATCTATAATGTCTAAACGGAATGTTGCACTACTGTCCATAACAATACTGTGACAATTCTACTTGGATCACTCCATTGTAGATTTATTTCACACCAACATGTTAGTTAATATAAAGTTTATTGAGGTGAGATAGTACAACATTGTCCTTTAATTAAAATGAAGTGTAAAGCTTCACTCACTGTCTCTGGCATGCACTTTCACTGAGCGCAGCCCTGCCATGCCGCTTCTCATCACCACCATGTCTGCACCCGTGTTCTTGTCCACTCTCTCAATGACCTCAAAGTCAAGGTCAGTATAGTAAAGATAGTTTTGGTAAACAGTGATTCCCCAGGGGTGAGACAAGCCACTAACAATGGTCACCCTGCTTGCACCATCCATAGTTCCGCACTCAATCTGTCAATCACAAAGAAGAAAGCCAAGCCAAAACATCAAGAGCATAATCTATTATTTCTGCTAATAGATTTAAAAGGATGTACATGCTTCTCACCATCCCAGTTTGATGAACACCCCAGTAGATCTTCCTGGTCTCTATATCTGCAGTAATGAATTCAACTTTCACCAGGTTACCAGTGTAGAGGTTTTTGACGTTACCACCATCCATGTCTGCACTTGATATCTTTGGTGGAACTCCACTGTCCGAACCTCTGTCTGTCCAGAAGAGTTTCCTATATTGTAGATAATGACAGTACATTAATAACTAATAAACAATTGCAATGAATTGGTGTTGTAGTAAAAGAAAATGTTTACCCCCTGGCTGGATCAAGAGCTATTCCTATTGGCTGTCCAGCTCCTTCTGGCTTCCCAGTGTTTGTGATGATGGTCTTTCTGTAATGTTGGGATCCATCAACTCTGATAACCTTTTGGGGGAGAATAACAGCGAAAATAAAATATGAAACCAAATACACAAATAGTTAATATTTAAATTGAATAAAACTGATATATAGCATGTGAATTTTATTATAGTAAAGTATAGTAATGAACAGGAGATATCATGTTGTTCACCTCAATGGCCTTAATAGTGGGATTGGTGTAGTACATGATTCGTGTTATCCAATCAAATGCGAGACCAGAGGGGGAACCAATAATAGCAGCTGGTGCAAACTGAGTTCGATTGGCCCCATCTGTCTTACTTCTATAAATTGAGCCCTGTGGGAAAAAAATGACTTTAGTTTCATGATAAATAGTGGAATTTTTTCTTAATTTTATTGTTTTTCTTTTTTATTTTAACAAAATATTTTCTAATAATTTGTTGGTTATCGTCAGCATTATTTTGCATCAATAATTTGTCTGTATAATACTATCTAATACAGGGATGTCAAACTCAATTCCTGGAGGGCCGCAGCCCTACACAGTTTAGTTCCAACCCTGCTTTAACACACTTACTGGTAGGTTTCAAACAAGCCTGAAGGACTCAATTAGTTTGATCAGGTGTGTTTGATTAGGGTTTAAACTAAACTATGTAGGGCTGCGGCCCTCCTGGAATTGAGTTTGACATACCTGATCTAATAGTTAATAATGGTATCTGTTTATGAACTTACTGATTAATTTTTAAACAAGATCTTGAATGTTCTATGGGCATGCTCACACTAGGCACAGTTGCCTTGAACAGTGCCGAAACGCGCTTGTCCCCCATCCCATCTCCCCCTTGGCCTGGACTCACACTGCATTTTACCTTTCAAATCTGAGCACACTTACATCATCGATGATGCCACTGTTTAGTTTAACAGGAAGAGACATTGGACATTGCTTTAGCTATATTGTTTTAAATTATTTTAGTAATTTGGGATGCAGTGACACCATATACTGTAAAAGATGTGTACACAGTATTCGTGATATCAACTATAGGTTTATAAAGAACGCAAAAGAAGCTACAAGTAGGCATGGCCCACTGTCACCATTTTGTTCGCATGACATCGCACCGACCGGGTGATTCCAAACAAGGGCAAACTCGGAGCGTGAGCGGAGCTACAGACGCCTGCTAGCATTTTGCTTAGACAGGCTTTTCTGTGGGAGAAACACTTAATACTTCATTACCTGCGACTCATTTGTGCTCTGACCACATGTGCTTAGTTGTACACTATATCAATAAAGTGTTTAGACTTTTAAAAACACTGTTATAATACATTGAGCCACTAAGCATTGTTTTTATGACATTTTTCTACAGAAAGAAAACGCGAATTACTTTCAGATACTTAAAATATAGTCTGTGTTAGTAAATGCAAGGCTATTTATGAAATTCAGGCATAACCATGTATGACAACGTTTCAGATGACTGTTCTAGAGCCTACAGCTAATCAATCTGTCAGATTCTGGAGTGCATTCAAGTTCTAAAGAAAAATATAAATGATAAACAATTTTAAATAAAACAAATACATTTATAGAGATGGTATATAAGTATATAATTGCGCTCAGCTGGGAAATAGAGCCCATGTGAATGGTTTGTGAGCACATTTAAGTGCAAACAGCATGCCGTATCATCTGATAATTGTAAGAAATAATTCCATAAAGCAACTGACTGTGTAAAGCTACATAAAACAAAACAAAAATACAATTTATATGCCGAGTTCAGCGGCTAATCAGCTGGAATCAGCTGAGATGACGAGATCTAGCTGAAACTCAAGTGGCCACGCCCCTAATTATGCAGACTTAATATAAACGAAACGTTTTCACCCCCCTCACAGTTGTCATAAAGCGTAATTTTAGCTATATGCACCAAAATCGCTCTTTGTACCAGGCTGTAAACACCTTTTTTCTGCTGTAAGTTGGCCATTTTAACAGTGGGCTCAATAGAAATTTGCTCTAATGGAGCCAGGACTAGTGGAATTTCGATGAATTGCAGTTTCCATTTCTTCCGTATTTGCTTCACAAGGGAGAGTGGGAGGTTGCCTCTTGAGTGAAACACAATTACTTTGCCAAACAGATCCAGCACTTTTAATGCTCATAAACGTCATGAAAGTCATTGTGCTGCAAGTATTAGGGGGGTTGTATCTTTAATAAACTATGACAGTTCATTGAAAAGTCAGAATGATTAATAAATCCATATGAAACCGTCCCTTAAAAGTGATGTCTGTCTTAAGTTTCGAGCTCAGGTGTGCTTTGCACTCACACTACAAGTGTACCACGACAAAGCCAGACCGAACCCACACCTCTTCCAAACGGGCCAGAGCCGGCCAACTGAACAACACCTGGGCCTGATTCGGAGCACTCACACTTGTCAAACGAACAGGGACACGCGCCTGGACACAGTTTGGATAGCCTAGTGTGAGTGCACCCTAAGACAGATTTACTCACAGTGCCTTGCACCCAGTAGACAAACTGCTCTCTGTCATCAAAATCAATATCTCGCCCCTGTGTAATGCCAGAAATTGGTGCCATGGCATTGTTGGATGTGTCATTGGGGTTGAGAGGTATTCCCATAATCACTGTATCTCTGACAACCATTAAGAATGGTGTTTCATCTAGGGAAAAAGCATCGTTAAGTCATGTAAAACGCTATTGTAGAACTTATTTGGTGCAGTCAATTTGTCAAAACTCCTTTAGTACCTTTAGTGCAAGTACGACCATCACTGGCAAGGATCCAGCCAGACTGGCAGTCACATGTGTAGTATCGGGGTCTTAAGATTGATAGCAGACACAGCTGACTGCATGGATTGTTCTCGCAAGGATTAAATGCTATATGGGAACCAACAGACTATGTTAGTCAAGTGAAAAAAAAAAAAAGTAAGATGTCTTTTAATTAACAACTGGCATAAAAGTTTAACCTATAGGCTGCTTGATGGGATGATCCATTACAACTCCCATGCACTGATAAACACCGGTCAGAAGAGTGGTGATGTTTCCTCCATGAAATTTATTAGTCCTCATGATTTGGCTTGTATAACTGTCACTCCAGAAGATGTTGTCTTCGAAGATGGTAATGCCGTGGGGTTGTTGAAGAACCTGCAGGTACACAGAGAACAGAGTGAAAAATTCAACACAGATGAATTTAGACTGTGACCTTGTATTTCATGGTAAAATATAGATAGATTTTAACTCTTACTATGTCACTTGCAAATACTTGATGCCTGTTTTTGCCATCATAGTCACAGTAGTCAATATATTTTAGGTAGGCATCAACAAAATATACTCTTCTAGTTGTGTAATCCAGCGTAAGTCCATTAGGCCAGTATACTTTGCTAGTCACAATTGCTCTTCTTCCGAGTCCATCCATACTAGCCTGTTCTATACGAGGGTTCTGACCCCAGTCTGACCAGAACATTAAATTGGTACTGAAAAGAAAACAGAAAGGAATTATATTTATATAATTATTAAATAACTATATACAGCAAAACTACTGTTGCAGTATTTCAAAGTTAATTGTTTATACAAATAATAGCAACAAATAAATATGTATATCCAAAGTGCATACTGGTTGCGGGGGTCTAGAGCCAGTCCACGAGGGCTTGTGACATTCTTTGTAATCAGAATCTTCCGAAAGTGGCCATCCAGAGTTGCTACTTCAATGTTTTGCATGACAGAGTCGGTCCAGTAAATGTTTCTACCCACCCAATCTACAGCTATGCTTTCAGGTGCCATCAAGCCTGAAGAAAACACCTAACATACCAGCATCATCACATTAATTAATCCCAAATTGTAGTTAATTAAGTTATATATCCACAAAAAGAAATACATAAGACAACTAGACCAATCACTTACCTGTTTTTTATCTGTGCCATTCTGGAATGAACTATAGATCATTTTGTCAGATGAATCACCCCAGTAAACTCTTTTATTGACATTATCAAAGTCTACAGCAACAATGCTCATGCCGCTGACTATGGGACTGATGAGTGGTGGCCAGAAGTTGATGCGGTTGCCGATGATCTGACTGCGTCTGGCCACCAGAAGTAAGGCATTACCTGGGCCTGGAACACATTTTTCCACAGACGTCAGATTTTACTATACAAATACTTTATAATAAATATTCCCCCAATTTCACAGACAAGACATAAGACTTGCTCCAGACTGAGTCTGAGCTAATTCAACTAAAAAAAAAGTTCACTGACTGATCTTAAAATATATTTAGGCTGTTTGTTTTGTCTAAAGACGGACAGTTTGAATTACTGAATGTATTTTTTGCTAGTATATTTTTATTTTGTGTATTCGTATTGTTGTGTGTGAACCTTTGTCTGAAGACAATAGGACAACTGGAGATGGACAATAATGTTTTTTGAATTGAGTTGAATTGAATTGAAAGTAGGGCTTTTTCTAAGGCACATAACTATTACTTAAAAGTCCTGAACACTGGCCTAATCCTGTCTTAGTCTAATCCCTGTCTTTTATCATTTTTTTTATTATTTCAGCTGATCTCTGTGTCTGGTGGAAGCATTTTTAGCTTAGCTTAGCTAAGACTTAGCTTAGACACTTCTGTAGTTACATTGTGTCCTAAGAACAATGAAAAATTAAAAGTTGTTATTTTTTAGGCTAGTATGCTAAGAAACTATACTCTCATTCTGACATACTACTCAATGAACTTTGCAGCCATACCATGGCTGCAGCAGGCGCAATGATATTATGCAGCACCTGAAAATAGTCTCCAGCTCCAAATCCAACCCTTGCACCACCAGTTAGAATCTGTGTAATATCATTGCATCTGCTGCAGTTATGGTATGGCAGCAAGATTCCTTGATTATTACGTTGGAATGACAGTATAGTGCCTATCTTTTTTGGCATACAAAAACAGCAACTTTTGATTTTCCTTTAAATAATAAGATTATCAATACTTTTTTTTTTATTTGGAGTGAGATGTTAATGGTTTAATCCAATTCAATGATTTATGCTAAGCTAACTGCGCTCACACCAGACCTGAAGATCGGCTGAATAGATAAAAAAAATAGGAAAACTCAACTGTTTACCTCTGGGGGAGTTAAAATGAGCCTATATTTAACAAAAGTGGAGTCTTTGTTTAAAGCACTATGAATTTGTTAGTTGGGGCAGTGTGAACTGGTTTTAAAAACATTGAGGTTAAAATTAGATTAAAACAGCAAATCAATTAGATTTGAATTAGATAATTAGATTAATTCATTTTAATTACATTAAAATAGCAAATTCAGCACCTTGTTTTACTTCAAGTTTGACAGCAATCATTGTTCAATGCATAGCAATCATTGTTTGATGTGCTATCAAATGTTGCTTACTGGTGGCTCTGCATGTACGTCCATCAGGCTCCAGCTGGTAGCCATCTTCGCAATAGCAACGGAAGGAGCCACGCTCATTGAAGCAGGTTTGACTGCAGAATCCAGGTATGAGACATTCATTTATGTCATCGCAGGTCTTTGAGTCATTCAGCAACTGGAATCCTGGGTCACAAGTACACTGAGCCCCAAATGGACCCTGAATACAGCCGTGACTGCAGCCTCCATTATTCAACTTACAGTCATCTTCATCTATAAAGATGAAAAAATTTAAAATATTACGTTGTGAAAATAGATATTAATGGTTGAATTTAGTTAACCCAAACAACAGCAGAAATACTCACTGCATAGGGGAGATTCATCAGCTCCATTGGGACAGTCTCTTTGACCGTCACACACCTGGGCATTCATGATGCACACCTGGTCTGTAGGACACAACCACTGACCTGATGGACAGCTGAATGGTGGAGTGGGGCAGTTTGTTTCATCGCTCATATCCCTGCAGTCATTTTCCCCATCGCACACCCAATTCTGGGACACACAATTCCCATTAGCACACTGGAACTGCACAGAACTGCAGGTACGCGGAGGGCAGCCATTATGCTCATCAGAGCCATCCACACAGTCTGGATGGCCATCACATTCCCACTCTTTCGGAATGCAAAATCCATCAACCTGGCACTGGAACTCATTGTCATGGCACAGACCTGGTCTACGAGTGGCTGCATAGAAAATACCAGTTATGAATTATTTCTAGCCTTATTTTATTAACAATATAGTTTGATTAAATGTAATACTTATTTTTGTATAATTTAATTTTGATGATTTTATTATTCAATTTTTATTATTACTACATGACAAAAATATATATTTAAGGCATTCAATTATATTTTGACTGAAAGTTTGAGCTTGTTATTATTTTTTGTGGGAAAAACAGCAGATATAATTCTTATTTACTAAAAATTAAAATAAAATAATTTCCCAGAGATGGGTTGCGGCTGGGAGGGCATGCGCTGCGTAAAATGTGCTGGATAAGTTGGCGGTTCATTCCGCTGTGGCGACCCCAGATTAATAAAAGGGACTAAGACAAAAAGAAAATGAATGAATAAAATAAAATAATAATTAAATTAAATTAAATTAAGACTGATTCACTTACAAAAACATTGTATTTCCTTAAAATGATTCCATAAATCTTCATTAAACATTTTCTAAACTCAAGCTGAAAGTACATGAATAGGAAACTTACGACAGCCACTCTCATCTGAGTGGTCCCTGCAGTCATATACCCCATCACAGCGATAGCTCTGACTCACACACTGATCTCCGCTGGCACATGCAAACTCATATGTTCCACAGGTGTACACTACCCAAAACACAGAACATCCACATTATCCATGTTAGTTTGAAATGGAGGCAGATGAACAAAAACCTGCTGACTGGAGAAGTCCTGAATATAAATATATTATCATGGCTTAAAGTAATGTATTGATCACAGAAATATTCTTAAAAGCATACAGTTTATGGCTATGACCAAACTAAATCAGAAATGTATTCTCATTTGTGTGGCATACTTTTGTCATTTAAAATCAGAAATGTTAGCACTGCAATCAAAGGTAGGAAAAATTTACAATTTCTAGTATCTCTTTTTATATCCCTCCGCCTTCTAATTTGCTATACTGTATATAATATTCATATTTTACTTCACTGTATTTTTTGAAAGCATATAAAGTATTCAATATTTAAAATTGACTATAATTTGACTATTATTTTTGTTTTATATTTATTTGTGCATTAAATACATCATATTTAGAAACTATTTTATAAAATGCTACCAACAATCCTTACACTGTAAAACCCAAAATCTTAAGGTAACCCAAACCATTTAAGTTCAAAAACTAATCCTAATGAGTACTGTGAACTTAATCCATTTGAGTAAATGAAGCAATTTGAGCATGGTAAAATGAAGAGAACTCAAACCAACTGAGTACTGTAAAACCTAATAAGTTAAAGCAACTCAAACCTTTTAAGGAAACCGATTGCTACAAACCATTTGAGTTAAAAAAAAAACTAATCTATATGAGTACTGTGAACTTACTCCATTTAAGTTGAAGTAATGAGGTATTTAATTAACTCATCACCTTTAACACTTAGTTCAAAACTCAGTAGAATTAACTTTTAGTAAATTTTGAGTTATCTACACTAATTTTATTTGATAAAGTTGACTGTTGGGTTTTACAGTGTAGTAATCATTTATTATATGAACATAGTATAAGCAGACAATAAATCACTAAATAAATGCTATTAATGTTATGCTTTAACATAGTTACAGTGTTGAATCGTAAAAGAAAAAGACAGTCGCTGAAGTCATTCATTTATAAAACCTGTGAGTGAAGCAAATAATGGACTTTACAATTGATAATTTAGCAATTATGTAAAAATATTATATATTGCTAAAGATATTCTGTTTCAAATTTTTTGGGAATTATCTTAGTTGCTGAAATATGTCAAACAAGCAGTATTTTGTCTAAAAAGTAAAACATTTATATACTGTAAAACACAAAAAGTTAAGTACTGCGAGTACTGTGAACTTAATCCATTTGAGTACATGAAGCAATTTGACAGTAAAACTCGATAAATGAAGAGAACTCAACCGTTTGAGGAAACCAATTGCAACAAACCATTTGAGTTAAAAAAAACTAATCTATAAGAGTGCCGTGAACTTACTCCATTTAAGTTGAAGTAATGAGGTATTTAATTAAACCATTACCCTCAACACTGAGTTCAAAACTTTTTTCAAATAAGTAGATTTAACTTTCAATAAATTTTGAGTTAACTACACTCATTTCATTTGATAAAGTTGACTGTTGGATTTTACAGTGTATTAACTAATTGTTTAGTGAAACCCATTTGCAAATGTGAGATTACTTGTACTTTTATAATATTAATAATAATAATTCTAAACCAGCCTGTGGCTTGTGTTTGATGGCCCTGTGCTGCACTATGTGAGGGAAATTAATGACTGAATGATTTGCTGTGCATCAGGGCAACATCTCATTTTGAATTCCCATATCGCTCAGAATTAAATACAACTTTGAGGACTGTGTGCTTAGTAGACCATTTGCATATGCCACATCTAAGTAATTGTTTAACAAAAAAATAATTGTATCAATTATGACCTTTTGAGCAACATTTGACCTTTTTGCAATGTCCAATGCAAACATTTGAGGACGTACATTGGGCCACACAAGACATGTCACTCGTATAGTTTTGAATGGGAAAAAGTGTATGGTCAAAATGGTGAATGAACGTTTCACTGGGGGATAAGCTCCGACCAGATGTTTGCGTTTACGACAGTTTGTGTGGCTAACAAATGCACTTAAGTCCCAGTAAATACTTGCTTCACAGACATAAATATATTCACATAAAGCTTTAAATCTTTACTTTTTAATGAACCAACACTTGAAAACAAACGTTTTTTGGTTTTGTAATCTGTATAAAACAAACGCAAGGTACAGTCCGTCCAACACACATCACATGACAGCAACTACGCCCCCAAACTTGTAAACAAAGAGTCACAGTCATTTCTGGAGATTCACCATTCAAACAAAGTTGTGAATTACTTCAGAAGAGCAGCGCAATCTGACAATGCATTATCCAGAGGATGATAATGTGTAGAACGGTCAAAATTAAGCTGGTGTCGTGATCTCATTCCTTTCGAGTGCGCATGCGCATTAGCTAAAAACAACCAGAAAAAATGCTGATTTTGTTTGATTCGAATGTTTAGAAAAGAAAATTATGAGACAGTTGTTGTATAATTTTATTGGTAATTCCAATTATGTAATGTAATTGTAAGTTTGGCAAACAGTTTTGGAGAATTTAATGTTTTCCCATTCAGACAGAATGCCCGAGCATACTGCCCAAGAGGTGTTTCAAACATGGCCACTGAGTGAAATGACTTGCCTTAAAGGTGCAGTATGTAAGTTTGACACCCAGTGGTTGAACTAGGTATTGCAGTCCTGAATCATAATAAAGGTACGCCGGGTTGCCAGTTTGAGGGATTTTAAACTGTGTTCTAAATAAAAGCAACGACACGCGATTGAGGGAATATTCTCCATATTAAAAGGAGTTTTGGTTCTAACCAACACCTCGAATTGATTTATTAGAAGCGGCTTCTATTTCTCACAGCTGAACAACAGAAACCTATGACAGATCACCTCAGGTAAGCCTCGTGTGCTTTATTCAGTGCTAAATGCTAACAATGCGAGTTTGAATGCATTTTACATGACGTGTATTACCATATACTGAAAGCAGAAAGTTCACTTCACCTTTAATGATGTTAAAGAGGGTTAACATGTATTAAATAGATTCTAAACCTTACCGTTTTGTGAGTGAGTGCATATTCTGTGCTTCTGAAAGGCTGTATTTAAATTTCTGCCGTGTTTTGTGGTGCAAACAGCCAAATGGCTCATCACTCATAACAATCTCATCACAGCGTGTTGTTAGGACACGCGATGTAACCTGCTCACGTTCCTAATATTTATGTCATTTGCTAATTAACGTCATGTGGAACTGAATCTGTCTCATTTTGACATCTGATACTTTCCACTACACTGTAGCATTTCGCTCATGGACGCATGCTTTCAGAGTCTTTCTGAATGAATGAATGAATGAATGAATGAATGAATGAATGAATGAATGAATGAATGAATGAATGAATGAATGAATGAAATATGCTGTTTTCCAACAAGGCAACCCGGGGTGCTGAATTATAATTGGTTAAACTGGCATGTGCATGTGAAAATTACCTAAACAAAGACATCGTTCCGGCACGGAAAAAAACATTTTCAAAGCAGAATATCTGACTTCAGCCTTGTTTGTCAGTTAAACAAGTATGTTCACTTGGGATGTTTCTTAAATATCTGCACACATATTATTGTATTTTTATGCTTTAGAAGAGTCAAAAACTTACATACAGCACCTTTAAAGGGACTTTGATTGGACATTACAAAAATGAGCTACAGCATCTGTATTCTTTGAATTGAATGTTGTCAGGAGATCATCTTGCAATACTTTGCTCTATCTAGTAATTTTTCTGTTTCAAGTTGATCTGTACTCTTTTGAGGGCTTGCTAATACCTTAAAATCTAATCACTTTCTTACCACAGTCCTTCTCATCAGAGCCATCCAAACAGTCCTGGTCTCCATCACAGACATATGAATTATAGATACAGCGGTGATCTGGACACAGGAAGAAGCCAGGCTGGCAGGTGGTGATACTGGAATCTGGAGCAGGAAAGAGGATAAGGAAATTCTACATTAAATTAACTTAAAATGTCGCTCTGTTATCATTGTCTTCACTGGCATTCCTAGTTGGGCTTCTGAAACCTATTCTCCAAAATGTCTTTATCCAAAAGTGTTTCTGCATATTTACTGACCCTACATTCACCCCTCCTGAAAAAGGTTTAGTTCAACCAAATGAAAATTCTGTTGTTTTTACTTATCCTCATGTCGTTTCAGTCGGTTTCAGACTGTCGTTCATCTTCGTAACACAAATTAAGATATTAGATGAAATTTGAGAGCTCACTTATGCTCCATAGATGCACAAGTCCAGAATAGGAAACAAAAACAAAGCATTCCATGTCACTTCAGTGGTTAAACTGTAAGAAGTTCTAAGAACACTTTTGTACATCAAATAACTGTAAAAACATTTATTTCCAATGTCTTCTGTATCAGATCAGGGTGTGCTATGTGCTTACATGTTGCACTGCTGACTCTAATGGCAATACATCGTTACTGCCCTTAGTAAACATGCATCCTGATGACGTGATGTAAGAGTGAAGATATAGGCAAACAGAGTGGTATTTACATTTTTTTTTTGACACAGAAGCTTCATATGATTACAGATAAACCAGACGACAGATGAAGTCACATGGAATGTTTTGACATTATAATTTTGGTTCTTTTTCTGGACTTTGAAACCAGTGATGCCTATGGAGGGAGAGAGATAGGGCTGGGACAATAAATCGATCATTGCCAATTAAATCGAGAAATGAGAATTTTTCTGAACATTGAAACTCTCTCTTGAATCAGTTTTGAACTTAGCTTTTACCACGAGAATGTACCAGAACCTACCGCCTGAATGTAAAACAATCAGTAATAAATTTAACGATTTCATGTTTAAAAGAATTACAAGTGAGCTGTTTACATGAATCCCATTGAGTAAAGGTTGTGATGCAAGTACATTTGACCACATACAGTACATTTCTGAAACAAGCACACAAGCACTCTAACGCCCGATTCACACAGAACTTCAGCGTCAACGCTTGACAGAGGGCATGTCTGAAGATGGGGCTGATGCAATCGTCATAGCAGCGTCAGTCAATTAGTCCGCAATCGACTACAATCTGAGCTGGTGTATTTGCTCAAAGCGATCTGATTGGCTGACGTGTCCGTTTGCGCCTAAAAAGTTGAGAAATTCCCAACTTCTGCAGCGAGCAACACTACTGAAGTGGCGCAGACAGATCCACAATGCAGTTCGACAACGCCTAACGTCACGTTACCCATTCAAAGTGAATAGGAAGCATTGACGCTGATGCCCCGTGTGAATGGGGCGTTAGGGTTTACTCTCACTATGCTATCCAAACCATGCCCGGGTACATTTGACCCCCATTTCCTGGATCGTTTGACTAGTGTGAGTGCTCAGAATCACACTTGGGTGTGGTTCAGTTGGCCGGCCCTGGCCCATTTGGAAGAGATGTGCCAGAACGTGGTTCGGTTGGGCTTTGGTGCAGTACACTTGTAGTGTGAGTGCAAAGCGCACCTGAGCACGAAACTGAAGATGCAATGTCACATTTAAGGAACTGTTTCATATGGGTTTATTATCCATTCTTACTTTTGAATGAACGCAATCATAGTTTATTAAAGATGCAAAGCCCTCGCTACACCTTCAGCAAACCTACTACATGCAGCATGACTTTCAGGAACATTTATGAGTGTCAAAACTGCATATCAAACGACTTAAAATAATACACAAACAATATAACTAAAAGAATCTCCATTGTATGGAGCGAGAGTGCTTTTCTTCTGTTAAACTAAACAGGCATCATCGATGATGTAAGCGTGTTCAGGCTTGGAAGCAAAAAATGCAATGTGAGTGCAGGCAGAGTGGGAGAGGGAGAGGGAAGGAGGGACAATCGTGTCTGGGCATGGTTCAAGACAACCATGCTAACTAAGAGTGTATGATTAAAAACTAACCTAGAGTGTCATATGTTGTTACAAACTACGTTCAGAATTGATTCCAAAACGAATCGTGATGCATCCAAAAAATCTCAAAATTATTGTCCCAGCCCAAGTCAGAGCTTTCAGATTTAATCTAAAATGTCTTAATTTGTACTCAATATGAATGAATTTGGCGGCATGGTGGCACAGTGGTTAGCACTGTTGCCTCAAAGCAAGAAGGTTACTGGTTCGAGTGCCGGATGGACCAGTTCGCATTTCTATGTGGAGTTTGCATGTTCTCCCTGTATTTGTGTGGGTTTCCTCTGGGTGCTTTGGTTTCCCCCACGGTGCACAGACATACTGTACGCTATAGGTGAATTGAATAAACTAAATTGGTCATAGTGTATGAGTGTGTATGGGTGTTTCCCAGTACTGGGTTGCAGCTTGAAGGGCATCTGCTGCATAAAACATATGCAGGAATAGTTGGTGGTTCATTCCGCTGTGGCGACTACTGATAAATAAGGGACTATGGTAAAGGAAAATGAATGAATGATTGAAGATTTCAGAGGATTGGAACAACCAAATGTGTATTTTTGAGTGAACTTAAACTTCTGTTACTTAAACCTTCTCTTCCATACTCACTGCAATGTCTCTCATCAGAACCATCGCCACAGTCATTAAAGGCATCGCAGACCCACGTTTTCGGGATGCAGTTTCCATTGGTGCAAGCGAACTGGTTAGATGAGCAGGTGGTTGGACCACGTGTTGGGCAGTTATTCTCATCGGATCCATCACCGCAGTCATCATGCCCATCACAGCGCCATCTAGCAGGGATGCAGTGCTTGTTCCCACAAGTGAAGGCATATGGGGAGCAGGTTGCACCTGATTAAAAAAGGGGAAAAAAGATGTTCATAAAAATGTTAAGGTTTAGGTCAAAAAAAATTATAAATCAGAGTTGCCCATGCACCAAAATAGGGCCATCCTATGGAAGAAGAGATAAAAAGGGAGGAGGAGAGGGGTCAAAGAAAATGACTTTGACAGAGACCATCAATTCTAATTTAATAAAACATGTTGTTGATTTGCTTTATTTTTAAATTACGAAAATGTCAACTGAAATGTTTAAATTAAATGTTGTCAATGAATCATTTTTGTACTGTATGAAAAAAATTACAGTACAGTTACACAGACAAGGCCCGAGACAGCTTAGTGTCTAATATTTTGCATTGGACTTCATTGTTTTATAAAAGGCATTGGTTATATTTTGATTGTATTAAGTTTATTTAAGTGTGTTCAATTTAAATGGTAGCCTCTTAAGTGCACAAGATGTGACTTTTATGCAAATCATGGGTTAAATAACCCTTCACACTTCTGTAATAAGTTTCATCTGAATATGCTGCCAAGAGTGTACTGCAAATCTTTGTTTTAAATGAAGTAAACTTCAAGTTAAGTTCCCTGTATGCAGGGCTCAGGTACACACACACCTGGAAGAGTGCAGTTGACTTCATCTGTCTTGTCAACGCAGTCGTTCACACCATCACAGCGGTAAGAATTGGGCACACAGCGACCCCCGTCACAAGGAAAGGCATAGTCTCCGCAGTTATCATCTGGAGGGGGCTCAGAGTCATCTTTCACACAGTCTCTCTGGTTCTCTTGCAGCTTCATGCCAAAGGGACATCCACACACACGACTGGACGCAGGTGTAGGAAAACAAAAGTGGCTGCAGCGTCCGTTTGGAATCATATTGCATCTGCTTTTAAACACTGTAAAAAGTACAATTATTCAGTACAGCATCACTGTACAGTACAGATCACAGCAATTCAATATCCCTTTGTACATTCAAATTTAAAATAGAAACTTGTAATATGAGAATTCATTTAAATCCATTTTGATATTGCTTTGTGTGCATGAAGTCAAATATATCAGAGTGAGACAACTCTTGTGGCATCACAATGAAGAAATAATGTTTTGTATGTATATTTATACTTGCCATATTTGTTTGTTTATTTTTTCCTCAATTTCTGTTTAACAGAGAGATTTTTTCAACACATTTCTAAACACAATAGTTTTAATAACTCATTTCTAATAACTGATTTATTTTATCTTTGCCATGATGACAGTAAATAATATTTTATTAGATATTTTTCAAGACACTTCTATACAGCTTAAAGTGACATTTAAAGGCTTAATTAGGCAGGTTAGGGTAATTAGGCAAGTTATTGTATAACGATGGTTTGTTCTGTAGACTATCGAAAAAATATAGCTTAAAGGGGCTAATAATTTTGACCTTAAAATGTTTTTAAAAAAATTAAAACTGCAAAATAAAACAAATAAGACTTTCTCCAGAAGAAAAAATATCATCAGACATACTGTGAAAATGTCCTTGCTCTGTTAAACATTATTTGGGAAATATTTAAAAAAGAAAAAATCCAAGGGGGGGCTGATAATTCTGACTTCAACTGTGTGTGTGTGTGTGTGTGTTTGTGTGCGTGTGTGTGTGTGTGTGTGTGTGTGTGTATTATATATATATATATATATATATATATATATATATATATATATATATATATATATATATATATATATATATATATATATATATATATATATATATATATATATATATATATATATATATATATATATATATATATATATATTTTTTTTTTTTTATTATTTTTAGTTTTTTTATTATTATTATTATTATTATTATTATTATTATTATTATTATTATTATTATTATTATTATATTAGTTTTGTGTTATTTATTCTTCTTTTAAATATGACCCTGCATCACAAAACCTTAAGTTTTAATTATTAGGTTGCACAGGAATATTTTGACAACAGCCCAAATACATTGTATGGGTCAAAATTGTATTTTTCTTTTATGCAAAAAAATATAAAAATACTGTGTAAAGATCATGTTTCATGATGATTTTTATTCAATACATTTTCTACAGTACATGTATCAAACTCAATTAGTAAAATGCATTGACAAACATTGCACAATGTTAATGGTGATTTTCTCAATATTCATTTATTTTTTCTTTATTTTATATTTTATATTTTCAAATAGTTGTATCTCAACCAAATATTGTCCAATCCCAACAAACCATACATCAATAAAAAAAACAAAAACAAAAACTTTGTGATGTAAAACTTGATGTATAAATCTGGCCCCACTTTATATTAAGTGTCCTTAACTAAAATGTACTTCCACTGAAATGAGTAATTCTTCACACTGTATTTATTATGTAAATACATGTTGTACATAGTATATATGCTTGATTAAATACCTGCATGTAATTACATCTGTAATTATTATATGTATGTTTATATATAATTACCCCGTTGACCATCCCTTACAGCTGAAACCACCATTAAACCTACCCATACCACCAGACTTTTCCCTAACCATACCAATATCCCACCTCAATAGCACAGTACATTTTATTTATATTATGATGTAAGTACATAGTAGTTAAATCCACTACCACAAATCTCAATCTTAGTTTTTTTATGGTCCAAAGTCACAATTGCCTCACTTGTCACTGACCCAAAACGATTGTCATTGACCCATAACATTAATCATTATATCAAAATATGTCTAAATAGTGCAGTAAATGAGATGAAGTTCTAGTAACTTAAATAAACAGTCACTTACAGTCCTGGAGATCAGCTGAATAAGCCTTGATGTTCATTATGCCCGAGATGCCCTTTCGGAGCATTATGTTTTCTCCACCGTCCCTCTTCCTCATTCGGAAAACAGAATTTGTCCGCCAGTCTGACACGAATAGATGATCTTACAAAAAGTAGAGATAGATTAGTCAGTGTCAATAAACAAAATACATTTAAATTTTGTATACCAGTAGTTTAACATCATCTCAACATCAAAATCATAATGTGGCCATGTGATGAATGAACAAACACAAAAGCACCAACCAGTGTGTATTGTAAGCGAGAAAGGGTGAGTGATTTGTCCGATGCTGGAGAAGGCCTGTCTGTCAAACCCATCAATGCTCACATGCTCAATTCGATCCAGCTGTGCATCAACCCAATACAGCCTATCCATCCTGTGAAGCACAACAAATCATTACAATCCAATTTCAATTCAATCCAACCCATCTTTTACAGTATCAAATCCAAACTGATCCCATTGTCTGCATGAATTTGGAATGAAACTTCAAGAAAACAAACAGACCTCTTTTAGTAATCAAATAGGTACAGTAAGGTACTGCTGATTGTTAGATATCTTCCTTACATGTAGTCTATGGCAAGTCCATTAGGCCAGCCAAGTGTTGTGTTGATTAGTGGAACTGCATTGCTTCCATCAGTGTATGCTCTGGTGATCACAGCTGGACGGTACCAGTCGGACCAGAACAGGTATCTAGGGATGTAACACATTGACATCTAATAGGTGTAAATCCTCAAATCTGAAGAAACGTTAATGGCTGCATCCAAAAGCTGAAAAATGCAACATCCACAGACAGGCAAAAAGACATGTCACAATCTTTAAATAGTGTCACATCTTATCTGACTTTTACTATTTGACCGCTCATACTTATAAAGAGGCTTTGACACAATCTACATTGAAAAAAACTTCCAAGCAGTACTTCATTTAATTAAAAATGTATCTTTTATTTCAGTTTAATATTATTTCATCACCTTAGAATTACAAGGTTCTATCTGACATTTTTTTCAATATTGAGTTATTCACATAATTCTTATTAAATTACAACTTATTTACAATATGTGATTTTTTTTTATAAGTTGTTTACATTAAGACTTTTTATTTAAAAAACAAAAAAGAGGCTATAAGGTTCTTTCTGTGAGCCTATCAGCATTTAGAATGCATGCACGAGGACCAATCAGCTTTTTTTGTAACTTCGCCGGACTGCTCCATTGACAGCAGTAAAGACCAGAAAGAAACACAGAATCAGAGTCGACTAAATAATGCCGCATCACACAAAATTGAAAAGAAATCTGAAACTGAAAAGAAGCATTTTTTGACAGTGAGATGAAATGTTAAATTTTACATTGTTGAAAAAAAAAACTGTTATTAAAAAATGCATATTATTAAATAAATATTTTTATTTGTGTATATATAGTCAGTGAAACATTTTTCAGCATTTATTACTCATTTGCTGATTGTCTGTTTTCTTTTAAAGTCTTTAAATTTGATATTAAGCCTTGAAGGGCAAATGTTTAATTTAATTAATGGGACATATAATTCAATAAATAAAATTCAATAGTTCATATAAAACATAAAATGTAATAAATATTACCACATCTGCACTGGATACAATATTTAGCACAGCCTTGTATGCTTAATTTGAACAAGAATAAATATTCAACCTAAAACATTAAATAAAAATGTTATAAAAAAGCATCAAGCATCAACATATTGCTACAACACCAATTTTTATTTATTTATTTTTTTATTGTATTTCTTGAAAAGTAATGCTTTAATTAATGATCTGCCAGATAGAACCTTATAACTCCAAGCAGAAAATTACTTTTTAAAATTAGAAGGTTCTATCTGCATTTACCCTGTTTTTTGTTTGTTTGTTTATTTACCCCAATTTGCAAATGTAAGAGAGTTTTGATGATTTACATTTAGAGTACATTTGGGATCTCAGTCATGTTAATGAATGGAAGAGAGCTGTTACACACATTGTTTGCTGTATGGAATGCAAAAACTTTGACGCTCAATATCTCAAAATCATTCAAAACGAAGATAGAACCTTATAATTCCAAGGTGACGATTTGTTTTATTTTTTAATTGATATATTTTAAGTTCAAAACATAGTTAAATATAAATGTTTTTGATTAAGAGCTCAACTAAGAAATATTTGTTTTGACCAATGTAAAATGTTAAGGTCATTCACACAGGCCAGTGCATGCTTATTAAACAGAAGCTCAATTTGCTTTGTACTTTCATAGACTTGATTTATTTTCATTGGTTCAAGTGATTATATTTAAATGTGAATCCATTACCCTAAATTTTGTAATTAGATGAATGAACATTTTATGGAATTTTTTGTTTTGACTAAAGCTATATCTTCTTTTTTTAGAACAAAATGAGAATTTAAATTAATCGACTTTCTTCAACAAGACAAAAATGCTTTGTACCAGGTTAAATAAAATTGTTCTTATGGAGACAGAAAATATTGTTTAAGGCAAATGATTTATTTTCCATTGGGTCAAGTAATAAAATTTAGATGTGAACCATTACGCTATTCATTTTTTTAATTGGATGAATGAAAGCTTTTTTCAGTGTACATTGTTTAAAGTGCTATAGAAATAAAGATGACTTGACATCTGTTTAAGATTTCTGATTGAATTTTGAAGACAGCACAGATGTAGCATTTACTGTCTGGGTTTTCCCACTATCCCAACGCTATCTCTCGGCAATTCGTATTTTTTTGACTTAGTGGTGAATTTATATGAATTTCTACAATCTAATTTGTACAATATAGCATGATCTGCTCATCCCTCAGTGACAGTTGGCTTTAGGGATGGAGTTTGGTGCCTTCTTTTAAAACAAAAATGATACATTTTCATATGACTGGACATATATGAATTTGTTCAAATTACTAAACTGACAAAGAGTAAAATAGTTACATTTCCTCATGGGATCAGGCTGACTATCCTGTGCGTATAATTCAGTAACAGTTGAGATTTGCAGGCTGTGTTTGTAACTTTTTCACTTTTGATGTAATTTCTAGTACTTAAATATTGTCTTACTATTACCAGAGCTCTCTATATTTTGTTGTTGATCATTAAACCTTTATGCTGCCTTGGACGTCTGTCTGAAATCTGTTTCAAAGGTGCTCTTATGCTCACATGCTGCCTGTAAAGTCATTACCTGACAGTTCAGCAAGTCAAAAAGTCATCTGCCTAAGCTTTTAGATGCAGCCAATGATTATTTGGTCCATATACAGTTAAAGTCAGAATTATTAGCCCCCCTTTGATTTTTTTATTTCTTTTTTTAAATATTTCCCAAATTATGTTTAAAAGAGCAAGGACATTTTCACAGTATGTCTGATAATATTTTTTTCTTCTGGAGAAAGTCTTATTTGTTTTATTTTGGCTAGAATAAAAGCAGTTTTTAATTTTTGAAACACCATTTTAAGGTCAAAATTATTAGCCCCTTTAAGCTATATTTTTTTTCGATAGTCTACAGATCACACCATCGTTATACAATAACTTACCCAATTACCCTAACCTGGCTAGTTAACCTAATTAACCTAGTTAAGCCTTCAAATGTCACTTTAAGCTGTATAGAAGTGTCTTGAAAAATATCTAGTAAAATATTATTTACTGTCATCATGACAAAGATAAAATAAATCAGTTATTAGAAATGAGTTATTAAAACTATTAGGTTTAGAAATGTGTTGACAAAATCTGCTTTCCGTTAAACAGAAATTGGGGGGAAAAATAAACAGGGGGGCTAATAATTCAGTAGGGCTAATAATTCTGACTTCTTCTAAATTAGTAGACTAAATTCTTTTGTATTTACACATGTATTTAGCACAAGATTGTTTTTAAACTATGTTCATACCCTGCACTGGGGTGCACAGCAACACCACGGGGGTATATCAAGTTCTTAAAAATATCCCGTCTAGATCCATCTGTTACTTTAAATGCAGAGACAGATCGATAGGTGCTGGAAGTCCAGAAAAGAATCTTCGAGGTCCAGTCATATGCCATTGATTCCACAGCGCCCACTCTGTAACCCGTCAGGACCTCATGACCTGAGATACATCAACAAGATAGTGTTTAGTGAAAAAATTATTTAGTGAAGAATTTATTTCTCTTAGATTGATAAGTGATAAGTGAAACTCATTTGTGTAATCAATTCATCCAACTAATCCATTAACTGTTATTCGCACCTCAACTGTAGAAGTTTAGAAAACTACAAGAAAATTACAAGAATTATTAAAATTTTAGTTTGAATGTTAATCATTATGTAAATATCTTAAAATATATACATCTTTATTAATATGATCTATAGTACATGAAAATGAAAAGCAAAAGTGGTCATCTTAAAGTTTGGGGGACTTAAAGTTTGAAAATTGACCAGCAGCAGTGTGTTTTTCAGAGACTCACTGGTGCCATTGATGTTTGATTTGTATATGAGCTGCCGCATTCGATCATTGTAGAACACGCTCTCCACAGATGCATCATACTCTACTCCAGAACCAGAAAAGGTATCAGCCAGGCCGGAAAGAGGTAAGGTGACATCCTCCTGAGAGGAAACATTAAGAGGAATCCCTCTGACCGCTTGTGCGTACGCCACCAGTAAATAATCTTTAATTTCTGAAAAGAGACAGACATGTTTGTTTTAGAGAATCTGGTGAATCTGTGACATCATTCAGCCATTTATTCAACAATTAAATTAAGCTATCCAATCCAAGTTTCTCATTTAAAAACAATGAGGTTCATGATTTAGTAGGAAGGTTCCACGTCTTACTAAAGCAACTGTGGCGGTCATCCTGAAGGTCGTATCCCAGGCGACACATGCAGCGATAACCCAGCCCGTCATTGTCCGTGCGGTGACTCAGAAGGCAGATTTGCTGACACCCACCATTGTGTCTGCCACACGGGTTTATCACTGCAGTTAGAAAAATGGCCAGTTATGATGTATACTTACACAGCAAAATCCTCTGAGCAAAATTTACTCAGTTCAGAGATTATTTGGTCCCTCTTTAAATAAGGGCAAACAGGTTGGTAATTAAAGCTACTGTTTGTGGAGTTGCTTAATGATCCTCTGCTGAGATTTTGAGAGATTCAATGTATTATATTTCAGCTGATTTTATCTAAGGCTGTGACTGAAGTCAGTTGTAGTTTTGTGTTTCTCTTCTGTGTTTCTGATTATTAACAGCAGGTGTTCATCATCAGTGCTCAATCATCACCTAATTAATCCTTTCATTGTCTCATTAACTTGATTGTCATTTATTTGATTCTCACAAAATTTTATTTTATTTTTATTAGGATTTTGCTGTGTAGTATTACAAACAGTCAGTCTTGTTATTTTATGAGAATTTTCATTCACTTTTTGTTCACTTGTCTCACCAAAAGGCTGAAGAGCTGGATGGGAAACCACAATTTGTCCAGGTCGGTTAGTAGAGCGGTACAGGAAAGTGGGGTCGCTGCCATTAAAGCGGTTAGTCCGAATCACACCCATTTTGACCCAGTCAGTGAAAAAAGCATGGTTCTCAAATACTGAAATTCCGAATGGGTGAGGAACCTGATGGCCTCCATTCAACACTGTTTTCCTAGTGGCACAGTTAATAGCACAAATATAAAAATCAAACTAACAAATGTTTTTTTTTTCCTTTCTTTTTGTTTTTTGTTTGAAAATGCACTTCTAATAGGTTACTAAGGCTACAATTTTTCAAATACTACATTTTTATTCTTTGAAGTAAAAAAAATATTGTAAAAATGGTCCTTAAATAGTATATATTTCTGTATTTTTTTCCACAGACATGGATTGTATCTTTCGATTTAAATTAAATGCTGGATTGTTTACATGTTGCCACTATTGTTGTAAACTTTCACTATATATCATACATGTTTTATTAATTAAAATGTACTAATTAAATAATATATAATAAGTCTTGCCAACAGAATAAAGCCTCCTAACAAAGAATCCATAATTGTATGCTTAAATTGCACTGTAAATAAACCACTTAATGCGTTTCAGTCACATTTTAGTCTTATAGGTACTGAAAATAATTGTGTAAAATAAGTGAGATTAAAATTCCAATAAAACACCCATTTTTGCCAAATTCTGTTATATTTCTTAATAATTATTAACAACATTTTCACATCTGTTTTTACAAGATTTGATCCTCACTTTTGATTTCATCATACATTTATTGTAGGATCAAAATATATATTTATTAAAATGTGTTTTGTCTTATTTTAATTATTGTTTTGTCTTATATTGAATCATTTCATCTTGGATTTTCTTTTGTCTTCTGGTTGAAAATTACTTTTTTACATACACATAAATGGTTTAAAATGGCAAATTGCAGAATTACCTGTCCAAGCCACTATATGTGACGGTCTCAACCAGGTTAAAATGACTGTCTGTCCAGTAAACCCTCTTGGTGACCAAATCCAAGGTGATTCCGGTAGGAGTACCTAGTCTGGTTTTAACCAGATCAAATCGGTTACTACCGTCCATGAAGGCTCGCTCCAATTTGACGTCATCTGTGTTATAGCCAGAGTCTGTGAAGAACATGTATCTGTAGGGGGAAAAAGGTTAGGCCAAACAGACCACAAATAGATAAGCTACATTCTTTTAAAGGTGCCATAGAATGCATTGCAATACCACAACTTTCGGGTTGCTGTCACTCAAGTGTCTGGAGGGGGCCATACTAAACATTTATGAACTTGTTTTCTACTGAAAAAAAAAACTACTTTGTTAAACACTCTTCACATTGATTAATTACCCAAGGTTCCATCATGTTTCTTTAATTAAAGCTGTGGTATTCTTTTTGAATCACCCTGTATGTTAAATTGCTCCCTGACATCAAAATAGAAGACATTTGCTTTAGATGAGTGCAGAAATTCTCCATGAAATGGTTTTAAAGCTCCAATTTCAAAACATAGAATCTGAACCTAATATGAAATGGCTAGTTTTGATGATATCTGGATGGGTTAAGAATATTAATGAGCTCTGCTCAGATACTCCAGCAGCTCATGCCAATGAAACTCATAAAGGTTTGAAACCACCTGAGGGTGAGTAAATAGTGAGTAAATTATCTAAATTAACTCTTTTTTTTGGGTGAGATATCCCTGTAAGAAGTGTATTAAGATATGTTTTAGACATAGTTTTATGTATATGAAAACACAGGCAGGAATTAATATCAATCTCCGCATAAACAGGTGAGTTTATTGGCATCCTTTCACTTTAGAAAAATCCCAGTAACAGCTGTGTGATATGACACAATGCATAAATGTGCATTAAAAAGTTATATTCAGCATATTTTACAGTTATATACATGTGTTTATTGCCTCATTACAAACATACACGTGTGTATGTTGCCTCATTACAAACATATGCAACACATTTTACTATATATACTATAAAAAGACCGTATACCTCTCGGGATTACTTGGACGCATGTAATGGAGCATTGTCCTGCATGAAAATCATGTTTTTCTTGAAGGATGCAGACTTCTTCCTGTACCACTGCTTGAAGGTGTCTTCCAGAAACTGGCAGTAGGACTGGGAGTTGAGCTTGACTCCATCCTCAACCCGAAAAGACCCCACAAGCTCATCTTTGATGATACCAGCCCAAACCAGTACTCCACCTCCACCTTGCTGGCGTCTGAGTCAGACTGGAGCTCTCTGCCCTTTACTGATCCAGCCACGGGCCCATCCATCTGGCCCATCAAGACTCACTCTCATTTCATCAGTCCATAAAACCTTAGAAAAATCAGTCTTGAGATATTTCTTGGCCCAGTCTTGACGTTTCAGCTTGTGTGTCTTGTTCAGTGGTGGTCGTTTTTCAGCCTTTCTTACCTTGGCCATGTCTCTGAGTATTGCACACCTTGTGCTTTTGGGCACTCCAGTGATGTTGCAGCTCTGAAATATGGCAAAACTGGTGGCAAGTGGCATCTTGGCAGCTGCACGCTTGACTTTTCTCAGTTCATGGGCAGTTATTTTGTGCCTTGGTTGTTCCACACGCTTCTTGCGACCCTGTTGACGATTTTGAATGAAACGCTTGATTGTTCGATGATCACGCTTCAGAAGCTTGGCAATTTTAAGAGTGCTGCATCCCTCTGCAAGATATCTCACTATTTTTGACTTTTCTGAGCCTGTCAAGTCCTTCTTTTGACCCATTTTGCCAACGGAAAGGAAGTTGCCTAATAATTATGCACACCTGATATAGGGTGTTGATGTCATTAGACCACACCCCTTCTCATTACAGAGATGCACATCACCTAATATGCTTAATTGGTAGTAGGCTTTCGAGCCTATACAGCTTGGAGTAAGACAACATGCATAAAGAGGATGATGTGGTCAAAATACTCATTTGCCTAATAATTCTGCACTCCCCGTATATCTTGATTTTCATCCTATGGCACCTTTAAACACATTGAATCACATACACATATACCGTACTCACCCCACTGTTGGGTCCAGAGCAAGTCCATGAGGAGTCACCAAGTTTTCTGCAATCAGTGTGACACGGTTTCCCCCATCATAATCACATGCTTCAATTCTCTCCACACGTTCCTCAACAAGATACAGCTTAAAGTTGATCCAGTCCACAGCAACATTCTGTGCATTGTGCACTGCTTCAGAAAGCACCTCCATCTTATCGCTCCCATCAAAATTTATGGAAAAAACCTAAAAAAAAAGATAAATCCAGAACAATGTTTTGTAAATTTAATTGTATTTATGTGTATAGCATATTATGATTTCACACTGTAAAACTTGAACCACCTTCTGAGAACTCGTGTCTGTCCAGAAGACCCTTTGAGTGTGCCAGTTGTAACCAACACCCACAGCATAGCCTTTACCATCTGACTGGACTAGAAGTCTGACAAATCGCCCATGTATATCTGCCATTTTGATATCACGTCCATCTGTGAAGATCAGCTGTGGTAAACCCCCTGTGAGAAACAAGACAAGAGATGTAACAAAGTACTATCAAAAATACAATCCAATATAATGTTTTTTTTTCCTGAGAATAATATTTCTAAAGGAGCTGTTGACATGGAATTGACCCAAAACAATACAAACATAAAAATAAAACAAAACAAAACAAATCTGAAAAATTATGTGTAATAACAGCTAACATTAATTTACACTATCTATGTTTCCATCCACCTGTTTTTATGCGCATTTTGGATGTGCGGGTAAAAAAACGGTTGATGAAAACTATAAAAATATATGCGCATAACTGAGTGGGATAAACTTTTTATTCGATAAGAAAAGATGCGCATAAACTACAAAACACTTTTACAGAACAAATTCCAGTGTGCACATTAAAAAAGGTCATGTGATTTTGTTATAAGAGATCATGTGATGATAAAAATGTGTTTAAATGGACAAACCAGCAGGCTGAGCACACTGTAAAACATCTGAAGTGTTGTTTTGGTAATTCTAAAACGGCTTAACCATCTTAATATTATTGTTATTATATTAATAATGACCTCCAGAATCAAGATCGTCTGTGCTCCGCGTCTGACACCTTCAAACGGCACCGCGCGTTCACTGCATGTCAGGATTGCCTTATGAGGCGCAAGTCATTTATTGAATAAAGAAAAGATTGATGCAGCTTCTTCTACAGCAGCAATTTTAATTTGATTGCAGTTGATATTTGTTGCCAGTTAATCAGGAAGTGAGGATTTTGCTCGATTTGACTCGATGGATGGAAACGCTGCTTTATTCGCACATCTTTTATGCGATAATCCAGTTTTGCGCATAAAGTTAATTAGCATTTTTGGATGGAAACATAGCTACTGATTTACATTTAATTTACAAGGGCAGAGGGTTGCTGAAGAATTACTGAGAGATTTCAGCTGCTGTCTGGACTTTCACTGCATGTCTGCACCTCCCTTTCTTTGTGTGTTTAATACTTTTTCACTGTTTCATTTATTTTATTACACATAAATTAATTTGTAAATTAATTAGTTCATATATTTAATTCTTTAGTTGTTACCAGCATCCAGTCAAGTCAACAGCACATTTAGAAATATGTTTTCTGAGAAAAACTGTGACGTGATTAATACTTATTTCCCCCACTGTATAAACTGTAATTGCATTAAGCCACTCATTTGATGAAGCCATCTGAGCTGTATGGCAGACATATGAAAAAAGAAGTAGATGCAAATTACAATGATACACATGTGCAGCTAGGTGCAATAAAGTAACTTAGATGTTTTGAAGGGGAGTTCATGGTTCCCTGGGAAGGGAAATGGGAAAATAACTTAATATTCTTAAATACCAAAAAATGTTTACCACATATTCAGTTCTAGTTTCCACTCACCTGAAATATTGGCCTTGCAGATATGACCTTGCTCCAGGAAGTATCCATCAGCACAGCTGCAATGATGTGTGCCTGGACGATCCTCACAGAAATGATCACAGATACCCCAAATCTTACAGTCATCATAGTCTAGGAATAAACCACATACTTTGGTCAATGACGTGACTCATTTCTGTTGTTCAGAATTCAGATCTATTTAGTTAATTAAAATATACAGGCATATGCAATGACCTGAATATATTTGACATTTCTAAATTTAAAATCTTTTTTTGCTAAGATAATATCATGTCTAGTTTGCATGGCGGAAATATCCAGAGATTGTAACAAAGAAAACAAATTTAAAATATGGATAACTATAATACAAGACTGGGCTGCACGGTGGCGCAGTGGGTAGCACGTTTGCCTCACAGCAAGAAGGTCGCTGGTTCGAACCTCGGCTGGGTCAGTTGGCATTTTCTGAGTGGAGTTTGCATGTTCTCGCCGTGTTTGTGTGGGTTTCCTCCGGGTGCTCCGGTTTCCCCCACAAGTCCAATGACATGCGTTACAGGTGAATTGGGTAGGCTAAATTGTCCGTAGTGTATGTGTGTAAATAAGTGTGTATGGATGTTTCCCAGTGATGAGTTGCAGGTGGAAGGGAATCCGCTGCGTAAAACATAAGCTGGATAAGTTGGCGGTTTATTCCGCTGTGGCGACTCCAGATTAATAAAGGGACTAAGCCGAAAAGAAAATGAATGAATGAATAATACGAGGCTAAAAAGCACTTACCCACACAAGTGCGGCTATCATTGGCCACAGTGAAGCCGTCGGGACAGTAGCATGCTCCTCCCTGTGGGGTGGGATGACAGCGGTACTCACAGCTCAAAGCAGAACACTGGTGTAAATCTACACGAGAGACAGATAGCAGTGGTAGTTAGCTATTGTAAATATCTGAAGCACCTGAGCAATCACAGAATGTCTGTCACATGCATAACGTGACATGAGTCTCACACCAAAGGCCATCCGGTCATCATCTGTGTTATAATAAAACGTGAATCACCTGCTCACATGTGATTGAGGTAAAAAGTCAATCCACATAAAAACTCAGTAAAACACATTATGTATTCTAAATTGTCCAGTAATACTGAGTGTACAGTTAAATTTATGTTCACAGCATATCAAATCATTATAGCTATACTGGCTTCTAGTAAACACTTGCCTGCTGCAAGCCTTGTGATTTAAAGATTTTAATGATTTTAAAATTAAATTCATCGGTTCCCAACAGGGGGGTCCCTGCTAAAAAAATCAAACTGCATTTGTTGGTAAGGTAGGTTTTGATGCTTGTTTGCTGGATTAAGCTGGTTCTTGCTGGTCATGACAAGACCTATTCCAGATCAGCAAAGAAGCAGAAAGAACCAACACATGGCCAGAAAAAAAAAAACAGCAAGGGTCATGACTGTCAAAAAGCAGCTTAAATGTGCCTATTAGTGTTTTTTTCTTCCCCCATTTAATATTGAGTGTCTCTCGACAGAGTCCTGATCTGATACTTGGGATTTCTAGTCCTACATTGTATATGAAATCCGTAATTTTACATTTTTTTCTGGCAGCTAGGGTGGGATAACGAATAAAATTGGCAAAAATTAACTTCTTGCTGTGAGGCGACTACCCACTGCGCCACCGTGTCGCCAAGCGTAAAATAGCAGATAGTAAATACCAGAAATTTACCAGAAATGTAAATTTAAGTACATTTCTGTAATTTAATGTCTGGTATTTTACTGTAAATCGTCATCTTGGAATTATAAGGTTCTATCTGAAGGATTCTGAAGGATTTTGAGATAATGAGCTTCAAAGTTTTTGCATTCCATACAGCAAACAGTATGTGTGTAACATTTGCTTTTTTACATAAAGCGTCTTAAAATGTAAACAACTTCTAAAAAACATCCCATAATTTAAATAAGTTGTCATTTAATAAGAATAGGTCAATAACTCAATTTTATGAAATGTCTGTAATTTAACAGCCATCAAGTTTTTTTTTTCTGGCACCCCAGCTGACGGAAAAAAAAAACTTAAAATAACGGATTTTTTTACAGTGTAGGTGCAAAATTCAAGTACTTTAAAGCTAACAAAATATACTAAATGTATATAGGGACTCAAATGTTCACAAGTAATATAAAATAAAGGGGGGAAAGGAAACAATATCTGGTATTTTAAGTATAACAATTTCTGCAGTAATAATGTATATAGACCTGTAAAAATATATTAAATAATATTAAAATTTACAATATATACTATTTTTATAGTTTTCTAATCATATCTTCCAACTCTGTTGAGCTTTCTGTCAGATGACATGAAATAGACTGAGAACCACAACGTTCAATTGTCCCAATACTGATGCTTTAGATCAGCTGTGGACATCTCAGCTTTTTTACTTTATGCATGCATAATTTCAGCAACATTATTGCATCAAAAACATTACACAAACATTTGGAAAACTATTTTTGATGTTGTTCTTGGCCCTTTTGTCTTTCAAAAGTCCCATTTTTGGGAGTCGTGCTGCATTTAAGTCTAGAAAGTGAAGTAGTGTTTGGGTATAGGTTTTGCATATTTCAATTGAACACATCTGTGATTTACTGTAGGTAACTTTGGTTAAAAATTGGTTACAGCAATAGTTATTTGTGGTTAAAAAAACACAGTTACAGTATAGTGTGAGCAATATTATTGTTGGATTCAACATAGTCAGCACTGCTTCTTCATTTATTTTCAGTTTTTAAAGTGGTACTGGTATTTACCGCAGGTCAGATGTGCTGTACTATTGCTCTCATCTGTTCCACCAGGGCAGTCAGGGTGTTCGTCACACACTTTGTTTACTGGCACACACAGTGAAGAACCTGGGCAAGGCCATTCGCCTGGGTAACAATCTCTGATACCTGGGTCTGAAAACATGAAATGTTCAGCCTTTAGGTTCAAATAATTGAAGTTTTATAGCTGTGATTGAATCTGTTGCATATTGATTAGAGAGATGATGAGATGTGTGTCTCACCGCATCCATTCTCATCACTAAAGTCTCCGCAGTCATTGATGCCGTCACACACCCACTGCTGTGGCATACAGCGACCATTGCTGCAGGCAAACTCTGACCCGCTACAGGTACGATATTCTGGCAAAGAAGACAACATAGCAGTCATTTACCATTCAGTTCTCTGGAGAATAAACCCTTTCAGAATAGAACAATACCTGTTTCTCATTTTTTTAGAATGCACCCTCTGGATATTTTGTCAGCTAAAACATGTCATTTTAATTCTTATTAACAATTGTCAGCTAAATTCCTCTAGAATAACAGACACTTACTGCATGTTTTTTTTAAGAATTCCTAGATCATACCCCACATGGTCTCATCTATGGTTCTTCCCACATTTATAGTAAGTACTATAGTGTTTTTGAACCATTCTGCTATACTGTATATATTATTAGCTATAGTATTTCTAACACTATGTTAATGAAAGTAACATCATGTAGTATTTACTGAACTGAAAAACGAATAAATACTTTTGTATACTTTATTTTTTACTGCAGTGAATTGTGGTCTATTTTACTGAGGTAATACAGCAACTACGGGAATTCAGTTCAGTTATTACTACATTATGCTGTAACAGTCATTAACAAAGTGTTGTAAATACTGTAGCTAATACAGGGCGATTCAAAAAGAATACCACAACTTTTGGGTTGATGTGACTCCAGTGTCTGGAGGGGGTCATACTGAACATCTATGAACTTGTTTTTTACTGAAAAAAAACTTTGTTAGGTACTCTTCACATTGATTAATTGCCCTAGGTTCCATAAATGTTTCTTTGATTAAATACAGATTTTCAAAGTTGTGGTATTCTTTTTGAATCACCCTGAATGTTAAAATGCTCCCTGACGTCAAAATAGAAGGCATTTGGTTTAGATGAGTGCAGAAACTCTCCAAGAAATGGTTTTAAAGCTCCAATTTCAAACCATAGAAACATATAAAAAATACAGATTTTTAAAGTTGTGGTATTGTTTTTTAATCACCCTGTATATACAGTACAACAGTATGGTTCAAAAACACTATAGTATTTATATAAATGTGGGAAGAACACAACTGATTTGTGCTTTACTATTGTATAGTTCAAAAGCAATATAGTATTTATTATAAATCAGTATTTTCTTCATGTGGGTTGTTTACTTTGTGGTTTTAGTTTTTTAGTTATTGGAAAAACTAGGAGAATTTTTTTCTAACTATGAATCGGTTAAACCAGCTGCTCACAAAATGATTGAAGTGGGACATGCTGGTGATACCAGCTAATTAGTGGTTTTATGAAATTATAATGCTCGTTTAGTTTTTATCCCTATGAAGATTTTGATTAATCCAGCCAAAAAGAGACTTAACAGCAACTGTTCCTCTTTCCTTATATTCAAATGTGTCATTAAAATGTATATTGTTCAGATATTTGACTGAATAAGGAAAATATGTATTCATCGCACTGTCCGGGTAGAGGGCTCTGAGCTGAAGGACACCATAACCCGTGTTATTCCCCTTGTTGTGAGGGAGAGAGATAGGAGTCGTGGTGGTGGGGGATGCTGAATTCGAGAGATAATGGAGATATGCTTGGTTGTTTATGCTGATTGGATAGTAGAATAATTGTCAATGACGGATTAGCCTCGTCAAAACATCTGCTCATGCTTTTCCCTAAACTTGTTCATAAAACGTCACACACAAAAAATATAGAGATGTGAATCCATTTACCTGGAATTGAATCACTGGATCCAAATGAAAGATTTGCTAAATTACGAAGCTGTACAAAGCGGTGTTTCAAAATCACACATTACTATAGATTGATGTGGTTTGTTTTTGTGGTTTGTATCTTAATCAATAAATTATCATTATTAAAATGCATTTCTATCCAATCCCGCCTCGTTTTTATGACAGTTTTGAATCATATCAGGATATTTTGAATGCTTTAATGAATGCTCATTTTAACTTTCTAGAAAAGGATCTCAATATAATATCAGCAGCTTTGGTAGAATATGTGAAAAATATTGTGGAACCCACCACAGTTTTGCTCATCGCTATTGTCTCCACAGTCATCCCAGTGATCACAGACGAAGGGCATTGGGATGCAGAATCCATTAGCACACTCAAATTGATGTGACTGACAATGTCGTGCTGTTTCAGGCATGAAGGACAAAAATATATATGAAAGGAAATGACAACAACATAAAATCCTGAATATACATCTTAACTCTATTCACTGGCATCTCTGATTAATAACTACTACAACTTACTGCAGTTGGATTCATCTGATCCATCTCGACAATCTAGTATTCCATTACAGTGCTGAGCGTTGTTGTAACAAGCGCCATTAGCACATGTCTTCTCTGTGCAGGCTGGGTAATCTGGAATAAATGAGAAAACTTTTTATGCATTTTATTGCAATTACAAAATCTGATGATAAATGAATTTCACATCACCCAACAGTGTTCACCTGTCATTTTGGTAACTGATTTATCTTGAGATTTTTATGTGTACTGGACCATTGCAAGTAGTCATATGCTTTTTTTCTTGTAAAGATAACGCTACTTTACTTTAACCATTAAGGTAAAGGTTACTTTACACTATGTTAACCCTTGTGACACTCATTACAGAAGTGTTGCAATATATTTTAGGTTTTAAAGATTCTAATTTATTTCTGACTATAAAAGTAATATAATATGAAAATAAAGCAATATTCTTTTTATGTTCTGACATTCTGGTCATGTTTTTAACTACACATTTGAAGTCTGTATTGCTACTGAGGAATGGTAAACAGAAAATTGCTGAAAGTAATAAATATTTGTATTTATTTTTATGTATTACAGGCCTAGACTAAAATAAATAGTTATTATAGAGTTTTGTCAAAGAGACGAAGGCTAAATTATTAGCCTTCCTGTAAAAATGTTAATTAATTTTCAAATATTTCCCAAGTGCTATTTAATAGAGCAAACATTGTTTTCAACACATTTTTAAACATAGTTTTAATAAATAGTTTATAATAGCTAATTACATTTGTCTTTGCACTGATGACAGCATACATAATATTTTACTAGTTAATTAGTGTAACGTGAAGTGACGCTGGACAACAGGGGTGCGGATCCAAACGCAGGTTTATTTGCAAGATGGTCAGGTAAGCAACAGTCAACACAGGAGCAAACAGATGTATACGGGCAAATCCAGATTTGTAGTCAAAATAACAGGCAGATGGTCAAAAGGCAGGAAGCAGACAACTTAAAACAAACAAAACAAGGCTAGGTTCAAAGACAGTAAGACAAGGCAAGGGACACCGCATCGTAATGTTTCACTATACAGATTAACAAGACCCAGCAACTTCTGTATGTTTGTGTGCTGACTTTATAGTCCATGTAATCAGTACATGAGCAGCTTCAGCTGTGCGAGTCTAATCAATGGAGACTTGGAGCAGGTGTGCGTGTGTGTTGCATGACTGGGTATTGCAGTCCATATGCCGGCAGATTTGTAGTTCTTTGAGACTTGAGAGTTTACCAGCGATCTGTAAAGATTAGATCTCTGGTGATTGTGACAATTAGCAGGATACAAGCATTTAGCTTAATGGTACAACAAGGTGTAAATTAGGGCGTACTCACACTGTGCTATCCGAACCATGCCCAGGCCTGTTTCCCGGATCGTTTGAGAAGTGTGAGTGCTCTGAATTGGGCTCAGGCATGGTTCACTTGGCCGGCCCTGGCCCGGTTGGAAGAGGCGTGCCAGAGCGCGGTTCACTTGGGCTTTGGTGCAGAACGCTTGTGTGTGAGTGCAAAACGTGCCTGAGCCCGAAACTGAAAGCTAGTTGTGATTTTTAAGGGACTGTTTCATATGTGTTTATTAATCATTTGTACTGTTCAATGAACGCAAACTGTCATAGTTTATTAAAGACGCAAACCCCTCACTGCACGACAGCTGCACCTTCAGCAAACCTCCTAATTCCTGCAGCACGAGGAGTTTATGATTGTTTATGAGCGTCTAAAGTGGCGATCTGTTCGGCAAAATATTCGACTGCGTGTCACTGCATATCAAACGACTAAAATTATATAACTAAAGAAATCTCCACTGTGCTGAGCGAAATCGCTTACTGAACAGCGCATCATCGATGACGTAAGCGTGCCCAGGCCCGAATGTAATGTGAGTATGGGCCGTCGGGGGAGATGGGAGAGGGGACAAGCGTGCTTTGGCCCGGTTCAAGGCAACTGTACATAGTGTGAGTACGCCCTTAGGCAAGTTAGATTTAGGCCCAATCCCAATTCTAGCCCTTAGCCCTTCCCCTTCCCCTCGTTTTGCACGTTCCCGTGAAGGGGTAGGGGTGTCCCAATTTCTTTTTAGCTTGAAGGCGTAGGGCTAAGGGCAAGGGGTAGATACCCCTTCAAACAAAGATTTTTCAGGACCACACTCGAAACCAAGGGGTAAGAAAATTTCCCAGAATAAACCAGCCACAGCTGCACCCGAAAGTAAGGAGATTATTACGAATTTTTACAACAAACAAGCATATGTTTTAATATATTCATAACCGCGTTTGTGTTTTAAAAAACGCTAAAATAACGCAAAAATAAAAACCGCTAAATTTCGCGATCTATAATCCCTAATAATAACTCCTGTATAGCAGTCCCATCAACATTCTGACACTCGATGACGCTCAAATACCCTGTCAGAAAAGTCTAGTGGCTGGGAATGAGCTTTTTACAGTGTCTGAAATAATGTTAATGTTGTTTTGATGTGTTTACATCGATGAACTTCAACTGTATCTATACAAGCACAAATCTAAAAAAAGACCCCTGTAGGTCATGACATTCATTAGAGCCATAAAAATAAATAATTACAAAATATGTTCTATATTGAAAAATATGATTTGTTATTCAAGTTAGACTTTGAATTTGAATTGTTGCCTGATTTGATAATTACTACATACTGATATATAAAATCCATATTGCTACAGAGGAAAAGTAAATGGAAAGAAAGGTTCTTACTGCAGTTGTTCTCATCAGAGTTATCCACACAGTCTGGCACATGGTCACAATTGTATTGTTTGGGAATACACTGCCCTTCTCTACATGTGAACTGGTCTGGGCTACACGTCTGACCACCTTAAAAAATAAAAAGGTGAGGTCATAGACCACCTGTGTTAATACGCATTGTTTTATATCTTATTTTTAATGGAATTAACCAAATTTTAATCATGTAGACATACTGCAGGTCCTTTGCTCATCAGAGCCATCAGCGCAGTCTGCTTCTCCATCACATACAAACTCAAGAGGAATGCACTCTCCTCCTGTCAGACACTTGAACTCCTGAGAGCTACAGGTGGGTAATGCTAAAAGAACAAGACAAATAATAATAACAAATAGGTTTACATTAAGAAGATGCTTTGACATCACATCTTGTCATGGGTCAGTGTTGGTCCAGAGATACTCACGGCAGTTGAATTCGTCAGAGTTGTCCGTGCAGTCCTTCGTTCCATCACACCTCCAGTCTTGATTTATGCATTGACCATTGCTACACTGGAACTCACCACTCATGCACTGACCTGCACAACGAATAATGGATTACTGTGTCTGACCAGATCCAGCTAACTTCAACATCAACTACAGAAATACCATTTGATAGAAATGAACACATGGCAGATATATTGTATGTTTATATACTGTAAAAAGTATCTGTTAATTAACAGTTTTTTGTGTTTTCTAAATAAGGTTGTGAATTGTATTATGGGATGTTGATCTCTGCTCTCTCGACTTTCAATGTTGAAAATTCAACTCTGCAGTTTAACAAAGTGACATTTATTGACATGTTAGTAGTTTGAGACAAGATATTGTTTATAGAGAACTATATATAGAGAACTAAGTTTGTAAAATAACAGAACATGTACTGACAGCTTATTACCAGTTTTTTGCACTGTAATACACATCTACAACCCAGACAATAAATCACTTCAAACTATTAAAAATGTTCATAAAAGTCACTTTTTCAAACTTTTTAAAGATAAAAGGTGTGAAAAGAATGATCAAGGCCACGTAATGCAATTCAAAAGCCTAAATAAGAGAGAAAAAAAAACCTGAATCACAAAATATGGAAAGCTGTTAATGTACAGATATTTTAACAGTGTAGAGTTAAAAGAATATGTTTGAGAAATGTTCAAATGCTCAATGACCAGAAGAACAAGCTTATACACTGCAAAATCCAACTGTCAACTTTATCAAATGAAATGAGTGTAGTTAATTCAAAATTTACTGAAAGTTAATTTTACTCATTTGAAAAGAGTTTTGAACTCAGTGTTGAAGGTGATGAGTTAATTAAATACCTCATTACTTCAACTTAAATGGAGTAACTTCACAGTACTCATATAGATTAGTTTTTTTTTAACTCGAATGGTTTGTAGCAATCGGTTTCCTTAAACGGTTTGAGTTGCCTTAACTTATTGGGTTTTACAGTACTCAGTTTGAGTTCTCCTCATTTATTGAGTTTTACTATGCTCGAATTGCTTCGTTTACTCAAATGCATTAAGTTCTCAGTACTCATTAGGATTAGTTTTGAACTTAGATGATTTGTTGCAATTGGTTTCCTCAAATGGCTTGAGTTAACTTATTGGGTTTTATAGACCTGTTGAGTCTGAAACAATGTCACACACAAACCTGTAGCAAAAACTCTGATTACAAGAACATTTGCATAAAATTATTTAATTACTCAACAAGTTTAATTAATTACCATCAAATACAAGATTGTGTTTATGGTAAATGATAAACACAGATTTAGGTATAAAACTCACAAAATTATTGTGCAATATGGATTTTTAATGGACAAAAATATATTTATTTGAAGCTTATTGGCATCTATTCTACTGCATGTTCTCCAATAAGCATACAGACATTTTATACTATTCAAGTAATCTAAACTGTAAAAAAAAAAAATCTGTTATTTTACGCTAAATAACATAAAATAACGACCGTTAAATTACAGTAATTTACCATAAAGTAATGAATGTTAAATTACAGAAATTTTCTTAAATTTAAATTTCCGACAAATTTCTGTAATTTTACGTGTTATTTTACAGTAAATTTCTGTAATTTAATGGTCGTTACTTTACATTTTTACATTTTATTTTACGTTTTAAAAACGGGCATCACACTTGCAGGAAATATCTGATCAATGAATAACTGTGTTTATTGGTTTCAGAGCTACTGTTTAGAACCTCTGACTTATACATCATGTGATATCTGAAATTTGCTGGAGAGAATCAAATTGGACTTTAAATGCCACTAAATTTTTTAGTAGACCAATAGCATGATTGCCAGTATAACATGTTACGGTCACACTTTATTTTGATGGTCCGTTTGTTGAATTTAAATTACATTGCATCTACACGCCAACTAGTAGACTGTTAGGTTGGGGTTAGGGTTAGTGTAAGTTGACATGTACTTGCAAAATTATTTATAGTCAGTTAAATGTCTGTTGAAGGAGCAGCATCAACAGATATTAACCAGACAGTCTACTAATACTCAAATGGACCATCAAAATAAAGTGTTACCCATGTTACTTTAAGCAAAGTACCAATATAGTGTCTAAATGCTATATTGGCTACTGATATTCTCTCTTATTCTCTCTCTTATTCAATTCTAGTGAACAGGTTAGGTATAAACGTGACGTCTAAATGTTTTATTGCTAATCTATGCTAAATGTTATTATTGACCGTTTTGGGTAAGGTTAAAATGTGCAATCATGAATGGCAAAAATTGACTACATTAATACTGAAAAATCTTATAAAGTCATATATAATTAGCTGAATATTTCTATGTAATATTTGTCCAATAAAAATCATCATCAGAGCAAAACATTTCAAGATATTTAAAAATGTATATAAAACATACCTTGCACGATGTAGGGTCCATGGATTAAAAATAACACTGCTAAAACATAAAGACCTAATTGGTCCATTACTGTTTGACTTGGTCAAAACGTAAGAGTTGAAGAAAACTGGCCATAGAAGAAGACTGATTCTACTCTACAACAGTGTAAGTATCCACCCAAAGTGCATCTGTCTTGGAAAAAAGGACTTCGATGAGGTTCTCGTTTTAAATAAGCGGAGACTGGATGAAGGAGACAAAGGTGAAGCCATTTATGACCCTGACTTTGTATGACTTTAATCTAATATTAACTTTTTTCTAGTTAAACATGTCAACATCAGCAAAAATTGTCATTTTAGTGTAACAGGAGTACCAGCATTTTACTTGCTCTTTATTGGTAAGATTTTGCAACTCCTGCAGGAACACATCCAATGAAATGTAATGACTGGGAGATAAACCACATCTCATGTTTACTGTAAGCCTTTCTATACAGGCAAAAATAATAATATTTAAAATAAATAAATAAATAAATGTGCTTTACCTATCTAAAAAAAGTTATTTCTTTTTTTTTTTTTCAAATCTATTTTTTTTTACAGTCATATTATTATGACCCTTGGGTTTCAAGTAAATATACTATTTGTGATTTTTAAGAAATGTAACATCTATATATTTATCCTCACGGTATGGATTTGTTTCTGCTATAGTAAAATGCCTTTTATAATGTATGTAAACCAGGCAGTAAGTAAATGTACTATTTTGGCAACTTTGTAGTCATTCTTGGGGATTAAAGAGATACTTCCACTTTACTGTGTATTTATACCCCTTTGGTTTAGTTCATTATTCGGTATTGTCAACATCTCCATATCCCACCTGAGTTAAATGTTCCAATTTCTGTAGTAACCTTTTTGTTTTTGTAAATAAATAAGAGTTTTTTGATAACTCTTGTGATCTGTGTGTTTGTGGAGTGAGCCCCTGTGACAGTTTTATTTACACAAAGCGTTATAAAATACAGTTTCATACCAGCTTCACAAAAACACAGTTGTGATTATACAATAATGTTTACTTTCTTTCATTCAATCATTTTACTTCGGCTTAGTCCCTGATTTATCAGGGGTCGCCACAGTGGAATGAACTTCTCGGGCATGTTTCCAGTTGCAACTTAGCACTTTTACTGACACAATTACATCATTTGTATTTAATCTTTGGCCAAAAATAAGCTAAATTGACATTTTATGATTTCCTACAAAATGGTTTAAATTCATTTGTTTGTTTTGGGGAAGAAAAGTTCATCTTTCAGGATTCTTACCAGGTCTAGAAAATATGATCATATCACCCCAATTTTATACTCCTTACACTGGCTGCCTGTTAAGTTTTGTATTGATTTTAAAATATTGCTTCTTACCTAAAAAGCTTTAAATTATCTAGCTCCTGTTTATCTAACCAAGCTTCTGTCTCGCTACAATCCAACTCGCTCTTTAAGATCTCAAAACTAAGGGCTTCTGGTAGTACCTAAAGTAGCAAAGTTGAGTAAAGGAGGTCAAGCCTTCTCATTTATGGCTCCTAAACACTGGAATAGCCTTCCTGATAAAGTTCGAGGCTCAGACACACTCTCACAATTCAAAACTAGATTAAAGACCTATCTTTTTAGCAAAGCATACACTCAGTGCATCACTTTTCGGCATGTTACATGAATGTGCCCCACGCAGGTTTTTGCATCTCGTTTATATACACTATGAACAGCAGCTACGCTAATTATTCTCTTTATTCTCTATTTCCACCTGGGGATACTCATCCCGAGGCCCTCAGACTGTGCAGCGCCACTGATTCGATCCAAGACCAGCGACGAGATGATCCCAAGGTTTTCATAATCCTGGACCAGGCCGTATCCTGAGCAGCTGCTGTGGTGGTCATGGAGGAGTGGAGAGCATGAGACTGATTCCGGTGACGCTCCAGGGACAGACGAGACTTCGCTGAGGTCCAGCATTCTCCGCCTCCGGCGCCTAGACTGCAGCTCTGTACAAGACGTTTGGCCATAGGAGAAATGGTCGTGCTAAACTGACCCTGGTTTCTCGCCGCTGTCGCTACTGGCTTGCATGGTTTGGGATCTGTAGAGCTGCGCATCGATGGATTTGCTCTTTAGTGTTTGGACTCTAAGTAGTAAATAAACCACACTGAACTGAGCTAAACTGAACTGAACTTAAACACTTAAGTTGGACTGACACTGTTTTAATTCACTATAATCTTTTATGTGAAGCTGCTTTGACACAATCTACATTGTAAAAGCGCTATACAAATAAAGGTAAATTGAATTGAATTTAATTTAATGTCACACTGAGAACTGTTGAAAATTTTGAAACTCAGTTGGTAACTTTGTTATCTATAATGTTAAATACATAATTTATTTGAAAATATAGTTTATTTAGAAAACAGAACGACATTCCAAATATATTTCCACATATATATTTTCTTATACGTCGTGCACCCTGCCTGTTAAGTAAAGATGGCATATCAATTTGAGTTAGTTATATAATATTTATATGGCAGTGTCGAATTTCTCAACTTTTATTACTCCATAGTGAGATTATGATTTTGGAGTTCCCTTGAACAGTTTGCTAATTTAGGACTCCTAATAAGCCTTGTCTTGGCATCCTGGTATAGAACCACTGTTTTCAAACAAGAAATTGTTAGACCTGGGTCATCCCAAACCCCGGATAAATAGATCCTAAATAAATGGAATCCTGGATTATGTTTAGTCACTTTTCACAGTCCTCATACTATATCTAACGAATAATCCTGGGTATTCATTAACAGACGTTTCACACTGTACATTATTTGCATATTTGCTGTGTCACTGCCACTGGTTAGAAGAACAGCACGCAACCTTTTTACACTGCATTTCCAGATCTATTTGTCAGTTATAATAAAGGTAGCTGAGTAGGTTTTGCTTTTTTAAGTCTCATAAGATGCATGAAGGCAAGTAAACAAGGTCAAACCTTGCAAATAAGCCTGTGCTGGTTCTTAAATTCCCCTAGAGCAGGCTGCAAGCGCAGGGCCCTTGAGAGTTTGCTCACTGGCAAAACGTTGGCCCCTTAGTGCTGGCCCTGCATGAGCAACCCTCACCTATCCCCCAGAAAACCCTCACTGGGTCTACACAGTGCCTGCACTTATAATATACTTCTGTATATTCATCTGTTTCAGTATTAAAGTTTTTCAGTTCAGTCATTATACATCTAGATTTAATTATTTACATGAAGCCATTCTAGCCTCTGTGACTGTATTTATGGCGAGGACCAGTTAGTGTGTATGTTAATTAGCCTCAACACAAGGTGACAAATTAAAAAATTGGTCAGATTTTAGTTGTGTAAAAGGTTTGTTAAAAGAATAACACTAACTGTAGTATGACAGGTGTATTCACAAACATTCACTGGGCTTTAAAACAGCCCAATAAAACAAGAAATGCAGTCTATTGAAAGCATACAGTTCAATGTGTGCCATACCCTAAAACAGCCCAAATTGAAAAAGTTCAATTAAAATGTGCTGAAAATTGAAAGAGCTTTCAATCTATAATCTATAGGGGTGGCAACACTAAAGCATCTATCGTTGTGCTAGTTTTTTGTGTGTATTGAAGGACTTGAACATGGACGTGCAACCTTTCACAAGTCCAACTTTGTAACAATTTGTTCAAGTCTGCCCTGTGATTAGTTTAAAAAAAAAACAAGTCTCTTAAAAAAACAAACAAAAAAACAAAACAAGTACTATTCTTCTTTGAATTGAATTTCAGCTTTGTGCGTCATTTGTCATTCTGTGTTTGTGCATTGTAGAAGGAGAACAGAGAAGCAATTTACCTCTCCCAATCTGATTTTTTTTCTGAGGTGATTTTCATGAGATTTCATCAAGGTAACAACTCACACTATATTGGAAGATGTATGATGTAAAGCCAAAACTCACAAGTCATGTGCACACACTATACAATCTAGTTGTTCAGCGTTGACTTGATCAGTGGCATAATTCCCCCCTCCTTTCATCCTTCAGCACCAGTTAGGGATATACTCTATATAAGGGTTGGTGGTTACAGCTAGTCATCAGATGGGCACCCCCCTTTCCTTGGTGTTTCATCGATTTAAGCCCATGACACCTCAGGAGGGCTCGACAGCAGATCCAGCGTCCTGGATCTACTCCTGCTGACCACCACCCAACTCTATGATATGGTTTGTCTTTCAACAGGTTGGCTTTTCCACCGAACTTCCCTTTATAGCCAAATCCAGCAAGATGTTGCTTCCGCCTCTTCAGTGACCTTTCCTACCAGCCGTTTTCTGGCCATTCCATCAATTCCCAGCAGTCCGAGGGCTCTCCAGAGTGACTGCCTCACAAACCCCCTACAACCCACCTCTACTGGTAAATTCCAGGCCCTCCATTCATTCTCCTTGCTCTCAAGTATAAGACTTTGATATGTCTTGAGCTTGCGTTCATGGGCCTCCTCCATTCTTTCCTCCCAGGGTATTGTAAGTTCTATAAGCACCACCTATTTGGTGCCTCTAGACCAGAGGAAAATATCTAATGTGTGGTGTTTCCTCTGGGTATTTAAGCTGCTTTTTAAGGTCTGCCCACATTTCCCAATCCTTTGCTGAGGTCAGAACCCCTCCTCTCTGAACTGAATAAAGCAATGCCCATCAGGATGTTGTTTCACCTTCTTCCTTGACTGCTCCAAACCATCTGCCAACTGAGAGAGGATTTTATCATGCCACCACCGGAATTTCCCGTCTGCCAAACTTGACTCAAGATTTGCCTGCTTTCCACATAGTGAGCAGCTTGGCCTTGACCACCCCTCAGATATGAAGGTTTGACGGAGTTGGCAGAACATCATAGACCGAACACAACAGGAACTTTATGCATTGCCCTTCCATGCTCCAAATATCTTGCCATGTCAGGGACCTTTCTCTTACGCTAGGGGTGTCCAAACTCGGTCCTGGAGGGCCGGTGTCCTGGAGAGTTTAGCTCCAACCCTAATAAAACACACCTGAAAAAGCTAATCAAGCTTCTACTAGTTATCCTAGAATCATCCTGGCATGTGTGTTGAAGCAAGTTGGAGCTAAACTCAGCAGGACACCGGCCCTCCAGGACCGAGTTTGGACACCCCTGTCTTACGCCCTCTCATCTTGTCCAGCTGCCCTGCTTTTTCATGCCAACAGCTTTAACTCGCCAAGTTTCCTTCTCTGCTTTGCGGACCTCTCTTTGTATTAGCCTGCAGCGTTCCTTTGGAACAGCTTGCGCTAGTGAAGCAGCCCAGTCCAAGCCTTCACTACGCTACTCTCCCAACAATATCAGGATGCTGCAGTCATTCCTTAGCATCCCTTAGCGCTTTATTAACTGACTATTTGCGGCCTGCCCTAACCACAATGTCTGCCTGGCGTACTTTTTCATCCTTACTGTCTCGCAACATTATGGCCTGCCGAGTTTTCGTTACTTTATACTCCTCCAGGATTGATGTCACTGGCAGCTGTAGCTTGCTGCCTGTGCTATATAGACCAATGGAGCAGAAGCTTCTTGGCACACCTAACCACCGTCGTAGATAGGTGTTCATCTTCCTCTCCAGTCCTTCCACTGTAGAGACAGGCACCTCATAAACAAGCAGAGGCCAGAGCAGTCTAGGAAGTACTCCATGCTGGTAACCCCAGGCCTTATACTTGCCAGGTAGGCCACTTTTCTCTAAAGTTGTCATCCATGTATCTACTTGGACAATCATTTACCTCACGCTTTCCTTATCATTAAGATCTGCCCTATACCACTTCCCCAAACTCTTGACTGGTTTCTCTCTGACTGTTGCGATGGTGGTACCTTTTATTCTGAACCTAAACCGGTCCTGAATGCACCCCCTTCTCATTACCAGGCTCCTGGACTTCTCAGGTTTAAACTCCATTCGTGCCCAATCAGTGAGTTCCACGAGATCCTCTATAATCCATCTTCCTTCAGGTACTGATTTTGCCATGATGGTGAGGTCATCCATAAATGCTCTTATAGGTACCTGCTGGTTGCCATTGGCCAAGATTGCTCCACACCGCAACTTCTCTGCTGACTTAACAAGAAAATTAATTGCTGCTGAAAACAAGATCACTGAAATTGTGCATCCAGTGACAATGCCTACCTCTAGTCTCTGCCACTCTGTGGTAAAATTCCTACAGGTAAAGCGAATATGGAATTTGTCATAATAGCACTGCAAGAGCTTCCGGAATCGCTTTGGGACATGGTAGGTTTTCAGCGTCAAATCCATCAGCTTATGGGGTATCGTTCCATATGCATTTGTTAAATCAAGCCACAAAACTGCCAGATCACTATGGTTCTTTTTCGCATCTTCATTGATCTTGGTGATTACGCTGGTGTGCTCAAGGCAGCCTGAAACCCCTGGAACTCCTCCCTTTTGGACCGATGTATCCGTGTATCCATTGTCCATCATGAAAGATGTCAATCTCTTTGCCAGAATCCCAAGAAAAATCTTGCCTTCGACGTTAAGAAGTGAGATTCAAAATTGCTTGATTCCTGCAGAATTTCCAGCCACCAGCCAATTATCAGCTAGAAAGTCCTTCTTCCATGCCACTCTCAGTAGCTTCCACAATCATCTCCTCAGCCTTTCACAACATTTATACACCTTGTATGGAATGCCATTCGGCCCTGGAGCTGATTTTGCTCTAGCCTTCCTTAGAAATGTATTCAACTCCTGCCAGCTTGGTTCCTCAGATCTGAAGGGGATACTTGGTGGTGTTGGTTTTATAAGTTTCTCCACCTCCCCCAAACCTTTCTCCCTTCTAGGATCACTATGTGCCTGTCGGAGATGCTCTTCCACCTCCTCCTTTGTTGCTTCCAGCTGCCCTGATCTTACATCACCCAGAATATTTGACAAGTATCTGAAAGGGTTCTTGATAAACTCTGTCCGCGCCTTCATTCATTTCCGCCTGTCCCTGCGATGACACTCAGCTCTGCGCAGTCTTAATGCACTCCCTCAAATTGTCATGAATCTCTGAGACCGCTGGTTTCTCATTTGCTGGTGCTTCACGAAATGCCTTCCTCAGTCTTCGCAGGTCTCCTCTGAGGATTGCTATTTTCTTCATACGTCTATTTTCTTTTAGCTGGATCCCTGCTTTCACCTTCAACTACTTACAAGGAGCAACTTAAGTTGCATGTTTTTGGACAGTGGGAGGACTCTGGTGGACCCTTCACTTATCGAATGTGTTTTCCTGCAAGTTCAGAAAAATATTATAATAAGACATGTAAACAGTTTCTTATTGTCAGAGTGTAAATATGTGGACCCAGGGGAAAGCCATGCGAGCACGGGGAAAACATGTAAACTTTGCACAGAAATGGTGACTGACTTGGTAAGGACTAGAACCAGTGATGTTCTTACTGTGAGGCAACAGTGCTAACCACTGGGCCACCATGCCACCCATCTAGGAAAGGAGGAGCAGTAGGTGGAAGGGGGGATATTTCAAAACGGAGATGGCTGTGGTATGGAACTTAGGTTATTTATGGTGACTTAGGATGTGTCTGTCATCAGGATGACTGCGCAGATCACAGGTAAGACGCGAAACAATGAACAAGACTTTGATAGGAATGTAGACAGTAATGGTGAAAAGAGCAGCACAGAGTTTGTAGACATGTAATCACAATAATCTGGCAATAAACCTTCATAAAGAGCAGATATAAGTAGAGGAGAAAATCGGATCAAAAGAGCATCAGGTGAGTAATGTGCATAATGCGAGGAAACAGCTGAAATAGAAAACAAACCATGACAGAGAAGCCCAGATCAAACCTGACCCATGACAATCTGACTAAAAATAAAGCATCAGCATGCATTTCTCAACACAGCAATGACTTTATGAATTTCTTCACATGCAAGATTGATGATATCAGAGATAAAATAAGCACAGTCAATTTGTCTCCTACAGTGTCATTCCAATTAGAGCACTGTAGATCATTAATGGATAAAATTCAGAGGAAGAGGAAGTTTTGCTCCAAATCAACAATGTCCATGTTAGATCCTAACCTATACTGACCAAGTTATTAAAAAACATTTTTTCAGAAGTTTCTGAACCTTTTCAGGTTTCTTAACATTTTGAATTCATCTCTATTTTCAGGAAATGTGCCTGAAACATTTAAATTAGCTGTCATTAAGCCTCTTATTAGGAAAACACAGCTTGACCCCAAAGAATTAGTAAATTAGTCCCATTTCAAACCTGCCTTTTCTATCAAAGATATCAGAAAAAGTTGTATCTCCATGTTACTTCCTACAGAAAAACAATATTTGTGAGAAATTTCTATCTGTATTCAGAGCACTTAATAGCACCGAAAAACAGCCTACGAGTTGACAAATGACCTGCTCTTATAGTTCGATTGTGGTTGCACTTCTCTCTTAGTGTTATTAGACCTAAGTGCTGCTTTTGATACTATTTATCATAACATTCTCCTTGATAGACATGATAGGCAAGTTATGTTAGTTTTACTGGAACTGCACTCTATATATCCTCTGCACCTGATACTTTGCACAAATTCACACAATTAACAGGTTGTATAACTGTATTAAAAATTGAATAACTAAAAACTTCAACACAAGCTCATTCTGAAAATCTACCGCTATATACATTTCTGAAGAGCACCAAATATGTCCCAGGAGCTGCGCTTTTTTGCACTGGCCACTGTGTATGCTTTTTTTAGATTTCAAATTTCTCGAAAATGGCGAGTGCCATTCGCGCCTACTGTTATTGCATAAATCCACCAGAGGCCGCTGTCGACTGACTAACTGACTGATTGACTGATCAACTGACCCACCTTCCTCCTTTCCTGAACTCAACTAATAGTGTTTTCAGAAGCACCGAATGACCTGCTCAACCACTTCCCTAAGCCCAACCGACAGTTTTAAAAGCAATCCAGAAGAAAGAAAAGCCCTCGCCTGATTTTTACCATGTTTTCAGATTTAACACATTCTCATCCTGTTATTTACTTATTTATTTTATTTTTTGGCGTTTGCTTTTGTCTTACCTGCTTTCTGGAGCAATTCTTCACCAGACTTGAACCCCGTTGTAGTGGTCAGCTCATCTCTGCGTCTCAAGTCTGCCAACCTCAGTTTTATCTTTTCACGCTTACCAACTGACCACTTACCTTTGTATGGACAGTTTTCCCGCTGTTATCAGTTTGTCCAATTAGCTTGCCATACATGGCAAGCTAATTGGACAAACTGATAACAGCGGGAAACTGTCCATACAAAGCGGTCAGTTGGTAAGCGTGAAAAGATAAAACTGAGGTCTTTCTTATTGGACCCAAAAACCAAAAATCTAGAATACAGTCTAATCCTTGATGGATTTTCCGTTCTGTCCTCGTCTTCAGTCAAAAATTTGGGGATGATTTTTGATAGCAACCTGTCGTTTGAAGGCCAAATTTCAAGCATCTGTAAAATTTTCTTTTTTCATCTTAAATTATGCCAAACTTTGAAATATGCTGTCTTATGCTGTGTTCACACCAGACGCGGAACGCATGAGTCCACTACATACTTTCAGAGGTGCACCCAGCTCTGTGAGCTCATAAATTCCTCCAGAAACTTAACCTGGATGATGGAGGCTTCCAGCGGTGCTTCAGACTGACTTAAGCCCAGTTTGATGAACTGTTGTCGGTGTCGGCTGAAGGATTTTCCCCAGGACACCAACAGCAGGTGCTACGTCACAATCATGCCCCCACAAGAGCAAGCTCCTGATTGGTTAACGCGGTGCGAATGTCCGCAGAAGTTCAGATTTTTGAACTCGAGCGATTCGTGCGATTTGCGCGTTAAGCGCATCAAACGCGCAAAACGCTCATATCGCGCCCACGCCATTCGCGCGTATCAGGCAATTCGCGTCATTCGCGCCGCGCCATTTGCGTGTATCGTGCCGCAGGATGCCTATTCGCTCGTTTGCATTGACTTAACATGTAAATCACTCGCGCTTGACGCTTCTTCCGCGTCTGGTTTGAACGCAGCATAATATGGAAAAGCTTGCTTTCATGACCTCTCGGTTAGACTACTGTAATGCCTTACTAGGTGGTTGCACTGTAGGGCTTATTAACAAACTGCAGGTGGTTCAAAATGCAGCTGCTATATATGATCATATTATTTTCATCATAGTATTGGCTCCCTACTAAACATTGAAGACATTTTTTTATCTTACTGACTACCTACAAAGCCCTGAATGGCTTAGCTCTCCAGTATTTGAGGGCGCTCCTGGTGTATTACAGCCCCTCATGTCCACCACGCTCAATGAATTCTTGAAAATTGATTATTCCTAGAATATCAAAATGACTGTAGGAGGCAGATCCTTTTTATATCTGGCACCTAAACTCTGGAACAGCTTTCCTAACACAGTTGGAGAGGCAGACACACTCTGTCAGTTTAAAACTAGATTAAATATATATCTTTTTGCATTAGCATACATATAAAACACAAACGCAACCTTTTAAAATCCAAATTCTCTAAAGCAGTGGTTCTCAACTCCAGAGTTCGGGCCCCCCCGCCCTGCACATTTTGTGTCTCTCTTATTTGACACACAAGGATCAGTTCATGGATCTTGCTGTTAATGAGCTGATGATCTGAATCAGGTGTGTTAAGTAAGGAAGACATACAAAATGTGCAGGGCAGGGGGCCCCGAGGACTGGAGTTGAGAACCACTGCTCTAAAGGATTGTTAGGATGCATTAAATAGGGCAACTGGAGCCAAGAACACTTCCCAAAAAGACATTAAAAGTTGAATGGTGTCTACGTTTATGTTGGTCTATTTTTCCTTAGCCCGATGTCTACATAATCCTGGACCCAGTGGGTCAGGAGGCTTTGGTTCAGGAGACACTGGCAGTTCATATAACCCCAGTAAGTCTGGAGGCCTTGGTTCAGGAGGCACTGGCAGTTCATTCAACCCCAGTGGGTCAGAAGGCTTTGGTTCAGGAAACACTGAGAAGCTCTGGTGGCTCTGGCAAGTCACATGGCTTTGGTGGCTCTATGAAGTCACATGGCTCTGGTGGCACTGGGAGGTCACATGGCTCTAGTGGCACTGGGAAGTCACACAGCTCTGGCAACCATTCGTGGAACTCAGGTGGCGGCTGGCCATTCGTGGGACTCAGGCGGCGGCTCTGGATCCAAATGCAGGTTTATTAAACAGAGTATGGTAAGACAGGCAATGATCACAATCAGGAGCAAACGGTTGTATACAAGGAATGCAGAGTCGTGGTCAAATAACAGGTCAATACATGGCAGGCAACATAAACAAACAAACACAGCAGGACAAGGCAAGGAAAACATGTTGTAATTTTAACTTGACTGATGAACAAGACTCAGTCCTGATGTGTTTGTGTGCGCTGTATAAACAGTCCATGTAATCAGTCTTTGACAATCCTCCGGCTGTGTGTATGCAATGAGTCAGTTTCAGGAACAGGTGTGAGTGTGTATGGTGCATGACTGGATCTTGTAGTCCATGATGGCGGGTTTGTAGTCCGTTAGCGATCTGCAATCGCTAAATCACTGATAATCATAACACATATATTCGGAATAAGCATGTGTAAGTAATATGAAACATATCTTTTGCGAGTTTGTTATCTGAGATGTAGAATGCAGGGAAAGCGGCCGCATATAGAGACACTGCAGCGCTGGTCAAGATTGTGGGTGTTTACAGTGTTTTGTATTGTGTTTTTGGATAAATATGAATTTGTAGCTAAATTGTTAACGGTGACAAACAGCATTTACCATTTTTTACATCATTGTTTATGTCCTTGCTACAACATACTATTAACGCTAGAAACTATGCATGTAATAGATCAATTTTAACAACTAATAATAATTACAGGTTGTGACTCACAATCCACAGCTTCTATTTACGGTTTAGCTGCTCCTTCATTGAGGAGTTTTTAGCTGAATCCAGCACTGAACTGGGAGAGATTCTGGAAGCTGTCCTTTGTCAAATTTTAGCTATATATTTTTTTTCATTTCTCTGGAAAATAGTTAAAATTAAATTGTAAGCACTTCTGTCTTTGTGTCGTGTCCTTTGGAAGGTCAAATACAGAAACAGAATAAGCTCTGTGGAAATAGCTTTCTCTGCTATAACATCACAGCGCATCTGGCCTCGCCCCTTCGCTGCATGGGGTGTATGCAGGTAACCTGAAGGGTTTATGGTCTCATTAACCCAGATGTATTTTTTTGTAGTCCCCAAACTTTGTTCGCTGTAGGCTTTGCTAAGCTAACTCTGTAAAAGTAAATGTCTCCGTTTGCATTGAACTTTGAGCAACTTACATTCAGAGATGTTGTTTATGTTCACACAGCTACATTACACATGAAGTAAAGTTTAAAATATAATATCGTAGTGGACCACCCCTTTAAGTTTTTCCCCTTCTGTTTAACTTCTTCTACTACAAAGCACAAACACCTGGTTAAACGTTTGTGGGAAAAGTTAAAAGACATGAAATTAGGTGAAATGAAGAGAAGGGTCCGGGTGCAGATCCAAGCTGAGACTACATGCATGCTTTTAAAGTGTACCATGAACCCCGCCCCTAACCCTACAACTAACAGTGACATGACTTTGTCTATTGAGTGCATATGTCTGAGACTGCGTGTGTCAGTTTACCTGTGCAAGTCTGCAGCCAGATACTATTATAAATGAAATTCACCTGCTCAGCTAGACCGTTTTGTGCCAGAGCACCACCATGTCCTGTTATACTGTAAGTTCAGCAGCTCATATTCTACATAATCTAAATCTACATCTTGAATATACAGTACCTAATACCCAAACTAGATAGCAAATTAAAAGTTTATTGTGCAAAAAGGTATAGTTAATGTTTTATTAATAGCAAAATTTGTACTTTAAATTAAAGTAAACAACTGGGTATGATGAGATGGCATTATTCTCCTCACAGTTCATTTATTGAATTGACTTTCAGTGAGCCACTAATACAAACTAATCAATTTTACTGTATAAGGAATATAAAAAGGAAGAATAAATGGCAGTGACTTCAAAAGAGGATTGGCCACAGATATGCATGTCTAATGTCCTGATAAAATGCTATCTGTAAAATTATTTAAATATAAAAATATAAAGGATAAAAATAAATCATAAAGCCAAACCTATCTCTCACTCAGTTTTCACTATCACTATAGATCATGTGTCTCAAACTCGATTCATGGAGGGCCACAACTCTGCACAGTTTTGCTCCAACCCTAATCAAACACAGCTGATCCAACTAATCAAGGCGTTCAAGACTACTAGAGACTATTAAGCAGGTGAAAGTTTGAGGTGGTTGGAGCTAAACTGTGCAGAGCTGCCGCCCTCCAGGAATTGAGTTTGAGACCTATAGATTATTTGTTTTGTTACCATATTATTTGAAGGGATTTGTTTCAGTTATTTTAATTTAGTTCCCCAAAATGGAAGTGGAACCCATCATTTAAAGGGCACCTACCCAGATAGCAAAATGACATCATTTCAACCTAAAATCAACGTTTCTTTTGACATCGATTCAACATCGTTTTGCTCATCGGGGTAATGTTGAAACGACGTCAGGCACTCCATTCAAATCTAACCTGAAATCGACACAATTGGTTACTTACCCAACGTTGAATCGATGTTGATATTCAGTCGATCGAAACGACGTTATAGAATCCACACATTTTCAACATGTAATCAACCTAATTGGTTTGTCCACCTGACGTTGAAATGATGTTGATTTATAGTTGATTGGAACAACGTGGAATCCACACATTTTCAACATATAATCGACCTAATTGGTTTGTCTATCTGATGTTGAAATGATGTTGATTTATAATCGATTGGAACAACGTAGAATCCACACATATTCAACATATAATCGACCTAATTAGTTTGTCTATCTAATGTTGAAACGATGTTGATTTTAAGTCGATTGGAACAACATAGAATCCACACATATTCAACATAAAATCTATCTAAATGATTTAACGTTTAAATGAATGCTTAAACAACATTTTCAACATTAAACCAATCCATATGACCTAATCACCATTTTTTTACAAGAATACATAATATAATTTATTCTGTATATATGACAAAACACACCACAATCTGTCATCATTTTTTATTGATACAAACACACAGCTGTGAATATCTGTTAAGAGCATGAATTCATTCAAACCTTCTACACTTAAACAAACAGAGAAAACATTTAAATTACTGACTAAAATAGTCAAAACCATTTACTCAAAAAGTAAAACTGTAGAATATTAAATACATTTGTCTATTTGTGTTCTATTTCAACATGTATTTTTCATTAGAGTAAAAAATGCATTTTATTTCAGATGTGCATAACAAAATTAACTATTAGGGTCAAAACACAAGTTTAAATCACAATGTTTAAACTGTTTAAAGAACAACATTTATTTAATAAATTTAGAAAGATACAATCACAGAAACTAAAATTCAGATGCAACCATAGAAAAAATATTCTTGCTGGATTAGCAAGGTCAATAAATAAAAACAAATTATTTTAGGTTGTGTGAAACTATCGGGAAGCCATTCGTCTACAGTGCCACCATTTACTAGAATTCCATCTCGGATTTTCCAGAAATACGAAGTATTAGTGACCCAGACACTTGTCTGAGAACAAGCTTCAAATATTACAACAACCGGTAAGAATTGCAAGCTTGTTTATTAATTACAATTATTATTTTTTTTTTCAAAATATCATTGTTTAATGACTAAATGCAATAAATAAAATACAGCGCTGCGACCAAAGAATGTAACGTATACTGCATAATCATATGCAATGCACATGATCCTATTATAACGATCACTGCGAACAATAAGCTAAGCGTTCATTTTATATACAAACTGTAAATATAAAAACATTAAAATATTTTAAAGCAATGAAAATCTATATGTAAAAAAACAAAACTACTTTAAACTGCGTCTCGTCAGAGCTGAGCATACATTTTATTTCAGTAAAAAACTGTCCTCTTCATAATATTTCTATTTATTTCATCTTTGTAATATGGTATGAATTTAAAAAATACGGACTTTCCTTTACGTCTCCCATTCAGTTCCTGCTCTCCATCTTAATTTCAAATTTAAATTCCACACCAGGCCAGTAAAAATTTATTTATTTTTTTTTTAAAAAGTGTTGAGCCCTGTTGGGTAATTCTCCTTCTCATTAAAACTCAAATGTGCATCGTGTTGTGTCAATTACTTAAGATTTTTGTAACAATAAAGATGCATTTAATACAACCATAAAAACGCTAAAAGATTGTCAGTACACTGTACTATAGGCACAACCAGTCGTTTGGTCTCTTTTTGTGAGAGAGGAAAAAAAAAAACATTTGCAACTTGTTAAAAAAAAAAAAAAAAAACTTTCTCAGACTTCAAATATACTGGTCACTAACAGAAACTTCAGTCATGGGTGCTGTTCTTTCGCTCCAGTAATACCTTCAGAGAACATAATAGTCAGTGATCCATACATAGGCAGAGAGATTAGTGTGGTGTAGGCAGAACTGGAATAGACGTCTGTCCAGGCACAGGTTACAGATCTTGATGTCTTCAACTGGAGATTTCAGAGAAACTGCCATTAAAAAAAAATTGTAAGAAAAAAAAAACATGTTACTCAGTAGGAAAATCTCACCAGGTACAGTATCTACTATTACAAAGTACAATTCCAAGGTAAATTTTCAGTTCAACCCACAGTATTGGTACCATAAAATTGCCACAATTTTTGACTCCTCCTCACACAGAATATTAAGTTAACATGGTATTTTGTTAGAAATTAAATGATCTTGGATTTCATTTTCTTGTGAAATTCTAAAAAGCTTAATGATATTAAATATTTTTCAAAATAAATGCGTTTACAAACATTTGTTTTAGATACTTGTACAAGTAAACTGCAGTAACCTCAAGAGAAAAGCATGTAGACAAAATAAATTTTAATAAACAGGAAAATAAAAAAAAATGCACACCAGAACATAGCACTACAATCAGAAAAAAACAGACAAGCATGGTTTGTGAACAATTGAGGTAAAGTTGGTTTTATATTCGGATATTCAGACATTCTCCTCAATAATATAATGTCAGAAAAGTATTCTTTGCAAATTCTAAATAGTGAAATCATATTAGCAGCAAATGACTATCAAAGTACAACATTGTTTACAGTCAACTAAACAGTGTTTATGTTGTTTTGAAGTCACACTTGCATGCTAATTTCGATCGAATATTCAAAGTAACATGGTAAACAATATAGAGACTTCTAAATGAACGAATGTGCGAATATAAAACCAACTTTACCTCTATAAGCTTTTCCCATTCAATGCTGTGGACCGTCTCTGGCGAAGAGTTCGTCACTAAATGTAGAAAAAAATAGAGCAAACAAAACAGTAAACTGACAGCGATTCACTTCGCTAGCGTAATAACGTGTTGAAAAATCTCGTTTAACGTTAGCTCGATGATGCGTAATGTTATTTGCGAACCGTTTCTCATAACTTAGCCTATACGTTAGCTAGAGCAACATTAACTTACATATGTGTTTTATGCTCATTCCAAATCGATTTGACAGATCATCTTATATTTTACACAGGTTAAAAAGCATTGAAGTCATAAAGTGAAGTTAATCGTGTTGAAATCGAAAATTAAATAATCAAAACAGCTTTTCATTTACGTTAACGTTACCTTTATAGATCAGCTGCAGTTAATAGCCTGGGTACGCACAGGGCGACATGGGCTTACTAAAAACGTATAGGAAGTGGTAAAGTGTTAATTTACACATCTAAAAAGTTACATTTTGACATAAATTCTTGGGAAAACGACAAATAAAACATGTGAAACGTCGAATACGACGTGCTTACCTTACAGTTCCGTCCGCTGCCTTCGGTTTGTTAGTTGATTCAAATGATGAGCAGCACCTGCGCCTCACGCTGACTCGCGCAGAAGAACCGACTCCGAGTCCACCAATCAAGTTTCAACATCGAACCAGTTTTATGATTTCGACCAGATGCGTCGGGTAGCCTATATGTTGAAGAGTCAACTTCATTTCGACATCGAACCAATGTTATGATTTCGACCAGATGCGTCGGGTAGCCTATATGTTGAAGAGTCAATTTCATTTCGACATTGAATCAATGTTATGATTTCGACCAGATGCGTCGGGTAGCCTATGTTGAAGAGTCAACTTCATTTCGACATTGAATCAATGTTTTATTCTCGATGTAATAACCTTCCAACGTACCGACCAATAAAGAACATTGATTCAATGTCGAAATTTGATCGACGACTGATACTGACGCTTATAACCAATAATCGACATTGATTCAATGTCGGCTTGCTATCTGGGTAGTTTACCCTTTTTTCCATATTCAATATAAGTCTTTTGTGTCTCCAGAATGTATCTAAAGTTTCAGCTCAAAACACCCAGCAGATTATTTATTATACCTTTCAGAAGTTTGTGATTTTTAGCTCTGAGCATCTTGTAGCTGTTTTTTGTGAACTGTGCCTTTAATGCTAGTCCTCCCCACCCACCGTTCCCATGTGCCTGTCAGTGCGCCTCAATCTCCGCCCTCGGCTGCATCAGATAAACAGACAGGTATGAAGGAAACAGATCTCACGTAACATTTGTGAGAAATATTACAGTAAGAACTTTCCCAATGATTATTTTATGTATTTGTTGTGGAGTTGCAACGATGAGTCACACACAATGTCATTACAAAGTTCACGCACACACCGATACAGATATACACACACACACACACACACACACACACAGGGGACACACAGCTTTGCACTGTTTTTGCACGGCAAATGTGATATCATACACATTAATATCCACTGCTGTATGGATATCTGTTACGTTAATGTACAAAATAAACCTGATTTAATGTCCACAAACCAGGATTGAATCGTCTTCTTTTATAATTGTACATGCGGCTGTGGTGATGAAGTAAAGCTGAAGTAAATGGCAGTAATTCATTACAAACATGCACTGTTTTAAAAACACTTTAAACTTGTAAAACTCACTCTTGATCACATTTAATGATAATTGATGATCCTAGGAAACTGAACAGATCTTTTATTCCTGGTTGCTTTGCGCACGTCCTGTCTTGTTGATTTGATTATATGCGTTACTACAGAGACATGTTAATACACAGCTGTCAATTAATCCGGTGGATGGGGATACCGAACAACCGTCAAGTTAACTACGTCAACTACATCAGGAATTTAAAAAAAAAAAGACTTATTGTCTTTATATCACTCCAAAATGACTGTGGACACACTATATATACGATGATTTTTGTCATAGGTGCCCTTTAAAAGACAGTAGTCATAGGTTGTATTTTTCAGGCATGTTGTATTAAAAAAAATGCTGGACCATGAACCCTGATTAGTTAATGTTCATTGTTCCTGGAAAAGACTTCAAAAATATTAACAGTTATCTGTTTCATTTCATAGGTGGGTAATCTGAATCTGTCTTTCAATTGATTTTTGAATATTCTTAAATATTATATTTATTTTCACAAAATTTTATTTCTGATTTTACAGTTCTATCAACTTATATTATTATTATTATTATGGGCCAAGTACCGAAGGTGTGTAGGCACCTACTGTATCTGTTCCAGTTCTTATTATTATTCCGGCTTCTTCTTCCTCTTCCGCTCTGAGAGTTTATGGCAGCCCTATGAACTGTTTGCGGCATTTGCGCAAACTTTGGCACACTGATATACACAGTCTGATCTTCAACCACAACAAATATGTATTCTCTAACTTAAACTCTTTAGCACCACCACTTGTCCAAAGTTTTACTTATGATTATCGTTATAACTTTTGAACGGAATGGGCTAAATAAAAATTCGTCATGAATATTTTTCCGCTATTTTGAACTCATCCTAGGCCGTTTGTCTGATTTTCACCAAAATTTCATCTCATGATCTACAGAATAGGCTGACCAAAATTTGTGGAAATCAAGTTGATTAGACGAACCGTTTTCAATTAACTTGTGAACAAATGTATAATGTAGAGCTTGCAAAAATTTACTTAAGTTATCTCTGTAACTTGGTGTGTGTTATCACAACCATGGTCTGAAGTTAGCTACAGCATTTCGGAGCACTGCCCCCTAGTGGTCCGGAGATACAACAATTACATCTACAGATCTAAGATACATTTTTTTTGCTTATAACTGATGACTTTTGAATAGTTTTGTTTATTGTCATGAGACTGGTCTTGCAGGTTCTTTGTATCATTGATATGTGAACATTGATATAATGTATTCCCTAATTTACACAGCTTCCTTTCCACCGTCTTGAATTTGTTTGAAAATCTGTTGTTTTGAACTCTCCATAGATTGTTAGCCAAATTTCCAACAAATTTGGCTCAGAACATGCTGCCAAAAACTTATAGAATTTTCCAGTTGCTCTGTAGCTTGTTGTCTTGCTTGTTTATGATGTGGCTGCTGGGCTGCATGGCCCCGATAATTGCTGCTTGCAGCTATATTTATGCATTCTTTTTTTTTCTTTTCGGCTTAGTCCCTTTATTAATCCGGGGTGGCCACAGCGTAATGAACCACCAACTTATCCAGCACATGTTTTACGCTGCGGATGCCCTTCCAGCTGCAACCCATCTCTGGGAAACATCCATACACACTCATACACTATGGACAATTTAGCCTACCCAATTCACCTGTACCAGATGTCTTTGGACTGTGGGGGAAACTGGAGCACCCGGAGGAAACCCACGCAAATGCAGGGAGAACATGCAAACTCCACACAGAAACGCTAACTGATCCAGCCGAGGCTCGAACCAGCGACCTTCTTGCTGTGAGGCGACAGCACTACCTACTGCACCACTATATTTATTATTATTATTATTATTATTTTTATTATTATTATTTTGTTTTATTGTTATATTGTTAAAACCACATCTCTACGCTCATTGCATTCATTCTGGGTGCAATAAAATAATAATGAAAAAAAGTTAATAAGATATACATTTATTTGTTTTTTACCTTTTTTTTTTTCATCTTATTGCCTTGTTTCCCTTGATATTTTTACTATTTTAAGAGTTGCTTAATATGTGATGACAAAAAGAAATACAATGACTTAAAAGACTTAAAATATTATTTAAAAAATCTGTCATAACTTTGTTATTTTAAAAAATCATATTGTTTTTATTATATTTCTTTTATTTATAATAAAATACGTCAACTGAATTGTCATAACATCACATAATACTTCAAATGGTTACAGTTTGAAAATGTAATCATCATATTACAGCTTGAATATCTCAAATGATTTAAGATTCTTTTATGTACACCTGAGTTCCAGCCCAAGCATTAACAACACTAAACACAAGCCCAAAAAAATGACATAAATACAAATATTCACATATCAAACTTTGCCACTCACTTTATCCTTTCATTTAACACATGGGTGTGTTTTAGGAAAAATAAAACTGATTTTGTGTTTGTAAGTTGGTAAAGAGCTTCCATTCAACATTTTCTCTAAATACTTTAAAGCAAAGGCTTGTATCAAGAGTGAAGCCCATAAGCTGATTCATTAAAAAAAGTTGTATTTAAGATTGCAATGTCATTACAAACTTTTAAAACGTATTCTTTTTTTTAAAATTAAATGTCATTCACTATACATCAAGATGAAGACAAATCATCCAATTGTACTCCAGGTCCAATATTATTAATATCTGTGCATTCTGTCATCATCTTGCCGGAAGTATGGGTTTTGGACACCACCGTTATCCATTCCTCTTGCAGCAGAGTAACCGGAATATGCTGGGGGAACTTGAGTCCTGTAACTCGGTGCCTCTTCGTATTCATGGTAGCGCTACAAAAACACAAATATTGTTTATAAACACTTGCAGATGAAAAATTAAGGCCTTTTTATAGCTTGGATCAAACCCAACATAGACGTCTAAACACATCTTTATTAAAAACAAGGCTATATCTGGGCTGTCGGTGAAAATGTATAGATGTCTAACAAGAGTTCAATAACTGACACATCAAAAGTCAAATTTTGTCAGACAAACTTGTTTAGCCTATGTTTAAACATCTATTAAACACACAAAAATTATTGCTGGTTAGGCTGGAAGAGAGTCAGCACTAAATGTCATGTGGCACATGAGTAGTGTTTAAATGTAGTGTTACCCCTTTGCTTTCTGGGCGATCTCTGGTCACCAGGCTCTGATTACTGTTACTATTGGTCATCTCCAGATTGTTAGACTTCCAGTTGGACTCAGGGTTAGCCCGAGGGATCCTGGGAACTCCTGTAGGTTTATGCAAATCCTTATTGGCGTAGTTTAAGCTAAAGTCTACCTCGGGTGAGGTACTTTCCTTTTGATTCCTACAGTTGAAAATGGACGCACAGACAAGAAAGAGAGTTATAGCAATGGAATGTTTAGAATAACAGACCTAAAAATGTGTGCTTGACTCTCACCTGCAGCTTACAACTATCAGGGACACCATGAAGATAATCAGCAATGAACCCAACACAGCAGAGACCACAACCACAATCAAAAGACTCGCTGTAATGAAAATTTGCATTACACACTGATGCATGAATCTTCCTCAAACTACTAGAACAATAGAGGAGAAGAGCTTTGTTCAGGTGATAGTGGATGGCTGACTTACAATCATCGCAGTTAAATCCAGCAAAGCCAAATGGACAACTAAAATAACCAAAAAGTAGTTATTCGTGATGCAGTCAAAAACAAAACAAAACACATATTACATTTCATTTTTTTGCAGTGTAAATACAGGCAGCTTTTTTAATCGAGAAGTCACTTCACCCCAAAATGGAAATTCTGAATGAAAATTTGAGAAGTCATTCCAAACCTCTGAAAAATGTATTTTCCTTAGCCCCAAAATAAATATATTTTTAATCAAATCTAAGAGTTTTTTTTTTATATCTTTATTGAGTGTTTATAAAACATATACAGTGCTCAGCATATATAAGTACACCCCTCACAAATCTATCTTTTAAATATATATTTTAATAGGAAGCTTTACAATATTTGTTATGATTATCAGCGATCTATCGGTTGGAGATCGCTAACGGACTACAAATCCACCATTATGGACTACAAGATCCAGTCATGCACCACACACACACACAACCAGTTCCTGATCCTGACTGATTGCATACACACAGCCGGAGGATTGTCAAAGACTGATTACATGGACTATTTATAGAGAGCACAAACACGCACACACATCAGGGTTGAGTCTTGTTGGTTTATCTGTTAACATTACGACGCATGTTGTAGGAAAGTCCAATAACTGAGTTGTAGTTCTTATGAGTACTAGATGGCGCATTTCTCTAATTTGACAGACATTTACCACTTTCACTTTAAGAGCTCGCACATGGCACAAATCACATGTGAGGCACGGTGAGACTGCAAAACATCTAACCTGTGTGCGTTCATGTTCATTTACTGATTTCCACCAAAAATATATATAATACTGATGTTATAACATATGTAATGTTATATTGATCATTAGTGCGTATGTTTGCATAATATGATGTCATATGTCAAATGTTGGGAAGCTGATATGCTAGTTCAAACTATTCATGCTACAGCATGTTTCTTTGTTGAATTAATGTATATATTTTGATTGATGGTGTAATTTAAAGTCATTCTTATATACTACCGTTTGACAGTGAATCTATTTATATATTTGAAGATTGTTTTCTGTTGTAATCAGAATGGAAATGTTTGACTGTTGTTAGTTAATTGATAAACCTGTAATATTGTATTGATATTAAATTTGCCCTGTCTTATGTTTCAGACCACACACACACACCCACCCACATGTACTTATACCAACAACATCTAATCACCGTATTGCTCAACAAGGTGACCTGTACCAATATATCCACCCTTTAAAACTTTTGTTGGATGAAACTCTCCGAGCCCTTTACTCTCTTACCGGAGTCTCCAGTTTTCAAGGACTATCAGAACAATCCAGAGGTTCCACCTCTACACATGTTTCTTGCCTTGTCCTGCCGTGTACCGATCTTAGTTTGTTTATTTGTTTATGTTGCCTGCTGCCTGCCTGCATTGACCATTTGCCTGTTATTTGACTACGACTCTGGATTCCCTGTGTACAACCGTTTGCCACTGATTGTGCTCATTGCCTGTCTGACCATTCTCTGTTGAATAAACCTGCATTTGGTTCTGCAATTCCCTTGTCAGCATCTGCCTCGTGACACTATTATATTTGTGCATATACATTAGTCAGTACTGAAGCCAAATCTGGAGCTTATCTAAAAAAATAACTTGCGATAACGGTCCAAAAACAAGTACACCCAAATTTATATGTTATAGAAAAATATTAAATACAAATTTTAAAAAGGGGGAAAAATCAAGAGAAGCAAAAACATTTTGTTGAAATTTTGTAGTTTGTAATTTTTTTTTTTTTTTTTGCAATATTTCGCTTGAATTGAATTGTATTATCTTTCAATTTCTAAATATGTTTGGTGACTAAAATATTATTTTAATCAACATATCTGTTTATTAAATCTATTTTGTTTAAATGCACTATAATACATTGCCTATAATCACTGAGAAATGGATACAAATATTCATTTTCAAAATGGGGTGTACTTAATTATGCTGAGCACTGTATATATACTTTAAAAATCCTTATGAGCTGAGAGGATGACCTGATCGCTTTAAACACTGTGAAAATATCTGTTAATAAACCATTAATAAACAGTTTCCATATGTTGTGATTCAGTGTTTTTCATTTTTCAAGGTTGTGAATCGCTTTAAAGAACCTTGATTTCTGCTCTGTCAACTTTTTATGTTAAATTCAAATCTACAGTTTAACAAAGTGACTTTGATTGACATTTTAGTTTGAAATAATATATAGTAAAATAAGTCTGTAAAAAAACTGAAAATGCACTGGCAGTTTAATAAAAGTACATTTTTGTACCATAATATGCAACACCAACCCAGACAATATATCAATTTAAACTATTAAAAATGACAATAAAAGTCACTTTTTCGAACTTTTCAAAGTTAAAAAGTGTTGGAAGAAAAATCAAGGTCCCATAATGTAATTCAAAATCATAAATAAACAGGAAAAAAATAAAAACATGAATCATAAAATATGGAAATCTGCTCATTTATGCATATTTTTACAGTGTACATTGGGGAGATTTGGGTTTTAGGATTTAAGGCATTTGGGACAACAAACCAATCATAAAGTGTCTGTATGCATTATCTGAAAGCTGCATAAATATGCTTCGAGATATTTATTCATTTTCTTTTCGGCTTAGTCCCTTTATTAATCTGGGGTTGCCACAGCGGAATGTACCACCAACTTCTGCAGCATATGTTTTACGCAGCAGATGCCCATCCAGCTGCAACCCATCACTGGGAAACATTCATATACACTCATTCACTACGGACAATTTAGCTTACCCAACTCACCTATAGCGCATGTCTTTGGACTTGTGGGGTAAACCGGAGCACCCGGAGGAAAACCACGTGAACACGGGGAAAACATGCAAACTGCACACAGAAATGCCAACTGACCCAACCGAGGCTCGAACCAGCGACCTTCTTGCTGTGAAGCAATTGTGCGATCCACTGCACCACCGTGATGCACGCTTTGAGATATAACTGTTATAAAATCTGGAATCTGAATGTTCTAAAAAAAACTGAATACTCAACTGAAAATTGTGTTTAAAGCTGTCTAGATAATATAAATAGATAATAAAAAGTTGTTTTTTGATATAAAAGTATTTATATATACAGTTGCAATCAGAATTATTCAACCCCCTGATATATTAGCCCCCCTGTTTATTTTTTCCCCAATTTATGTTTAACGGAGAGAAAAAAATGTCAACACATTTCTAAACATAATAGTTTTAATAACTCATCTCTAATGATTTATTTTATCTTTGCCATGATGACAGTAAATAATATTTTACTAGATATTTTTTAAGACACTTCTATACAGCTTAAAGTGACATTTAAAGGCTTAACTAGATTAATTAGGTTAACTAGGCAGGTTAGGGTAATTAGGCAAGTTATTGGATAATGATGGTTTGTTCTGTATACTATTGAAAAAATATGAAGCTTAAAGGGGCTAATAATTTTGACCCTAAAATGGGTTTTAAAAAATTAAAAACTGCTTTTATTCTAGCCGAAATAAAACAAATAAGACTTTCTCCAAAAGAAAAAATATTATCAGACATACTGTGAAAAGTTCCTTGTTCTGTTAAACATCATTTTGGAATTATTAAAAAAAGAAAAAAAAATTCAAAGGGGGTTCAATAATTCTGATTGCAACTGTATATATATATATATATATATATATATATATATATATATATATATATATATATTATATATATATACTGTACATTATATATATATATATATATATATATATATATATATATATATATATATATATATATATATATATATATATATATATATAAATATATATAGGGCAACGCAGTGGCGCAGTAGGTAGTGCTGTTGCCTCACAGCAAGAACGTCGCTGGGTTGCAGGTTCGAACCTCGGCTGGGCTGGGTCAGTTGGCGTTTCTGTGTGGAGTTTGCATGTTCTCCCTGCGTTCGCGTGGGTTTCCTCCGGGTGCTCCGGTTTCCCCCACAGTCCAAAGACATGCAGTAAAGGTGAATTGGGTAAGCTAAATTGTCCATATGAGTGTGAATGTGTGTGTGGAAGTTCCCAGAGATGGGTTGCGGCTGGAAGGGCATCCGCTGCGTAAAATCGTGCTGGATAAGTTGGCGGTTCATTCCGCTGTGGCGACCCCGCAAGGGACAAAGCCGACAAGAAAATGAATGAATGAATATATATATATATATATATATATATATATATATATATATATATATATATATATATATATATTTTTTTTTTTTTTTTTTTTTTTATAAAAGACTGGTTTGTGGTCCAAGGTCACATTTAAATTTGGTCACAGAAACAATAGAGCTAACAAGGTTTGTCATCATGCATTAAGCAGGTGTGGTTTCATCAATGTTAATATTTTAATTTAAAAAGTACAGAGTGATTTATCTCTCTTTAAAAAAGCCTTAGGATTAAACGTATTGTTTGATTTCTTTACAAACATTCTGAAGAGTTTCAGGTGAATAGACTTTTAACAGATGTGCAATAAATATATGATATGAAAAGATATTAAATAAATCCCAATGATTTCTCAATTAATACAGTTGAAGTCAGAATTATAAGCCTCCCTGTTTATTTTTTCCCCAATATCTGTTTAACAAAGAGAAGATTTTTTCAACACATTTCTGAACATAATAGTTTTAATAACTCATTTCTAATAACTGATTTATTTTATCTTTGCCATGATGACAGTAAATAATATTTTACTAGATATTTTTCAAGACACTTTTATACAGCTTAAAGTGACATTTAAAGGATTAACTAGGTTCATTAGGTTAACTAGGCAGGTTAGGGTAATTAGGCAAGTTATTGTATAATGATGGTTTGTTCTGTAGACTATGGAAAAAAAAATATAGCTTAAAGGGGATAATAATTTTTACCTTAAAATGATTTAAAAAAAATTAAAAACTGCTTTTATTCTAGCCAAAATAAAACAAAGAAGACTTTCTCCAGAAGAAAAAAAATATTATCAGACATATTCTTGCTCTGTTAAACACCGTTTGGGAAAAATGTAACAAAGAAAAAAAAATTAAAAGAGAGGCTAATAATTCTGACTTCAACTGTATAACCTTTTGGCCCAGTTTCACAAACAGCCCTTAGCTTAAGCCAGGACTAGGCCTTAGATAAATTAGGCTATTTAAGCCACATTTATAAAATGGCCTTAGAAAAATATATTACTGGTGTGCACCTGGAGACAAAAAATGACACTGACATATTTTAAGACATCTCACCGCAAGTTTTTTGAGTTGAGACAGCTCAAACATGCAATTTAATCTTGACTAGCCTTAAACCTTGTTTGTGAAACCGGGGGTTTGTGTTTAAAAGATGAATCAATTTTTTTTTTTATTGATGTTGAATGATATGAGGCTAAGACATTCCATATTGGAGTAGATATGGATTCTGAAACTTACATTTCCCTTATAGAGTTTTAAGAAAAACATCTTGTGGCTCATGACATCCATATTTTGGGGCGAACTAACCCTTTAAGCAGCTGTTTCTGTCAGATCTTTATGACTTTTATTCTTGTAAGCTCTTGCATTCAGATGCTGACTTGTACTGTATTACACTTGAATAAAACCTGTTATAATAATGAAATCTTCATGTAGAATCGTTAAAAAACCTTAAATAAAATGATGCACATACTTTTCACATTTGTCATCCACTGCTTTTTCCCCACTTGGACAAGCTGTTGAAAAGATGGGAGGACAATAGTACATATTTTGGTAGCTTGTCTGTTGTTTTAAAGTTGTCCGATTGCAAAAGTGAAAAACAAAGATACTTACCAATGCAGGAATCTGCTGTGAATTCAGACCTGATGTAGCCATCTAGGCAAGTGCATGTTACAGCACCCTCCTCTGGCTGTTTATTACACTTTGTGGTTTCACTGTCACAAACATCAATATTACACAAATCTTCGCCTGAGAAACGAGCAAAAAAACTATTAACTTGTGTTAAAATGATTAAAAAAGTTAAATTGTAAAGTAAACAATAATAATAAAAGAAACTAGACACACTTTCAAATTTGCCAACTGATTTTTCAACGAGTTCTTCAACAACATCAGATCTGACAGTGGATGACAACTCAAAGAAGTTCTGCACTTCTGCAACTATACTGCCATTACTGGAAAAGTTGGAATGAGGAAAATTATGATTATATTAAAAATAAAATCACACATGCATCACAAATGCAACTAACTTGGAAGATAAACTCTGAACTACAGTTCTTTCACTTTGAATCATAATGCTTAGACTGAACTGCTATTTTTGTTTAATATTCTATTTATGCCATTTATATTCAAAGAGGGGGCAACACAGTGGCTCAGTGGTTACCACTGTCGCCTCACAGCAAGAGATCGCTGGTTTGAGTCCCCGCTGGGTCAGTTGGCATTTCTGTGTGGAATTTGCATATTCTCCCTATGTATGTGTGTGAATGAGTGTGTATGGATGTTTTCCAGTACTGATTTGCAGCTGGAAGGGCATCCGCTGTGTAAAACATATGTTGAATAAGTTGGCAATTCATTCTGCTGTGGCGACCCCTCATGAATAAAGGGACTAAGCTGAAGGAAAATGAATGAATGAATATTCAAAGAGTAAAAAAAAACTTGAAGTTGTCCAAGTAGAAGTTGTTCAAAAGTGTTCAGAAATAAAAATGAAAGCAAAATCTATTATAAAAAATGGTACTTACCGTAGACTTAAAACAGTGGAATTAAGATAGCCATCTAGTTCCCACAGAGCATCTTTGAGCTGTATTTGGGTTGATAACATAGAAAGCAATGCAAACCATTTTAAACTTTTTCTTAATATCACTCATTAAAAAAAAGAAGAAGAAATTATCTTTACACTGACAGGTAGCAATATAATGTTTTTTGGGACAGAAACGCTCAACAAATCATAAATAAAATTCAATTTCTTACATCTTCTTCAATTTTACGAGCTGTGACTTTAAACTCTGCAGATTTTGTGTCAGCCATTTTGTCATCAAATTTCTCGTCTATTAAAGTTAAATGACCAGGGAAGACCTTTGCTGCAATTGTAAATGAATACAACAAAAATACAACAAAATGGTAAACACAAAGGTGGGATTTTCAAGCTGTGTACTTCAAGCATAACTGCTGAATTAGCTCACATGAAATGACAGTTTGATTCAACAGGTTACTTGAAAAATGCAGCTTAATTTCTATACTACAGTGTATTGTATTTTACATATTATTGTGTGTTCTAATGACTCAAAATGGAGCCAGTCATACTTCGAATGCAGCCAAGTGTTTCATCATAAAATAGCCCAGGCCGACAGATGCAAGCAAACGATCCTCCAAAGCGATCTTCACAGGTACTGCCTCCAATACAAGGTTTAGAAGCACAGGGACCTTGAAAATGAACAAATATAATGAGATATTTAATTTTTGGGAACTAGAAGAAGATCTTGTCTAGCAGTTCAAACTATTTTCTGTATATAGTTAATATTTGTTAATATGTTCTAAAACGGGCGACACAGTGGTGCAGTAGGTAGTGCTGTCGCCTCACAGCAAGAAGGTCGCTGGGTCGCAGGTTTGAACCTCGGCTGGGTCAGTTGGCGTTTCTGTGTGGAGTTTGCATGTTCTCCCTGTGTTCGCGTGGGTTTCCTCTGAGTGCTCCGGTTTCCCCCACAGTCCAAAGACATGCAGTACAGGTGAATTGGGTAGACTAAAAATTGTCCGTAGTGTATGTGTGTGGATGAGTGTGTGGATGTTTCCCATCCGCTGCGTGAAAAATGTGCTGGATAAGTTGGCAGTTCATTCCGCTATGGCGACCCTAGATTAATAAAGGGACTAAGCCGACAAGAAAATGAATGAATGTTCTAAAATGACAACTCTTATGTCCTCAATCAAACTCTACAAATGGTCTATTGACAACAAACCTATCTGGGTAAGGTTATATAATTAATGTCAGTAATTACAATTATATATTTTGTTTTGAAACATTTTTGTATTTGAAAACCAATAAAGGGATAGTTTCTTTCTTTTGTTGAACACAAAAGAAGATATTTTAAGAAAGCTGAAGTCAGTGTAGAAGTCAACAGGTTACAGGTTACAGATTCAAATACAAATATTCAACAAGATTTTCAACAAGTAAAGGGTAAGGAAAACAATGACAGGATTGTCATTTTTGGGTGAATTATCCCTTTAAATTTATTATTAATAGGGTAACACTGAGGTTTATTTATCTTTCAACCTCATTTTGTAATTCTTTAAAATCAAATACTAGTCAACAATTTATGAATGCTGAAATGTTTTTTTTTTTCCACAAATATAATTTATATATATTTGAGAAACCCAGTCAATCAAGACACATTATTCTCCTTAGCTAAATAAAACATGTAAAATAATTATCTAATTAAAACATGATTAACAAATACAACATGTGCAATATGTTTCTTCTAATCGTTAACAAATAGTTTTGTAATTGTTGTTGCTTGAAATCAGTTTATTCGAGTTAATTTAGATATAAAATTAGACAGGTAAAAAAAATGTCACTTTGTGTGTTCAATCACACAGTTTAATACAGATAATACCATAACTTTTACAAAAAATGGCACTGTTTCAGTGAAAAAGTCCTTACTTTAGAATGGACAATAGCTTTTTGATCTATATATTTTATTATTCAGTTTTTTTTTTTTCATTGAAATCACATTCCATAGCAGAGATTACATTGACAGGCAGAGAAACATCATCATGCACTAAATAATGAAAAAGTGATAAAGATTTTGTATTATAGAAATGAGCCCAAAAAAGTTGCTATCCACGACTGGCCAAATCTATGAATGACTTCAGGGAAAACAAGTCTAAATTTGCTTAAAATAAGTGGATGTGGTGAGTTTGAAATAACTAAATAAAAACTACTATGTAGCGTTAGGGCCTGCTGGTGGGATTTTGTAATGTGTATGTAGTAGTACCTTGTGTCGTAGTGGCTACAGGGGTGGTGGTGAAAGAATCATCAGTCGAATCTACTGTTGTACTTGTGCTTAAACTAGCAGTAGTTGATTCTTCAGCTGTGGAGAAAAAGTAATTTTATGGAAAGTGATATGTGCTATTCATCAAATAAATAATTAACTTATTATTTCGCAGCTTTATTTTATATTGAACCTTACAGTAGCCTAAGGAAAAAGTCAATTACAATATACTCAACAGTTAATCTAGATGACAATGAATGCTACAATATAAAAATGTTAATACTGAAGTCTATTAAAGCTGCAATATAAAACTTTGAACAAAATGTATTTAATGAGTGAGTACATCATGAACTCATGAACTATATTCTGTTATTTGAAAACCATTACATTTATTAATAGAACAACAGTAAAGCTTATGCATTTTTTAACATTGTTTTACAATTAATTAAAATACTGTGATAATATCATTCAGCAACTGTCATGCCTTGAATATTTGATAATAATACCCTTACATGCCAAGTCATTGTTAAGTTAATGGAGTAAAAATAGCCTATTTGTAAATACAGAATATTGATTTCTTTAATGATTCAGTTCTCAAATACAATAAAAATGACTAGTTTACTGTACAATTTAACTAAGACCACAGTTTATAGCTCACTAAAGGATGAAGATTCTGTGTTTCATTCAGGTCTTCACACAAATATCTTGTATAACTTCAGAAGATTTGGATATAGAAAAAGAATATAGCAAAGAACGTTTAATTGCCGTATTGACAAGCAGTAGACTAGTGTGAAAAAATAATGTTAAATAAAATAAGCAACACAGTCAGCTGAGACACGTTATTTATTGTCCCTAGCTATTATTAATAAAATATGATAATAAATATACACTCACTGGCCACTTTATTAGGTACACCTGTCCAACTGCTCATTAATGCAAAATTCTAATTAGCCAATCATATGGCAGCAACTCAATGCATGTAGGCATGTAGACATGGTCAAGATGATCTGCTGCAGTTCAAACCGAGTATCAGAATGGGGAAGAAAGGTGACTTTAGACTATTAAGTGACTTTGAACATGGTATGGTTGTTGGTGCCAAACGGGCTGGTCTGAATATTTCAGAAACTGCTGATCTACTGGGATTTTCACACACAACCATCTCTGGGGTTTACAGAGAATGGTCCGAAACAGAGAAAATATCCAGTGAGTGACAGCTCTGTAGCCGCAAATGCCTTGTTGATGCCAGAGGTCAGAGGAGAATGACCAAAATGGTTTGAGCTGATAAAAAGGCAACAGTAACTCAAATAATTGTTATATTAACTCGTTACAACCAAGGTATGCAGAAGAGCATCTCTGAACACACAACACGTCGAACCTTAAGGCAGATGGGCTACAACAGCAGAAGACCACAACGGGTACCACTCCTGTCAGCTAAGAACAGGAAACTGAGGCTACAATTCAAACAGGCTCACCAAAATTGAACAGTAGAAGATTGACAAAACGTTGCCTGGTCTGATGAGTCTCGATTTCTGATGCAACATTCGGATGGTAGGGTCAGAATTTGGTGTCAACAAGACAAAAGCATGGATCCATCCTGCCTTGTATCAACGGTTCAGGCTGGTGGTGGTGTAATGGTGTGAGGGATATTGGCAAACTTTGGGCCCATTAGTACCAATTGAGCATCGTGTTAACACCACAGACTATCTGAGTATTGTTGCTAACCATGTTAATCCCTTTATAACCACAGTGTACCCATCTTCTGATGACTACTTCCAGTAGGATAATGTGCCATGTCATCAAGCACGAATCATCTCAGAAGGGTTTCTTGAACATGACAATGAGTTCACTGTACTGGCCTACACAGTCACCAGATCTCAATCCAATACAGCATCTTTGTGATGTGGAGGAACGGGAGATTCGCATCATGGATGTGCAGCTGACAATCTGCAGCAACTTCGTGATGCTATCATGTCAATATGGACCAAAATCTTTGAGGAATAATTCCAGTACTTTGTGGAATCTATGTCACGAAGGATGAAGGCAGTTTTGAAGGAAAAAGAGGATCCAACACGGTACTAGTAAGATGTACTTAATAAAGTGGCCAGTGAGTGTAATATGTGCACTGCTTATATTTTTTTATTTTTAAGAATTTTGCAATTGCTGCAGCTTAAAAAAGGTGTTAAGATGCTGAATCATGTTATTTTGCCTTGCACGGCAGGCCACATTGACCATCAGGCCACCGGGAAATGTCCCGGTGCTCCCTATGGCCAGTCCGCCCCTGCCGGCATCGGAGGGTGAATTGTCATTACTTGAAGAAAGCATGGTGTGGCACACCCTTTGTAGTGCTCACGGCCCCGGCTCAATTCAGTTATAATGGCTGTGCTTTTCCGTATAGATGTGTGGAACACAAGGTTGTGTCTTAACGACATGGTGATGATGATTCCAACGGCTCATTGTCTTTTTGGAGGAGCAGGAAGAGCTTCAGGCATAGAGGACATTTTTTTCTCTGCTCGGATCTGGAGCTCCTCACCCCTCATTGCCCTTGGTTGCGGAGCGGCTAGGGGTAGGTGTCGTATGTGTTCTTCGGCTGGGTGGCAATTATGGTAAATTTTGTGTATGTTGCACCCTGCATAGTGGCTCATTGGGACGATCAGATTCGGCTATGCAATTCAGTTCGCCAAAAGGCCTCCAAGTTCAGGAGTGTGCATTTCACTGTGGTAAAAACCACAGCTGCCCCTGTCTTGTGAAGCGATTGCTGTTCTCTGGCAAAGGATGCAATCAATCCGTTCCTCCAGCTGAGATGGAATGCATTTTTCTTAACTGTACATCACATTTCATAAGCGCAGTGGCTAATGGCTAATCCTGGTTCTGTGCACTTTTTGAATGGTTATCTTGCTTGCAAGACATCATTCACTAAGCCTGTGCGGAAGCACATCCCCGGATGTGTCCATTCTTAGGATTGGTCTGCAGCCTCTCACCTGAGGACATGTGCTTATGTCTCGACACCACCGTGCCACACACCATGCCTCGGTCTGCACTCGATGGTCGAATATTCCAGCATAGAGTCCCACCACTTTGGCTCTCTCTATCTCCATGGGCATTCACAAAGATTGTGGTTGTAGACATCTGCTTTCTTAATTATTCTTATGACTGGCTGTTCTAGCTCAGTCTCAGTTTAATCAAGAAGCACAGAGACATGATGCTCCGGCATCACAGCCAGGCGCATTCAGTTCCTGGATGGACCTTGCTTCCATGGGCCAGTGCATCCTGGAACAAGTGTTCAGACATCTGTGTTTGACAGATGCATGCAGTGTGGGCTGGAACACCATGAAGCTCAACCGTGCAGCCTACGTACTCTTACAGCAGCTTGTGGTACCAGGAAAATGGTGGCTCCCCCCCAGTGTGGCTCTACCACTATCAGTCCTATCACTGTGATTCAGGAAAACCCAGTCACCCTGTGTGTTTTCTAAGAATCCACCCACTTCCAGTTTCATCTTCCTTGTTCGAAGTCTTTTTTAGCACAGAGCACTGGTTCACAGCTGGCCCCGGAGCAGGCACAAGCATGCACTTTTACCCCAGTGAGCACTTTCGCAAAGACACTGTGCAAGGTCAGGGAGGACAAAAAGCAGGTTTTTGTGGTCTCAGTGATGGGCACCACCTGGCACCTGCGTCCGAGCTGTCGCCCTCCACACTGAAAGTATTTGTTGTGACCATTTCCACTTTCCATGAGTTGATGAATGGCCACATGGTGGGGAAGCATGACCTGGTCATCCAGTTCCTAGAGGCGCTAGCATGCTTAATCCGCCTCGCGCACCTCTCATACCCTCTTGAGATTTCTCCATAGTCCCTCTGGACTGTGGAGACATCCTTTTGATTCAATTGAGTCTGTATCTATTCTGTCACTTAAGACAGCTCTGCTGACTGCACTGGCATCGTTCAAGAGGTTCGGGGACCTGGAGGCAATTCGGTCAATGAATCATGCCTAGAATTTGGACTGACTAACTCTCACGTTATCCTGAGACCTCTCCGGCTACGTGCCCAAGATTCCTACCACTATTTTCAGGGACCAGGCAGTGACCTGCAAGCGCTGTTCCTGGAGGAGGCAGACTGAGCCTTCTAGCTGCTGTGTCTGTGATACGTGTGTATGTGGACCAAGGTTGGCCTACTGGATAGTGGATGCCATTGCTCTTGCCATGCCATCGCTCTTGCATACTTTACTCAAGTCAAGTCATTTCCCCCAGGGGTGAGAACACTCTCTACTGAGATGTTGCCTACTTCTGGGCGTTAACACACAGCACCTCTCTAACAGACATTGGTAGAGCTGCAGGCTGGCTGACCCCTAACACATTCGTGAGATCCTACCATCTCACAGAGGACCTGGTTTTCTCCCGGGTGCTGGGTAAACACCATTCAGTCGAGAGAAAGCTAAGGTAGGTATCAAAAACACTTGCTGCGCCACCGAACATTGAGCTATGTGCGTGTTATAACTGCTCTGCAAGGTGAGTTCCCCGTTGGCAAACCCAAGAGAGTTCCTCCAAGGCCCCCCTCCACCTGACTTGGTGGAGGAGTCAGGTGCAGGCTCATTACGTTGTTGGTATGCCCGTTGGTCATGCCACGTTCTGGGGTACGGTTTCAGCTATGTGCAGTTCCCTTTTCAGGCGACCCCATATGCACAGACCACAGTGTGTCCCCCTACCCAAGTGGACCCATGTCTTCCCTACCAGCTAACCATCCCACCATATGTTGTGCTCCCCCTACGCATGTGTGTTTTTTGTCACAGGTTTCCCCATCAGGGTAGCAGTGACCTCTGCAGCATCCTCCACCTTCGGGCTGGCACACTTCCCAAATGTACTGTCGTATTCTAGGTAAGCCCTAGCGTAAATTGCTAGGCGTAATGGGTGAGTACGACTTCCCAAACTATTTTCCCTACCAAGGTAATTAGGGCCAGGGAAGTTGGATGGTTACACATTTGGTGGTGCTTTAGTGTTCATGCTACTCGCCTGACACTTGGCACCCCAAACTGCGTGACGGGTTCAGCTCCCGTGGTGCTTAGGATGTGCTCATCTAGTCAATCAACTCAACATAAACTCATAATGATTCAAGTTTCGTAGTGACTCGTGATTCGTAGAGACTCGTAGCTCCCTGCCACAGGAGTTGAATTCATAGCTGAATGCTAGGCGTGTCGGCTCTTCAGCGAGTAGTCTAAGGAGCTTCCTCTCAAGGCAGCCTTTATACTCTGAATTGCGGAGTGGCTACACCTGTGAGAGCTGCACTCGCTAATTTCATATGCATTCCATCAGCCTGTTTTATACAAATTAGAGTGCTTGGTGCTTCTAAGCAAATCCCCTAGTCGATCAACTTGACATAAACATCTCTGTTTCCTCCTTAGGGAAACGAGGGTTACATACATAACCAAGATGCTTTAATGCATAGAGCAAAAATTATTTGATGGATAAAGGTCCTTACTCTTGTATGAACAATGGATCAGTTGCATGAAAAATATCATTGTTTTCACAGAACCTTGCAGAAATATTGACAGGTAGACAAGGATTAATTCATAACAAATAAAGATAAAGTGATCATAGGTTTTATATTAAAAACAAATGAGCCCAAGTTGTTATACATATGACTGCACAAATCCATGAATGACTTCTTGAAAAACAAGCCCAAATATGCTTATAATAAGTGGACACAGACTCTGAAAATCACATTACCAGTTTATGTCAAACAATGTAGCCTTTGGGCCTGCTGGTGGGATTTTGATTTGTGTTATGGGTGTGGAAGTACCTTGCGTTGTAGTGGATACAGGGGTGGTGGTGACAGAATCGTCAGGCATTGTTGTGCTGGTTAAAATATCAGTACTTCCTTCTTCAGCTGTAGAGAAAATGTTATTTAAGGGGAGGTGTTATACAGCAAATCATCAAATAAATAATTAACTTTAGATTATTCTTTAGCTTTATTTTATCTTGAAACTTACTGTAAGAAAAAAAGTATATTACAATGTACTAAACAATTGACCTAGATATTACAGCAATTCCGAAATGTTAACACTGAAGTCCTTTAAGTCTGCAATATGCAAGTTTCTTCAAAATGAACAAAATGTATGTAAAGAGCAAGTACATAATGAGCTTACCTTTCAAGCTTTGTTATATCCTGAATCAATACAGTATGACCATACACTTAAGTGTTTTTTAATGTAAAACATTTTTGTAATTAATTTAATAACTTTACTTTGATTTATCTTAAACTTCTGCTAAGGAAAACAAGATAAATTACAATCTATCATTATATGCCACTGTCATGGACAACACCTATGAAGTATCGAACCACTGAATGTCATGATTTACCAAATCAAAATTGGTTTATTACAGAATTTATGGATCTTTGTTAATGTTAATTAAAGGAAATAAATTTTTAGGTCATGTTAATTTTCAGTGTATTAACTAATGTTAACAAGCATGAATTTGGATTTTAATCATGGATTAGCATTAGAAACTGTATACTTTGTTTTAGAAATGTATTGTTAATTGTTGTAAATGTTGTTTATTGTTGTATTGTTCATGACATGTTAAAGTACTTTACATAAACTTCTTTAATTACATTATTTCACACAACATTTTCTGTTTTATATATATATATATATATATATATATATATATATATATATATATATATATATATATATATACATACAGTTGTGTTCAAAATTATTCAACCCCCTGAATTATTAGCCCCCCTGTTTATTTTTTTCCCCAATTTCTGTTTAACGGAGAGAAGATTTTTTCAACACATTTCTAGTCATAATAGTTTTAATAACTCATCTCTAATAACTTACCTGATCTCTCTTTGTTTCGAAATACACCCGCAAACTCAAATGACCTGGACGTAGTAACCAGCAGTATGGATGCCATCTTTACTAGCACACTAAATACTGTGGCACCCATCAAATTAAAAAAGGCTAGAGAGAATAAAACTACACCATGGTACAATAATCATACTCGCGCTCTCAAAACAGCAACCCGTGCTCTGGAACGTAAATGGAAAAAAACTAATTTAGAGGTTTTTAGAATTGCGTACAAAGACAGTATGTCCAACTATAGGAGGGCTCTTAAATCTGCCAGGGCCGAGCACCTCCGCAAACTGATTGAAAATAATCAGAACAATCCTAGATTTTTATTTAGCACCATTGCTAAACTAACAAATAATCGATCATCTTTAGAACAAAATGTCCCACCGCAAATCAGTAGTGATGACTTCATGAATTTTTTCAGTGATAAAATAGAAGGCTTTAGACAGAAAATAGAAGATGTTAAACTTTCTGCACCACCTTATACTCCAGATCCAGTAAACATTCAACTGAATCAAAATAACCTACAATGCTTCAAAATCATAGAACAGGAAGAGCTAGATAAAGTTATAAATAGTTCTAAACCAGCTTCATGTATGTTAGATCCAATTCCAACAAAATTACTGAAAGAACTGATACATGTTATAGGAGAACCTCTCCTTAATGTTATCAACTCTTCTTTATCTTTAGGCCATGTTCCAAATCCTTACAAGCTAGCTGTTATTAAACCTATTATTAAGAAATCACAACTGGACCCGAGCAACTTAGCTAATTATAGGCCTATCTCAAATCTTCCATTTATGTCTAAAATACTAGAAAAAGTTGTTTCTACCCAATTATGCTCCTTTCTGCAGACAAACAACATTTTTGAAGTGTTTCAGTCAGGTTTTAGGCCTCATCACAGTACAGAAACTGCATTAGTAAAAATAACCAACGATTTACTCTTAGCTGCTGACCAAGGGTGCGTCTCACTTTTAGTTTTACTCGACCTTAGCGCCGCATTTGACACCATTGACCACAATATTCTCATTGACCGCTTAAATTCTACAGGTGTCCAAGGTCAGGCCCTTCAATGGTTTAGGTCATACTTAGCCGATCGTTACCAGTTTGTGAATATTAATGGACAGCTTTCACAAGTCAGGCCAGTAAAGTACGGGGTCCCTCAAGGATCAGTTTTAGGCCCTTTGCTGTTTACAATATACATGCTTCCCCTGGGGGATATTATTAGAAAACACGGGATCAGCTTTCACTGCTATGCAGACGATACTCAATTATATATTTCAACTAAACCTGATGAGATGTCTGAACTGTCTAAGCTAACTGAGTGTATTAAAGATGTTAAAGACTGGATGACCAACAATTTTCTTCTCTTAAACTCAGAAAAAACAGAATTATTACTTATTGGGCCTAAATCCTGTACACAGCAGTTCTCACAACTCGACCTGCAACTAGAGGGATACAAAGTTAGCGTTAATTCTACTATAAAAGATCTGGGTGTCATATTAGACAGCAGTTTAACTTTCAAAAATCATATATCCCAAGTCACAAAAACTGCTTTCTTCCATCTGAGAAATATTGCTAAATTGCGAAGTATGCTATCCATATCAGATGCAGAAAAGCTAGTTCATGCTTTCATGACTTCTAGGTTGGACTACTGTAATGCTTTGTTTGCTGGCTGCCCAGCATCCTCTATTAACAAACTTCAGCTAGTACAAAATGCAGCCGCCAGAGTTCTTACCAGGTCTAGAAAATATGATCATATCACCCCAATTTTATCCTCCTTACACTGGCTGCCTGTTAAGTTTCGTATTGAATTTAAAATATTACTCCTTACCTATAAAGCTTTAAATAATCTAGCTCCTGTTTATCTAACCAACCTCCTGTCTCGCTACAACCCAACCCGCTCTTTACGATCTCAAAACTCAGGGGTTCTGGTAGTACCTAGAATATCAAAGTCGAGTAAAGGAGGTCGAGCCTTCTCATTTATGGCCCCTAAACTCTGGAATAGCCTTCCTGATAATGTCCGAGGCTCAGACACACTCTCACTCTTCAAAACTAGATTAAAGACCTATCTTTTTAGCAAAGCATACACTCAATGCATTACATAGCGGTATGATGCATGATGTGCCCCACGCAGCATTTTGCTTCTTGTTTTTATACACTATGAACAGCAGCTACGCTAATTATTCTCCTTATTCTGTATTTCCACCTGGGGGTACTCATCTTAAGGGCCCTCAGACTATGCAGCGCCACTGATGCGATCCAAGACCAGCGACGAGATGATCCCAAGGTTTTCTGGACCAGGCCGTATCCTGCTGTGGTGGTCATCGTGGAGTGAGAGCATGAGACTGATTCCTGTGATGCTCCAAGGACAGACGAGTCTTCGCCGAGGTCCACCGTGCTGCGCCTAGACTGCAGCTCTGCACAAGACGTTTGGCCATAGGGGAAATGGTCGTGCCCAACTGAGCCTGGTTTCTCTCGAGGTTTTTTAAATCTTTGCTTTCGCCAATTGGTGAAGTTTTTTCCTCGCCGCTGTCGCCACTGGCTTGCATGGTTCGGGATCTGTAGAGCTGCGCATCGATGGATTTGCTCTTCAGTGTTTGGACTCTCAGTTGTGATTATTAACCCACACTGAACTGAGCTAAACTGAACTGAACTTAATCTCTGAAACTTGAACTGACACTGTTTCAATTCACTATAATCTTCCATGTAAAGCTGCTTTGACACAATCTACATTGTATAAGCGCTATACAAATAAAGATGAATTGAATTGAATTGGACTGATTTATTTTTATCTTTGCCATGATGACAGTAAATAATATTCTACACTTCTATACAGCTTAAAGTGACATTTAAAGGCTTAACTAGGTTAATTAGGTTAACTAGGCAGGTTAAGGTAATTAGGCAAGTTATTGTATAAAGATGGTTTGTTCTGTAGACTATCGGAACAAAAATATAGCTTAAAGGGGCTATTAATGTTGTCTTTAAAATGTTTTAAAAAAAATTTTAAACTAGCCGAAAATTAATCAAATAAGTCTTTCTCTAGAAAAAAAAAAAATATTATCAGACATACTGTGAAAAGTTCCTTGCTCTGTTAAACATCATTTGGGAAATATTTAAAAAAGGGAAAAAAAATCAAAGGGGGTTGAATAATTGTGATTGCAACTGTATATATATATATATATATATATATATATATATATATATATATATATATATATATATATATATATATATATATATATATATATATATAGTTCAAGTCAGAATTATTAACCCCGCGTAGAATTTTTTATTTTTTATTTTTTTATTCCCCAAATGATGTTTAACAGAGCAAGGAAATTTTCACAGTATGTCTGATAATATTTTTTTTTTTCTAGAGAAAGACTTATTTGATTAATTTTCGGCTAGTTTAAAATTTTTTTTTAAAACATTTTAAAGACAACATTAATAGCCCCTTTAAGCTATATTTTTGTTCCGATAGTCTACAGAACAAACCATCGTTATACAATAACTTGCCTAATTACCCCAACCTGCCTAGTTAACCTAATTAACCTAGTTAAGCCTTTAAATGTCACTTTAAGCTGTATAGTAATTGTCCTAAAAAATATCTAGTAAAATATTATTTACTGTTATCATGGCAAAGATAAAAGAAATCTGTCATTAGATATGAATTATTAAAACTATTATGTTTAGAAATTTGTTGAAAATATCTTCTCTTCGTTAAACAGAAATTGGGGAAAAAATAAACAGGGGGGCTAATAATTCTGTCTTCAACTATATATATATATATATATATATATATATATATATATATATATATATATATATATATATATATATATAACATACAGTTAAAGGCCCTGTATTCCCCCCACACATTTACAAAAAGAATACTTTTCACCACATTTCTAAACATATTAGTTTTAATATCTAATTTATTTATCTTGCCATCATGACAATACATAATATTTTACTAGATATTTTTCATGATACTAGTATTCAGCTTAAAGTGCCATTTACAGTCTTAACAAGGTTAATTAGGTTAATTAGGCAAGTTAGGGTAATTTGGCAAGTCATTGTATAACAGCGCTTTGTTCTGTAGCCAATCGAAATTTTTTTTTTGCTTAACAGGGCCAATAATATTGACCTTAAAATGGTTTTAAAAAATAAAACCAATTTTATTCTAGCTGAAATTAAACAAATAAGACTTTCTAAAGAAAAAAAAATATTATAGGGAATACTGTGAAAAATTCCTTGCTCTGTTAAACATAATTGAGGAAATACATGAAAAAGAAAACAAATCACAGGAGGGCTAAAATGTTTGACTACAACTGTTCATATTTTGACACATTATACTTGTAGTAACATTATTGTATAACATGTTTAGATTTTAGATTTTTATGAGCATCCAATTATGTTAAAATATGGCCTACTGTAAAAAATAATAATATTATGAATATTTGTTTTTAAAGTATTTCAGTAATTAGAAGTATTAGTAGCTTGGTTTGTGAGCTTCATGAAAATAAAATTCATAAAATTGTGATATAGTTGTGGGCCTTAATCACATCATAACTATTCATATGAGTTGATAATTTTCTTCAGAAAGCCAATAAAAGTGTTAAAAGGACTTTGAAAGCAATATAATTGTCAACACCTCATAATGAGATAAACAAAGTTCACAGTGTCATTTCCCATCAACAGAGAAATGCCAGACCAAGGTGAACTACTATTTTAAAACAATAATCAGTAATAGATTAACAAGCCAAACACCCTACATATATATATATATATATATATATATATATATATATATATATATATATATATATATAATATATATATATATATATATATATATATATATATATATATATATATATATACAGTTGAAGTCAGAATTAATAGCCCCCCTGAATTATTAGCCCCTTTTTTATTTTTTCCCCAATTTTTGTTTAACGGAGAGAATATTTTTTTCAACACATTTCTAAACATAATAGTTTTAATAACTCATTTCTAATAGCTGATTTATTTTATTATTGCTATGATGACAGTAAATAATATTTTACTAGATATTTTTCAAGACACTTCTATACAGTTTAAAATGACATTTAAAGGCTTAGCTAGGTTAATTAGGTTAACTAGGCAGGTTAGGGTAATTAGGCAAGTTATTGTTTGTTCAGCAGACAACCGAAAAAAAAATATATAGTTTAAAGGGGCTAATAATTTTGACCTTAAAATGGTTTTTAAAACATTAAAAACTGCTTTTATTCTAGCCAAAATAAAACAAATAAAACTTTCTCCAGAAGAAAAAAAATATTATCAGACATATCAGACAAAAATTAAAAGGGGGGCTAATAATTCTGACTTCAACTATAAATATATGATGAGATAAATAAATGAACAATGAAATAAATAAATTAACACACTGATTAAAGTTAGTAAAGGCCTGTATGTCTGTGTTTCTTTTTAGGAAGCTTATAGGCCTATCCAAGACAATCTATTCGACCATTGTCTCAAAAAGCGTAAACCAGAGCACCTGGGGGAAAATTTCACCAAAGAAGCAGGCATCTGAGAAGAACTTCAGACAAACACACACCACAAAATGAGAAAATTGTGGTCAGTGTTGCCAGATACACTGGAATGTTTCCAGCCTAAACTGTCCAAAACCCTCTCAAACACACAAACAATGTACACAAACTAGTTTTTAGTTAAATATTTTACATAAAATGCATGTTCAAAACATCCAAACTGATCCCAAAACCACCCAAATTTTGTCAACCCGCTTAATCCATTTTCACCAGCACAATCAAGTTCTAAACCTGCAGAAAGACATCGTTTGATGTCATCCAAAAGTAAACAAATATGAATTTAAGTAAAAGTATTACAATAAATAAAAAAAATATTTTCATCACCCTAATTACTACTGCAAAAAATAGCTAGATTTCACACATAAAACGGACGCATAAAAACAATCACGTTGCGGTACGTTAATCAAGTTAGGAATTAAACTGCACACTTATCGAAAACTCAAATAAATGGTTGACCCAACTGACCAGCCTCTGCAAATAAATAACAGATAATCCCAGTTGATTTAGAGTTATTAATTGATAGCCTATGCAATTACAAAAGGTCTCTTCTGCTATTCTACTGCTATACCTGCAAATCTTTAAATATCCACAAGGTTATTATTTAATCTTTAAGCTAAGCAGCGTTCTTTAAATCATACAAACGGTTTCTGAAAATTGTGAGATCCATGAAACATACAACACACACTGGCCTGTAAGTCAATTTGCAGTCACATTTTAACAGGTCAAAAACGTTTCTAAAATTATTTTCGAAATTAAAAGTTGAAAATAAAAAGCAGTTAAATATGATATTCAATTCTAAATATGAGAATATTTCTAATGTCTAGAATATTTCAATTTTAAATATGAAATTTCTCTATACATGGACAAGAAAACACTCACGTTCATCTTCATACTGTGCAGTCGTTGCACCCAATAAGCAGAAGATCAGAAGGGTCTTTAGCGCTATTTTCATTTTTCAGATTTTACTTCGAGCAACAACGCAGTAATATAAGAAAGTATATGAAAAAATCAGCTCGTCTGGTTGGTGGACGTCTGCCACTTCCGTCTGTTCAGTGAATCAAATGTGTTAAGAAGCCCGGTTTAAACACTGAGATCAAGGGGAAGCGCTGAAGATTAACAATGACGTATGTGAAGACGAAACCACAGTCCGCCTTCCTTAAAAGATAAAGCAGGTGAGATGACACAATGTTTAAATACAGAATATAAAATACAGAAGTGATAAAGTTTACCGCTCTCCATGTGTTCTAAACCAGGGTCTCTTACAACTATTATAAACAATAGATTGTTTTGAATAAGGTTGGTTAGAAATACTAGACCTATAATGGTACTAGGTTTTGTTGTTTTATACAATTCGAGTATTCTAGCTATTAATAAACCATTAATTTACTTTTGCCTTAATAAATTCGCAATTAGTTGCTTAGTTATTAAGATAGTTAGGTTTAGATTAGGGAGGTTGGTTAGGAATAAGATCCAGCCAAATATTATAAGTGCCAATATCTTATAGGCTGGTAATAAGCCACTAGTTATTTATTTATTTATTTATTTATTTTAAATAAATTTACAGCAATGGCAAAAGTTCACTTTTATGCTTTTCAAGATCAAAAATCCAAAAGATCTTGTTTGGCGCTATAATAATTTCTACTGGAAATGAGGAGTATGTATGTTCTTGTATATTCGTTAACACTTAAGGGGATGAAAGAGCAACATAATATGAATTTTTAAAAAATTTTTAAAAAGTTGATACCAAGTGATGACAAATTTTGCCAAGGTTCTGTACAGATGCAAATACCCCAACCCAAAAAGCACAAAACTCACTCCAAAAATCATTACTGCTAAAAATTATTGCTTGTGTTTGCTAAATTGTAGGTCAGGTGGAATCATAATCATAAACTGTTTTATTAACGAACATTATCTTTGCACTTTGCCCTCTTTTGAGTACGATCTATCACATCAGTCTAGATGAGTCACTAAAAAAAGCATCTGAATTAGACCATACATTCTGACCAACAGGACTAATATCAGAAACAAGTTTTAAATGGCCATATTATCTTATTTGAAAAGATTTAGATTCCTACTGTCTGTGTAAATTCAACTGAAAAATCTCCCTTTTTTAATGTCATTAAAACAATTTTTTTTAAAGAATTAAATAGTTATTAGAACTGTAACAGACAACTGCATATTCATTAGCCTATAATTTAACCTTTGTATTATTTCCTGGAACTAAATCAGAGAGGTTTTATAAAGTAAATCTTGTTGTTGACTAAACCATAGGCTTAAGCACATACCCAGTCTGCCATGTAATGAAAGGCTATAATGCAAAGAAACAAATTGTTTTATAGACTATATTTGACCAAAGTTCAAGACATCACAGTAGTTACTTACTGGAAATTGAAATGGTCTTGTTGCTAAGCCACTAACGCAATATACCAGAAATCCAACCCATTTTTACAGATAACAAACAAAGGACAAGTATGTAAAGTCATTATCCACCATTCCTGTTTTGACTGAGATACATGAACAATCTGGTTCATACTATAATATTCACATCTGATGGCAAATAATAACAAGATGATTTGGCAGAACAGATATTTTTTATTGTTGTTTTGAGGAAATTGGTCAGGAATCTTTCTGTTTCCTAACATGAACTCATAAAACAAATTCCTAAGTATTTTGTTTTATTTTCATATAGTAATTCCACTAGAGGTTCTCGCTCTCGCGCGCTCTCTCTCTCTCTCTCTCTCTCTCTCTCTCTCTCTCTCCATCTATCCACATATTTTTTATCTTAATTTGTTAGAAATATTATCAGACATTTACAGAATAAAATAAATACTAATAAATCCAGTAAAATATTTAAATTCCTTCCATAACTCTTATGTGTGTAGCTTTGATAAATGTTTAGCTGCAGGGTCAGAAGATGACCCAAGTTGACCGAAAATATTATAAACTCCAAGTCTGTTGACACATCCCTGTCAATATTTATGATCGGCAGTAAATCCTTGCCCGGTATGACATGATGGTTACTCATTTAAAATATATTACTTATTTAAAGAACCTTTGACAACATCAAAGATGATTATGAATAGATAAATGAATGGTAAGCCACTAATTTAGTTTGATACGCATGTTATTGCTGAACGAAAATAAAAATAAGCCAGTGGGAATTTTATAAATTCTATTTTGCTGCCCTCTGGTGGTACAAAAAATATATATTTTAAAAATTCTTCGAGTCAGTTTAAGTTTTATATTTTCTTTGTTGACAGTCAGTCACAGAGGGAAATGTCAGATTCTTCAGTTTTAGATTGTGGAAAAAAACTGTACAAATGCTACTGTAAAAATCTGTATCCTGGTTAACAGTACGTTTCCATTTAATAACCATAAATTGACTTTCCCAGAATTCCCTGCATTAACACCAGTAATGCATTTTTATTAAAATGACCATGGATCTTTTTTTCCTCATCAGTTATGTATACTTTTATGTTACATCTAATGTTAATAAATAATCTTTATTGCATTATTTGTATGTGTTATCATGATGGTGTTTAGTAGTTGTATGAATTACATTGAGCATCTTCTATCAGGGTTTCTGCAGGTTTCACCAAGTTAACTTTAAGACTTTAAGACCATTGTGAGTGAAATTTATTGAGACTTACACAGGACTAAATGCTAAGGCTTTTTTTCTCAAATATCCCAGTTAGAAGATTTTCACTTGCCCTATCAAAAAATCTTTAGAACTAAATACATTCAATAATAATTTAATAATAAAAAATATAGGTCAGGTCTGTATCCTCAGCAGTAAGTTTTATTGAGATTGGGAGTGTTGGTGATTGTATTGGTATTCATGGCCAAATTGGGTAGCTGTACATGTTAACAACAATGTTAAGACCTGTTAAAAAATGTTAAGCCCTACAACACAATATTTCAGTAGGTTTAAGACTTTTTAAGGCCTAAAATTTAGCTTTTGACATTTTAAAACTTTTTAAGGCCCCGCGGGTACCCTGTCTATATATTAGGGGTTCTCTGCCTCTGGAAAAAAGGGGTTTGTGATGAGCTTTGGTTCATCATATGACTTATCCCATGCTTATTGTTGTTTTTGTCCATTAAAAAAAATGGTATGATATGTAGATGTTTGAAATTTAAAAAACTGAGGCTAAAACTTGAAATACGATAGTTTACAGTAAATTTTAGAAAATTACTTTATGATTTCTACCATACTTTAATAGTAAAGTTCTGGCAATGACAGCTGCCGGTTTTTCACCATATAAACACAGTTGAAATCAGAATTAACCCTTTTAAATTTTTTCTCTTTTTTAAATATTTCCCAAATGATGTTAAACAGAGCAAGGACATTTTCACAGTATGTCTGATAATATTTTTTCTTCTGGAGAAAGTCTTATTTGTTTTATTTCGGCTAGAATAAAAGCAGTTTAAAAATTTTTAAACACCATTTTAGGGACAACATTATTAGCCCCTTTAAGCTATTTTTTGTCTTGACTGTCTACAGAACAAACCACTATTATACAATAACTTGCCTAATTACCCTAACCTGCCTATAGTTAACTTAATTAACCTAGTTAAGCCTTTAAATGTCACTTTAAGCTGTATAGAAGTGTCTTGAAAATATCTAGTAAAATATTATTTACTGTCATCATGGCAAAGATAAAAGAAATAAGTTATTAGAGATGAGTTATTAAAACGATTATGATTAGAAATGTGTAGAAAAAAATCTCTCCGTTAGGGCTAAAGGAGGGCTAATAATTCAGGGGGGCTAATAATTCTCACTTCAACTGTATATATACAGTATATATATATATATATATATATATATATATATACACACAGTGTAAAAGAGTGTTTGGTGTACCACTTGTACAACAGTCTACTAATTGCCCCTGAAAATGAAGAGTAAACGATGTATATGAATACATGTTCAGTGCTTCATTTACATTAATGTATTGAACTTAAAAGTAAATAGCAAAGGAACTACGTTTTGACTAAAATACCTTTGTACGCTTGAATAAATATAACTCAAACTGTTTATATATTTTGCCAATAAATAAAGAGTGCATCATCCATAGCACTAATATTATAATCATAATTTATCAGCTTTCTTTTGAATTGAGAGCAAAAACACTTCCTATTCCTGCATGGTCAAAATTTCCACATACTCCCTTAACTTCTGGGACATCATTATTATGGAGTTAAACATTAAAGCTTGACAACACATTTCCAGTCACTGACAGCAGCTGCCCTTAACTAACATCACTGAACAAATGTGCACAAAATGAGGTTTGTTTTATAACAAAAGGTTTTTATTGGCTTACCTAATCCTTTATAAAGTCATCTGACATGTACAGCCCTGTGACAGAATTTAGACTGAAGTTGGGGACATATATGCTACAAACATTTGGTGCAATAGTCATCAGAGGAAAGCCATAAAAACAACTTCATATCATGCATATCAGAAACAAAAATAAAACAAAAACATTTGTAGTGTTTTTGTACATTATTGTAAACAAAGTCTCTCTAGAAATCATATCAAAACACATGGCAAGTAACAAAAACATGGGGGAAAACGAGACAAATCATGAAATTCTAGGGATTACTCTACAATGAAACACTGCTTGGCATCGCCGCTCAACAGAGAAGAAAAACAAAATCCAACAAATCAAGTTTAACTGTAAACACAGGTGGCATTATATGATTACACAATAAGCTGACGCACACTACAATATCTCTACTACATGAAACATCCCTGGTTTTCTCATTTTTTACAATGATATGAGGTATATTAAGGTCAATCCTATTCTTCCAGCCACTTTTTTTTTTTTGCATTTTTTTCTATAAAAGCATGGAACAAGTTTGGAGTGCAGCATTCAGACTTTGTTCTTTACACCATCACCGCGATGGCATTTCTATGGGACAGGTTTACATAAAAGCCAGGAAAATAAAATAGGGCAAGACCACCAAAATGCCTGACATGGGACATATGGCCTTGCTGCACGGGCCAAAAACCAGGAAGACAAAGCAGCCCACCCAAACACCTTGTTTTAAAATGAAGTCTTTCCCTTATTCATTGCTCATTTAAAAACAGCACAGGTTTAGGTCCTTATTATTTGCAGCGCTTTTCTTTGCAACAACTTAAAAGAAAAGCGCGCAATTTTGTCAAGCATTAAATTCAAAACTACACAATGAGAGGTAGGATTCCAATTGTTCCTGCTCAAAACAGTCATGATACCTGAAGACTTTCAGAGCAAACATGCTTCAGAGTCGTCCACGATTATATATAAAAAAGTGGCATTCACGTTCATTAACAGTGTTTTCATCTAAAGGAACAAAATAGAACCTATGAATATTCAAAAATGCCCTTTGTTATGGCAAACATGCCGTTCCCTCCCCCACTTAAAAATCACAGTTTGCTTCATCAAAAATAATAGTTTTGCGTGTCCTGAATCTGAATTCTTGCTTTCAGTGGTTTATAAAAGTGCTTATTTGATTCCTTGAGAGATCAAAGTGATGTCAGCTGACAAGGAGTATAGTTTAAAGGGGGGGAAAAATGACTGCTGACCCTGAGAAAATGTTCTGCTGTTCCATGTAGCTACAAATAAATATCTACATACGTTAAAACACTTCTATCTGGCTACAGGTATGTTTTGTGTGAGTGTGTTTTAAGCATGGCCCTTAGGGATGAAAGTGTTTTCACATTGATATAAAAAGTACCATAAGGTGGAAATAGTCACCAGTGTCATATCACTGAACACACAGATTCCCGATTGGCTTAATCTTTTACCTCAAGGAATTTCGAAAACAAAAAGCTTCACTGTTATTATTGAAGGTACACCTGCAAGAAAGAGAGCTAGTGCACCTTGTTACAAAAAAGAAAAAAAAAGTTACTGCTTTTACCTGAGTAATACTTTAGATCATTGTAACAGACAATACTTTTTTGCCATTGAATACTGGGCCTATCCCTGACGCGTTATTATTGTAAATCATCTTTAATTATTAACTTAATCTTACAATTGGACTATGAATGCTAAGACATACAAGGTTTCTTTAAAAAGTCCTTCACTAGCATCTAATTTTGCTGGAAATTTCTGTTTAAAATCTAATCTTACATACACTACACTCATGAAACAAAATGTCTAAAACACATTAAAAAGAAGAACATGAAAAAATTGCATTTGAGGTCTTGTAGACCTTCCCTGGTAATGTCTGCTATCGACATTTAATGGCAGTGTAATAATTAAAGTTCTACTCAGCAAGGAGTGGGAAGCATTGGGAGACAGTCCACGTCCCACAGAACAGGGTCAGGCAAGTCCCTTAACCTTTACCTGTAGCTTTGGCTTGTGGGAGTTTTGGATCCTGAGCTAGCTGGCTCGCTGACATCTGCTAACAGACTAGTATACCCTGAGAATTCAGACACGGGAGTCCGCTGTATCCTGTGGTCAACCTCCACAACACCTACTCGTGGGTCGCCGCCGTAACCTAGCGGAGTTCGCCGACCAGACTTGAACTGTGAGCCGAAGGCTTGGGCGAAATTCTCTATCTGATAGGTGACCTCTTTAGATGGCTCCAGAGCAGTGAGGTCAGAATAGACCGAGCCATTAGATGAGCCCCCGCTGGGAACGTTACCATTGTTGCTGCCATTGACCGAAGAGCTGCCATTCTTGGCCTGCTGGTCTTTCTGGCCGCCATTGGTCAGCTCTTGACTTGTGAGAGAATACGGTGGTGAGTGCTGCTTCTCCAGTTGGTCAGTGAGCTCTTGAGATGGGGTAAGCTGCTGGTGAGGAGTTGGCTCCAGACTGCTGAGATGAAAAGCTTGCTGGGAGGATGGCGAGGCATGAGATGGTGATGGAGAACCTACCAGCATTCCAAAATGAGACTTGCTTAGGGAAGTTGAAGAAGATGGAGCAAGAGGGGAGGAAACAGACTGTACAAATCCACACTCCAATGGAGAGGTGGTGTAGAGTGTGCTTGCAGGGCTACTGCTTGAAGACATGAGGCTTGGGAAGGGTCCCGAAGGGCCCAAAATGAAACTGCTGCTGTGGCTGGTTCTCTCCAGTGTCTGAAGCAAGAACTTGGAGTACTCGTTCATCATCCCACTCTTGTCTCCAGAGCCAGGAGATCCCTCATCCGGACCCAGATCAGAGGTGCCAGTGGCGGGCTGCAACTCCACATGGTGCGAATCTTGCAGATCAAACGTCACGTCATGATGAGAGCCATCGGTTTTGTGGCTGTAGTGGTCCAACAGGCTCTGCAGCACTTCATCTGGGATCCCCGATTTGTCATGCTTGTCGACACTTACCAAAGGTGACGTGTCAAGCAAGGCCAGCGTAGGTTCTCCGATGCCACCTTGAATGACTGTAGGCTGTGGAAGGTGGACGGAGCTGAAGTCAGCAGTGGCATTGCTGTTAGCAGCATGCAGATACCGTCTCTTTTTCAAAAACTGCATAGCATCATCGTAGTTGCTGCTGTGGCCTCCTTGTTTGGTGCCACCAGAGTTTTGAAGTAGGCCAAGACCATCCATACTTCCTGTTCCAGACATATCCATAGAGCTTGACTTTTGTGTCAGCAGTTTCTGCTCATGACTGGCCTCCTCAATAGAAACTGAACACTTGTCCATTCCCTTGCGGCTCCCTTTTTTAAAGACAAGCTTGGGTGTGCGTCCACCGTGCTGGTTATCCATGCTTGCCTCAGCTAGAGCCCCTGAAGCCGTCCCTGATCCACTGGGGATGTCCAAGGTGTAGTCATCTCTTGCCATCCGCACTCCTCCTCCTGCAGCAGCTCCTTTCTTCCTTCGCCGCTCTCCTCCATCATTGCCAATTTTTGATTTGCCCTTCTTGCGTGGCGGGCCGCTGGTGTTTCCCTGAGCGAGTAAGTAGCTGCCTTGACCCATGTCCTCATCTCCAAGGTCTAGCATTCCTGGGTCCAGACCTTTCTTTATGGCTTCTCCACAGGTTCTCTTGTGCTTCAGTAACCGATCAGTCCGTGAGAAATACTGTGGCACAAAAAAATAAATAAATTGCTTCAATAAATACTACTCAGTGCATTTATTCAAAGATATGTAAACTGACAAATGAAAAAGAATTATAATACAGTTATAGGATCTATGTTTAATATCCTTTGAGTATCTTGGCTTCTTCATAAAAATAATAATAAAACAATTATTTATTAAACAAAACAGTTTAATTGCTTATTAGTATTTGAGTCCTCCTCATTTTCAGGTAACATTAAAACCTTTATATTAAAGCAAGAGTTGACGTAAATTCTGATGGTTGGAAATTTTATGTCCACGCTCATGTCATGGCTGAATTTGTGAAAAGCATTCAGATGCAGTTATATACAACACGATTTAATAAGCAATGCAAATTTTAAAGCAATCACATGAAATTCCACATTAAAATCATAGGCAGAGGAAAACATTTCTTTTAACCTTGTCCACTGTAAACCATTATCTCTGATGACGGTCATGCATGACACATCATACTGTGCACGCCGTTCATAATCAGACTGGTTGCCTCATCACAAATACAAGCCAACAGATCTCAAACTTTTGTGACATGTTTAAAAACAAGCTGAGCACCTTAAGAGTCTCACTTCATAAATGTCTCTCACACAGTACAACCGTGACCATATAAGCATCAACAATTACCACACGACTTCTCCTGATAGCGAAAAAAAAAAGTTAATACAAAAGCAGTTACAAAAGTTTTCTGTATTACCTTTACTACTAAAAGCTAGGCATGGGACGATAACAGTTCCCAAGGTATACCACGGTTTGGAAAAGTCAAGGTTTTAAAACCGCCAAAATGTTCTGCTATACCATTCCGATGGCATATGTAAGACTTTTTTAATGTTTTTTTAAGACTACAGTAGTAATGGGCGATATAAACGATATGCGATATAAACGATACAAAATTGGCCTACGATAGAGATTTTAATTCTATTGCACTATCGCGATAATGCATGTTTGATGACGCAATCTACCCGCGAAATTAAGAGCAAAGCCAGCCGCGTATCCAATCTAGACTTTACCCCATTCGGTGCCATGCATTGCTTAGCAACGTATACAAAACAATGTAAAGACCGCTTGATGTGAAAGTAAGTAAAAATGCCGCTATATTAATGTGCATATCGCATTTCCGGCCGGCCACCTATCCAATCTAGACTTTACCAACCGGACATGTCCGAGATTCTGCTTTTGCTTTCGATATTAATTGTATTCATTTTTGCATTACTTTAAACGCAAACTTTGGCTGGTGCATCTTAATCTCTCAGCAGCACCAACACTGCAGCAGACAGAGGGAGAGGGAGAGAAAGAAAGCAGATTTGATCTGTCAGTGGTGCTCACTGAAAAGAAACAAACTTTTTTTTTTTTTTTTTTTGTTAAATAATAATAAGAAATCAATAAGAAATTATTCTGTTGCTGAAGGTCATTAAAGTTATTTAGAAAAGATGGTGTTACTTTGGGGCAGAAGGAAAGAATGAAAGAATTTTCTTTATTTAAAATAGCCATGCCTAATACTGGAAGTATAGCCCTAATTCACAGTGTCCGTTCCTTTATTAACAAGACACCAGTTTTAATTTCATTAGGAGATCAAAATTTTTAAAAACCAAATGCTTTACCTTAGGCTGCAGGTTTGATATTTGTTTTTATTTAAAGTATCTGCAATACACAATTTTATTTGGCTAATTAAAACTGGAAGTAATTTCAGTACAGTGTAAGTTCCTTAACTAAAAAGACACCAGTTTTTTTTTGTTCACTGCAACTTGGCATTTAGGAACCAAGGACTTAAAAGAAAAGTCTTTCTTTCTAAAAGGCACTACATTTAGTTTATTTATCTGCAGCATTGTGTTGTTTAATTACAGTTTTGCTTTTGCACAATAAATGTTCTCAAAATGACATGCAACGTTTCTTTATTTCTTATAAAAAAAATAGCAGTTCGGCTTTCCTAAGGGTCTATGTAACCTGTTCTGAAATGGTTCTATTATAATTTATATATCGCAATATATATCGTTATCGCAAGAGTCTGCAATGTATATCGCAATATGGATTTTAGGCCATATCGCCCATCCCTAGACTACAGTATCTCCAGCAGAAAGGATATCCAAAGATGCCATTTTACATTGTAAAGAAATCTGTGTTTTTGAAACTAATTAAGACAGCAGAAGTAGGGTTGCACGATTCTGGCTAAAATGAGAATCTGGTAAAACAACAACAATATTAGGCCGATGTGTAGGTCTACTGTTAAATTTTGTATAGACTTGAAATGGTGGACTTGACTAGACTTTAAATGTGTCCTGGTCATCAATGCACAGTAAAGTGATGACATCAGAATACAACTATTCATAATTTTAAGGTTGAATTGTTATTTTGAGACGTATGCTTGCCATTTGTCATTGATAACATCATGGGACCATTTTGTTTCCTGGTAAAATGAGACATTTGTCATTATCCGATTTCCTCTTGCATTATATACGCTAAAGTAGTTATACGGACTCAGTAAACATTTATTTTTTAATCAAATGATCACTCAGCACAACAAACTGAACGTTATTTACAACTTTATTACCTGTTATTCACAGCCTTTGCAGGTTCTGTTCACTAAAATAGACGTCATTTGAGGGCACGCTCACGTCTTCTCATTAGTAAACTAACAGTGCATCGGCTCACTAGTGATTTTGTGGCCGCGAATACATCATGAAGACAGAAATTACATTTTTGGGTGAATTATATCCTATAAATATGGTGTGTGACACTTTCAACACCATTTGGAGGTGTCCATGTTGCTGAGCAAAGTATAATAAACAATGTGAAGACTCGTGCAACTGCGTTTATGCTTCTCCCGAACATGAAATATAATTGGCTGAATCGTAGAGATGCTGGATTAAGATCGTGTGGAGGGATTGAATCGAGATCGCAATCTTTTTTTTATTAATCGTGCAGTCCTAAGCAGAAGTCAATGATTAATTTTGAATTATTTAGCCTGACAGGTTTACGGTTACAAAATATTTAAATGTTTCTCAAAATAAAATATATTGTGTTCAAAGGGGGGAAAAGCTTGTGTTTTTTTACCCAGACATTTAAAAAGAACATATTTTAGTGCAGTAATCACAATACTGTGAAACCGTGATATTTTTATCCAAGGTTATCATACCAATCTTATACCGGCCCATGCCTACTAAAAGCAAATAAGAATCATCCATTACTGTAGACATGTGTCACATTTTATATGGCTTTTCTCCACTGTGTGTCCTTTTGTGTCTTTCCATGTGGTACTTTCTGAATAAAGCGCATGTTGCACTGGTCACAGCTAAATGGTTTCTCGCCTGGTAAATGTAAATTGTGTATACACATTAGCACCATTTGAATTTTTTGCTAGTGACAAGTATAAGACAAGAGTAAACAGACTTACCGCTGTGGATTTTCTCGTGCCGTTGCAGTAGATACTTCTGTATGAAGCTCATATTACACTGACTGCACCTGAAAGGCCTCTCACCTGTATAATAAAAGCAAATCCATTTTTCCACATTAATGTTGGCAAGCAGCAATAATCTTTGAATGCTGCTTAAGTATGACTCTGCTGCCAGTTATATGCATGCTCACCTGTATGAATAAGCACATGTCTGCGCAAATGATAGGAACTGCGGAAGGCTGCATTGCAGTGCTCGCATATGTGTGGTTTAGAGCTGGGAGAGAGGGGGCCAGCATCCCCATCCAGCATAAGTGTCTAAAAACAGAGATTAGACAAAAAAAAAAACTATTAAAACTAAATCTAGTGCCAAACAATAGTTCCCCCAAAAAGATTTAAAAATATATATATTTTAAGTCTATATAAACTTTATATCATTCCAAGCCTTTTTTTATTTTTGCATGTTTAAAGATAGAATTTTGCTTCCGAGTAAAACATGCACAAATCTGACAGTTAATTGTGGTTTTAAACTCCATATTGTCAGAACATGGTATACATTTGACTAAAAACTTGTTACAAGATGTAGTACTGTAGGATCAATTTATTCAGCTATACATTAAATGATAAAGAGAGGTGTCAAAAAATATAATGAAATATGAAGTGATTATGTCATGAGTATGTAGCTTAGTACATTTCTGAATGCTCCACTATAGAATTATGGTCATATGGATGTGGCTTTTCTGAGAAACCTTTAACAATACACAACATTGATTACAATGCGATTACATCGCAGGATACATTATTAGGGTTTTTTTATTTGTCAAACAATTATGTGCAAAAGGTTTTGCCTTCACTGTAAACCCCACTGTCAACACTACTAAATATATTAAGTTAATTTAACTTGACATTTTAAAAAATAATTAATTAATATTTTAAGTTCTCTGAACTTAACATTTTAATTTTAAGCGATAATTCTTTAAACGATTCACCATGAAAGGAAAGAATATAAAAGCTGAAAAATTTGGAAGTTTAGTCTAGCCATTTTAAGTTATGTGACCTTAAACATTTAGGTTAATTCAATGAAGAGACCACATTTGGTCAACTCATTTAATGGAGTTGTCGATTTCCCATTACTCAAATAAATTGAGGCAATGAGTTTACTCAATCAGACGAGTTCAATCAAATTATTAGTGTTTTCAGTGTATATGACAGATCTGATATTCTGTCGTATTTCTGTTTTTTCCTAAAGCTGAAGATCATCCTACTGTGTTCCAAAATGGTCTGATAACTTTTGTGTTATTATTATTCTGACATGAACATTCATTTAAGCCAGGGATGTCAAACCCAATTTCTGGAGGGCCGCAGCCCTGTACAGTTTAGTTCCAACCCTGTTTCAACACACTTACTGGTAGGTTTCAAACAAGCCTGAAGGACTCTATTAGTTTGATCAGGTGTGTTTAATTAGGGTTGAAAGTAAACTGTGCAGGGCTGTGGCCCTCCAGGAATTGAGTTTGACATCCCCGTTTTAAGCTTTTCTAGACTCACAGGTTTACATCATCTTTACAAGCAAATCAATTACAAATTATATTAAATATTTTGAGCAACAGATTATCACAAATGTTTTATTAAGCACTAGAAACACAAGCACTGTTCCCAGTACTGGTTTGCAGCTGGAAGGGCATCCGCTGTATAAAACATATGCTGAAACAGTTGGCAGATCATTCCGCTGTGGGGGAAATAAGGGACTAAGCTGAAGGAAAATTAATGAATGAAAGAATGAACATAAGCACTGCTGTACTTCGCCACATTGTAATTGGACATTACCATGAGTAAAAAAAATAAACATGAATTTATAAACAGTTAATACAGGGTTTCTGCAGGTTTCACAAAGTCAAATTGAAGACTTAGAACAATTATGAATGAAATTTCAGACTTACAAAGAGCTAAACACCAAGTGGAAATTATTTTTAATTGCTCCATCAAAAAAATAAAATGTAGTTATTTCTTATAAATATCATCCACATATTTTAAATATATATGTTGCTGTTTTTTCAACATAAAAAAACTATGTAAATAAAAATTAAGTTAGGTTTAAAGTTTTACAAACTACAATAAATTAAAATGTATACACAATACAATGTCCGTCCTTGTCGTGTACTCACTAGGAAGCTATAAACCATACACATTTAAATAAATGTTATTGTAAGAAAGACAATTAAACCATATTGATAAACGGTTAACAAATAAAACAATTTGTTAGCCAGATTTGGGAGCTTTACATGGACATAGAAAATAAATACCTGTTCAAAACTTTTAAAACCTACAACACAATTTTTTCTGTGAATTTAAGACTTTAAGGCCTAAAATATAGTTTTTGAAATTTAAAGGTGCAGTGTATAAATTTGACACCCAGTGGTTGAACTAGATATTGCATTCCTGGATCAAAACAAATGCAACGGCAGGTTGCCAGATTGAGGACCAACAGAAGTGAGCCTGACTATCAAGCCTAAAGGCTGATTTAAATCATGTTCTATATAAAAGCAACAGCATGCGATAGAAGGAATGTTTTCCATATTAAAAAGGAGTTTTTGTTCTAACCAACTCCTCGAATTTATATTTTAGAAACGGCTTCTATTTCTTGAAGCTGAACAACAGAAAAAACTGACAATCACCACCTCACGTACATCTCTGCATCCCATTTTGGAGTCTGCTACCGTCTACCGGAGGTCACATTTTGGTCACAGACGCATGCTTTGAGAGCGTTTCTGACTGACTGAATGAAATGCGTGGTTTTCCATCAAGGCAACCTAAAATATAATTGGCTAAACTGGCAGTGGGCGGGTTAAAAGAACCAAAACAAAGACAGCGTTCTGGCACAGAACAGACATTTTCAAAGCAGAATATGATTTTAGCATTGTTTTTCAGAAAAACAAGAACGTTCACTAAGCATGTTTTTTAATTATCTGCATACATATTATGGTATTTTTATGCTTTAGTAGAGTCAAAAACTTACATACAGCACCTTTAATACATTTTAAGACTTTAAGCTCCCCTGGACACCCTGTAATACATTATTTTTAACAAGAGGTCACCTTAAGGTTGAGGTATCATCATAGTAGTTCTGTGGTGGTGTGAATGTCATGATAAAGTATGACAAAAAGTATTGTACACTGAAAACATTAAACAATGTGTAAATGTGCGTAACTAACATAAAGCAAGCTAGCTGTCATAGGTCACAAAGTATTGGCACAATAACCCAATAGCAAACCAGAAGGAATAATATTTTTAGGGAAAACTAAATTTATTCAAATCACTTCTTTGTATGCATGATTATTAGGACCTTGATGTTTATGTTTTTTTTTCCAGATTCAATCTGAACGAAAATATTCAGATTAAGATTAAATAAAAAAGGCAAACACCTTTCCCGAGTCCCCTTGTTTCCTTCTGGCTTTCCCCTCTGGTCCTTCTCCATTTGCTCTCCTTCCTCTTCTAGGCCCAGATTCTTTTGGGTCTTTCCCCAGTCTTCCAGAGAACTGCTAATGAAGCACAGAAAATGGCTTTAAACAAAATAATAATAATAATAATAATAATAATAATAAACCCAGCAACGACACTACAATACTGAGAACACCATGCATCGATAGCCCATCCATCCTTCATGTTCACTTACGTTGCTAAGGCTTAGGTCATGCAAAAGCATATTTTGGTGGTTGCCAAGCGACATGTCCAACATGTCAGTGTTTTTTCCTCCTGCTGTCCCGATTCCTGTTGTATACATTGGGAGGTGGTAGTCCAACTCGTTGAGCTTCTCCTGTTTAATACCCATACTGTGGAGAAAGCCACCACCATGTTCAGGAGAGTCACGCTCCTTCTTCAGGATCATCTCCTGGGGCAAATCCGCCATAGAGGTCTGTGAAGTTAAGCGCGTGAAGCTGGTCACTGGAGGTAAATGGCTGAACATGATCATGCTTGGGGTGTAGTTGGGGTCCATGCCTCCATTCCGTAAAAACTCATTGCCTAGCTTGTCCTGGATGATACTCATGCTTGGATCTTCAACAGGCTAAAGTTCATTGGCAAAATATCCTATGAAGAAAACAAGAAAAGATGTGATTGCTTATCAATAAAACAGATAGTTCACCCAAACATTCATTGCCATTTACTCACCCTTGAGGGTTTCTAAACCTTATTGAGATTCTTTTATCTAAAGAAGATATTTTGAATATTTGGAAATTGCTGAAAACCTGTAAACATTGACTTCATTGGTATTTGTGTCAGCTTTCTTAAAAATATCTTCCTTTGTGTTTTAAAAAAAAAACTAAAACATATTTGGATTGGAACAACGGTGAGCAAATGGTGATATAATTTTATTTTTTGGGGTGAATTATCATTTTAAGACATTCATGCAACAAATTACAATACTGTAAATTATTTATTTAAAAAAAAAGGAAAATATGGAAAAATAAGTGTTTTAGTAGTATAATTCGCAACACTTCATTCCAAATTGATTGCAATAACAAGAACACTATACTGCCTGATGATAATGCCCACTCTGTGCATGACATGCAGTCATATGATCAGGCTTAGACTAAGGCAACTCCGATAATAATGCAGCATTTATCAAAAGGCAAAATCTGAGATGTGGTGCATTACCGCTGTACTTTATTTTCAAATAAGATTCATCATGTTCATGTAACCAGGGGTGATCAAATATCTTTGACAGTCAAGGTCATAATTAAGGTGCAGGTCAGTGATGAATAAACACCTCTTAAAGGTCAAAAAGACTCCAGAGCTTTGCCATCTGACTGAGGGAACTGACAATATCAGTCAGAAGCTGACAATATCAGTCATAGTATTAAAAGAAAACACACAGCAAGCTTTCTCGTTGCAGTTAATGTCTTTATTATCACATTCATAATTTGCATGGTCGAAATGGAAAGAGTTATACACGTTTAAATAATTAAATCTATTTTAGACTCTCTAAAACATATCTGTAAGGAAATTATGGTAAGTAATGAAATCATTTCAACCAAAAAGAAACAACAACAACGCTTTAGTTCGGAATACTAGCTAGAAAGGACGTTAAATTAGACTAATTAAATGTAATCAAACCTTGTGAGGATCCAAATATTCCTTTTTACATAATCCCTTAGCTAACGTTAGCATCATTAACGTTAGATTAGACACACTTGCTTAAAAATTACGACTCAGAAAAAAAATTGAAAATAAATGGAAAATTGTTTCAATAAATATTTCACACATCCTTCACATGCAATTTGTAATATTTTAGAAAACGAAAGAAGAAAAAGAAAACACGGTCCAATCTCTGAGTCCATGGGTGCCGCAGCATTGTTCTATTGTGATCAGCTAACGTTAATGGATAGCTGCTTAATCTTACTGATATTGTCCGTCTTTTAGTAGATAATACTTTACATAGGCAAAGTTTATATGACAGTGGTATCTCATTTTCACGTCGTTTCTATGTATACGGTCTACTTCTAACGCTAAATTGGGTAGAATACAACCAGTTTTATCAATACGGGCTAATCTTGTCGTTCATCACAATTACCAAACACATCTCCGTCTAAATGACTCCATTAGCAGCTAACGGCTAACTAACGCGAACGAGCGAGACGAGAACTTTACCAAGCTTTAAAACAAACTCATATGCGTGCATACAGGCACTTCTCCACATAAATACACTACATACTTAAATAGAAATGAAAAGAAACCACCAAACGAAGTGGTTTATTGAACTAAGTGATGAACGGGGCTAGTCAGTAATAGCATGTAGATGAAAGAGCTACTGCTAACATCCCATCTCCACACCGCACGCGACGAGCTACATCGCACTACTTATAACAAACGAAGTCCTATTCACCAAAAATCGTGAGCTTTGAATTTACAGTTCCATTGATGATAACTGCAGCGTCGTAATTACGTCGCCTCTTCCGTGCTCGTCCTGTACATGAGTGTGATATATAGTGACCATTGATCCATTCGTCACCATCACTAATTATAGCCCACACACAGTAACACAATCCGCCAAGAAAATGCGGCGATAAAAGCGATGGTAGAACCACAGAGAGACTGGTAGATGCAGATGCAAGCTGAATTTTATTCTAGCTAAAAGCGCGTCAGATCGCCTCGGTCGCATGCGACAGAAACAATGATGCTCGGCGCTGAAACGCATCTCTCGCTTGAACGACTGTGATTTCATTTGGAGCTTTCAGCTGCGAGCAATCCCTCATGTTTACAATCTCGGCACAAATAAATAATACAAACGCGATTCCACTTACTTGTACATGGCCACGGCCGACTCGTAGCGTTCAAATGAATCCCTACGCTCGATCCTTTGAGTTATTTTACAGCCAAAACAATGTTCCCTTGCAGCTGTTGGCCTCTTCCATGTTGTGTCGACGCTGGGAATTATGGGTTGAGCGGACGGGTCGTGAGAGGAGACAGACGGATACAGGCAGGACTAGTCAAACAGGGGGCCACTATGCAAATGAAGATTGTGCCTGAGCATCTGCGACTTTGTTCTGCGTATAAATGAGTTCTTTACATAATTTATGGCTTATTTTATTGTTCATATTTTATTATGAAGGACGTGATCATGCAGGAATATAACATTAATGCTTTTATGACTAGTATAGAAAAAAAACAATAAATAGAATTAAATAAATATACATGTAATCTTAGCTTCAAAATAACAAAAGGTTTTTAAAAAATCCATAAAGTTTACATTTTATCCATAATGACTCGCTTAAATGTAACATTTATAGGTTGATAAATTAGTAAAGTGAATTTTCAAGGCTATAGCAACGTCAACCACCTATACCTCCAACTAACTAGGTCTAATTTGCAGGGCTGTTGTTTCAAGTTTGCGATAACAATTCAGTTTTACTGAGTTTATTTTTAAGTAATAAACAACTGAGCCGCAGCACGCTCGCCTCACAGGTCGCTGGTTCGAGCCCTGGCTGAGTAAGTAGGCATATCTGTGTGGAGTTTGAATGTTCTCCCCATGTTCGTGTGGGTTTCCCCCGGGTGCTCCAACTAATTACCTCGCAGTCCAACTAATAATAATAATAATTCCTTACAAGTAAATATCGCTTTTCTGGACACAAAGCGCTTTTTACACATTTTTGAGGAAAATCTCCTCATCCAGTGTGCAGCATCCACCTGAATGACACGATGGCAGCCATATTGCGCCAGACCGCACACCACATGCCAGCTGATTGGTGGAGAGTAGACATGATGAAGCCAATTATCATATAGAGATGGTTAGGAGGGGGCGATGCAGTGGCGCAGTAGGTAGTGCTGTCGCCTCACAGCAAGAAGGTCGCTGATTTAAGCCTCGGCTGGGTCAGTTGGCATTTCTGTGTGGAGTTTGCATGTTCTCCCTGCGTTCGCGTGGGTTTCCTCTCGGTGCTCCGGTTTCCCCCACAGTCCAAAGACATGTGGTACAGGTGAATTGGGTAGGCTAAATTGTCCGTAGTGTAGAAGTGTGTATGGATGTTTCCCATAGATGGGTTGCAGCTGGAAGGGCATCCATGTGCTGGATAAATTGGTGGTTCATTCCACTGTGGCGACCCCAGATTATATATATATATATATATATATATATATATATATATATATATATATATATATATATATATATATATATATATATATATATGTGTGTGTGTGTGTGCATAGTCTATAGTGTGCCATTTATGATGCAGCTTAGGATTTTTAACAACCACAGAGAGTCAGGACCTCGGTTTAATGTCTCATCCGAAAGATAGCACTCACTGAGCAGTATAAAGTCCCCTTCACTATACCGGGGCATTAGGGCCCACACAGGTTGAGCACCCCCTGCTGGCCTTACTAACACCACTTCCAGCAGCAACCTACTGTATCTTTCCTATGTGGTCTCCCATTCGAGATATATCCAGCTGCAGACCCGCAGAACCACACACGTTTCAGGCACACACAATCTAGGCAAGCCATATATGGTATCTAACTAACTCCTTAGGAGCAACGCCACCTACTGTATTTCACAAATAGGCTATGGCGATCGAGACCATTCATTAGACTGTGAACAGTTTATGGTTTCCCATTTCAGTCATTATATCATTATTATATCGTAACGATCCTTAACATCTCTGCAGTTTCTGAACTCAAAGTATGTAAATAAAAATAATTGGTTACACACTTATGACTTTATTCACGTATCCACAAACACAAAGAAAACACAACAGACCGTCTAACTGTAGGATTAAATGTAATAAACTCATTCAGGATCTTAATATTGTCATACTTGGTTAAAATCGTTTCGTTGTAAAATATAAAAGCAAACAGTAATGTGTCACATTAAATGAAACCACTATCATTTACTAAACTGTAGCAACTGTTATCAATATATATATATCATCTTAGAATTATAAGGTTCTATCTGACATTTTTGTCAAAATTGAGTTATTGACATATTCTTATTAATTGACAACTTATTTACATTATGGGATGGTTTTTTTTTATAAGTTGTTCACATTTTAAGGACTTTTTATTTAAAAAAAACAAATGTTACACACATACTGTTTGCTATGGAGGCAACCCAGTGGCGCAGTAGGTAGTGCTGTTGCCTCACAGCAAGAACGTCGCTGGGTCGCAGGTTCGAACCTCGGCTGGGCTGGGTCAGTTGGCGTTTCTGTGTGGAGTTTGCATGTTCTCCCTGGGTTCGCGTGGGTTTCCTCCGGGTGCTCCGGTTTCCCCCACAGTCCAAAGACATGCAGTACAGGTGAATTGGGTAAGCTAAATTGTCCATAGTGTATGAGTGTGAATGAGTGTGTGGAAGTTCCCAGAGATGGGTTGCGGCTGGAAGGGCATCCGCTGCGTAAAATCGTGCTGGATAAGTTGGCGGTTCATTCCGCTGTGGCGACCCCGCAAGGGACAAAGCCGACAAGAAAATGAATGAATGAATGAATGTTTGCTATGGAAGGAAAAAACTGAAGCTCGATATCTCAAAATCATTCAGAATGAAGATAGAACCTTATAATTCGAACGTGACGATATATATATATATATATATATATATTATATGATATTATAAATATATATTATTATTATTATTATTATTATTAATTATTCATTCATTCATTCATTCATTCATTTTCTTGTCGGCTTTGTCCCTTGCGGGGTCGCCACAGCGGAATGAACCGCCAACTTATCCAGCACGATTTTACGCAGCGGATGCCCTTCCAGCCGCAACCCATCTCTGGGAACTTCCACACACACACATTCACACTCATACACTATGGACAATTTAGCTTACCCAATTCACCTGCACTGCATGTCTTTGGACTGTGGGGGAAACCGGAGCACCCGGAGGAAACCCACGCGAACCCAGGGAGAACATGCAAACTCCACACAGAAACGCCAACTGACCCAGCCCAGCCGAGGTTCGAACCTGCGACCCAGCGACGTTCTTGTTGTGAGGCAACAGCACTACCTACTGCGCCACTGGGTTGCCTTATTATCAATTATTAACAGTTAATTTGTTTGTATTGCTACATTTGTTGCAACTATAATTACCACAAATTACCAGTACTGTACGGTATAAAAACACTATGTTACTTACTATAAATTACTATAGTATTTAATGTGGGAAATCATTAATAAAAAAGTTATTAGAAAATTAAGCAAATAAATACTATTAAATCGCTTGAGTAAAATATAGTGTTATAAATGTAAAAAGATTTTTATATAAAGATGTGTTATTGCCTATACATATTAACTTGCTATTATTTCCTTTATCATAAATGAATTCATTATATAAATTAAAACTGTCCAATTTAGATCGTTCAGCAAGGCCAGCAAACAGTATCTGCTATATTGACTCTGTTAGTCTCAGATAAATAATGATGACTGATCATCTATGATGGCTGCTCAGTCTATTATATTGAATGGCGATCGGAAACAACGCTCCCCATTTGCCCGTTTCGATCGCCATATTTGTGAATTAGTTTACACTATTGTTTATTGTGTACAATATTTATAACCATATATATATAAAAATATATTAATGACAATGTCCGAGAAGACGTTAATAACTAACTTCCGTCGTAACCATATATGGTTTGCCTAGATCGTGTGTGCTGGATTGTGTGTGCCTGAAACGTGTGTGGTTCTGCGGGCCTGCAGCTGGATATTATTGGTCCCATTCAGGTATTGACCAGGCGCAGCACTGCTTAGCTTCAGTGGGCGACCATGTGAGAGATGCAGAGAGCTAGCTGCCGTAAAAGACATGCTGTACAGGTGAATTGGATACGCTAAATTGGCTGTAGTGTATGTGTGTGCAAGAGTGTGTGGGTGTTTCCCAGTGTTGGGTTGCGGCTGGAAAGGCATCCGCTGCTTAAAACATGTGCTGGATAAATTGGCGGTTCATTCCGCTGTGGCGACCCCTGATTAATAAAGCGACTAAGCCGAAAAGATAATTAATGAATGAATGAGTAAACAACTCAGCCCTACACTTAGCTTTTCTCGAAGCATTTTTCTCATTACACATGCGATTGTAAAATATCTCACTAGTTTTTATATATACAACCTATGCAAATTCATGCAAATAAGATTAGATTTTGATAATCATGTCATTTTCTAGGCAACATTGTGTGACCTACAGCGGATGTTGAGATCAATGGATATTTGCTCAGCAGATGGCACTGTAAAGCTAGTATTTCATAGCAGACAAGCGCGCTTGAAAGATACGACCCCTTTCCTTCTCGCACTACAACTGCTTCTCAGTGATTTACACACACACACACACACACACACACACACACACACACGCACGCCCAACCTCTGCCTGTTTCTCTCAGCTTATAGAAAGAAGAAGCGCGCGTCAGTTCAGATTCAGTGCCGCAGTTTATCTAAACCGGACATCTCGCTGAGAGAAGTTGCGGGAAAGACACGGGATTCACTTGCTTTGTTTGAACTGGTAAACTACTTTTGCGCATTCATACATGTCAATAACTAGAAGACGGCAGGTAGATATTCTTTAAATAATCAACTTAAAGGCTGACCGCTCGTCGATGGAGTGCTACGGGGAGCGTGAAACTTGAGACACTTCTAGCGTGTTTATTCACACCATTGTGGCTCGAGCATCATGTCCGCGATCCGCAGAAAATTTGGCGAAGACTATCAGGTGGTGAACACCAACCGGGCCATGTCCTTTTCTGCCCCTGCTAAAAGAAAGCGTCAGCGGTTTGTGGAGAAAAACGGGCGCTGCAACGTCCAGCACGGTAACCTTGGTGGGGAGACCAGCAGGTACATCTCCGACCTTTTCACCACGCTCGTCGACCTCAAGTGGCGGTGGAACCTGCTCATTTTCCTTTTAACGTACACGGTCGCGTGGCTCATCATGGCATCGATGTGGTGGATCATCGCGTACATCCGCGGAGACCTCGGCCACGGCCACGACGACTCGTACACGCCGTGCGTCGCCAACGTTTACAACTTTCCCTCAGCTTTCCTCTTCTTCATTGAGACTGAGGCGACTATAGGCTACGGGTACCGATATATAACGGAGAAGTGCCCGGAAGGCATCATACTTTTCCTTTTTCAGTCGCTGTTGGGCTCCATCGTGGACGCGTTTCTCATCGGCTGTATGTTCATTAAGATGTCTCAGCCCAAGAAACGCGCAGAGACCCTCATGTTCAGCCAGGACGCGGTCATCTCACAACGGGACGGGAAGCTCTGCCTCATGTTTAGGGTCGGAAATCTCAGGAATAGCCACATGGTGTCGGCGCAGATCAGGTGCAAGCTCATCAAGGTAAAGCGTTGTTTGTAGAAAATGAATATTGAAATGTTAATACTGAACCCTTGTGAATGGTGGTGTGTGTTTGCGCACAGGTTTAGGTGCACAAAGGGTCATCTCGTTATAAAGGGTGTATCTACATTAAATTGTGCGGTTGGTTCTAAATGTAGTTACCCGACCGACAGTCTCCAAGAAGAGATGTTTTTAATGCTTCGCCTGACACATGCGGAGGGGAGATCGCATTGATTTTAAACAAAGCTCGCCATACTGTAAAATTGGCTAATGCGTGTTTGCACCTCTAATGTAATGCAATCCGATCTCAGCAGTCTCTGATTTGCATAAAATCTTGTTTGCTCTCAGAACAAAGACCAATGACGCGCGTAAATGAATTGGACACATTCCCATTCGGATTTTATGGATTCCCGTGGGAAATGCTTCTTGGACACAGAAGTATTTACTTCTGCTCTAGGTAAACTCTCGGCAAAGTTGAAATACTTACAGATTGATGTAGCTTTGAAATGCCTCTCAAAAGGTGACAGCATGAAAAACACTTGGTAAGGTACAAGGTCACAATGTTGTTTAAAATCATATGCCAACTTAACAAATCACATACACGTCTAAATATTCAAAAACATGCTATATCTAAGCAAATGCAAAGCATTATTTTATAAAAGCATTTATCAAAGCCCCATGATTTTGAACCACACAGATAAGTAATAAATAATAAACATATAAATAAACATATTTTTTTCATTAATATTTTACTTCATATGGATATTTGTATCTCAAGGCATCATGCAAAAACCATGACTGCTTGAGAACATTTATGACATTGAAGAAAAGATCAAAGTTTTACCTGAGGTGTATGATAAAATGTTTTTATCATTTTGATTTTACAGAAAAACAAACAAACATTCTTATGTCATATTTTTCCACACTGAATATGAATTACCATCGCTTCCCCATGTGAGAAAATGAGTAAGAGAACAAAAAGTTGGAAAAAGGATCTCTTAGAACTGTGAGACTGTAAGACATAATGAAAAATCAAAAGGGAAAGAAGTAGAAGCACAGAGGCGGACTGTTTAGCACAGAGTGGGAGGCTATGTTTTGAGAGAAGAAGAGCTTGATTGACACATGGCTCTCTCCACACCATAGCAGGCGCAATGCAGTGAGTGCAGGATGACGGATTGTTGACTTCATAAGCACCTTCCTCCCTTCCCTTCTGCCCTTTGTCCGTTACTGTCCTATACAGTACACTGAAGAAGGAAAAAAAACAGCAGCACATCACTTCCTCTCAGAGTGGCTTGCAGCGTAAGCACTCTGTCTCGCCTCTTAAATTTACAGTCCCATTTGCTTTTTTTACTGTTTTCTATGGCCAATTTTAGAGAAAATGAACTAGCCAGTATTTGTTTAGGGCCAGGCTGCATTTGGAGCACTCTAAAAAAGATTACAATCAGCAGTATGGGAATTAAACAGTAAATCAGCAGTCATTAAAATTTACAACTGAATGCGTTACTTCACCCAAAAATGAAATATCTGTCATCATCATTTACAAGAACCCCCTTCATGTTGTTCCATTACATTTACCTTTTGTTTCTACTTTAAAATCTAAGTGATGGTATACAGTTAAAGTCAGAATTATTAGCCACCCTGAATTATTCGCCCTACTGTTTAATTTTAACTGTTTAACGGAGAGAAGATTTTTTTCAGCACATTTCTAAACATAATAATTTTAATAACTCATTTCTAATAACTGATTTATTTTATCTTTGCCATGATGACAGTAAATAATATTTGACTAGATATTTTTCAAGACACTTCTATACAGCTTAAAGTGACATTTAAAGGCTTAACTAGGTTAATTTGGTTAACTAGGCAGGTTAGGGTAATTAGGCAAGTTATTGTATAATGATGGTTTGTTCTGTAGACTATCGGGAAAAAAATAGCTTAAAGGGGCTAATAATTTTGTCCCTAAAATGTTTTTTAAAAAAAATTAAAACTGCTTTTATTCTAGCCAAAATAAAACAAATAAGACTTTCCCCAGAAGAAAAAAATATTATCAGACATACTGTGAAAATGTCCTTGATCTGTTAAACATCATTTAGGAAATATAAAAAAATAAAAAAATAAAAGGGGGGCTAATAATTATCTCAGTGAATATATATCTCAGTGATTTATGTTCATCTATTTAAATTCTATTTACTCTAAATTCAAACACTTCAATACACCTGTAAAGATATAAAATAATAATAAATCCAAGTCAATTGAGGAATTGAATTCAAGTCTTGAATTCAAGACATGATTGCTATATTTGAACATATTTCAATTTTTATACCAAGGGCGTAGATTCACTCTTGACATTGGTGGGGACATACATCAGCGCATGCATTGAACATCACAAAATATGTTTTGCACTTAAAAAAAAATGAATAAAATACATAATAATATAAAATAAACACTAATACAAATAACAATCCTGTCCCATGCTGCAAAAGTCAATTTACATGATTTTACTGCTGTCTGGCTTTGAGGAGATAGGAATATAGAGAGATTTAGAGAGGTGTGTGACGCAATTTAACTGTTTTATCCCGATTATTGTTTTTCATAATCACGAAGGCCAAAATCGAAACTGAACTTTGATTAATTGCACAGCCTTGGTTAAAAGTATTATGGTGAACTTGTAGTGAACTTGACTTGGTGCACGTGTAGGTTAAGAGTTTATGGAGCATTACTTTATTTTTGAAGTGGATTAAATTATTGGTATAGGGACATTTTAGTAATTAGTGGATATTGATGGGGACACAATCCTCTCCGTCCATGTCAATTCTACACCCTTGTTCTATATACACAAGTTAATCTTGACCTGCCAGTATAAATTGTTTTGTTTATTTGTCTGTCTGTACTGTATAAGGAAGAAACATTTTGATTCTTGGATCTAACTGCACTTCATATGCTTTATCTGTTTTTTAGTCAGCTTTTAATGAAGGGACAGAAATATCGCAGATTTGATTAAAAATATCTTAATTTTTTTTCTTTATGGGTCTGAAGAACAACTTATGGTTGAGTAAATGATGATATTTTCCCTTTAGGGGGAAACCTTTGAAGAACACAACAAATGAAAACATCTCTTGCACTCATCTATCTAAATTGGCAAATCCATGCTGTACTTCCAGGGCTTTGGCATGATTCTTTTTGCAGTTCTTTAAAGGTGCCATAGAATGAAAATCTGCATATACCTTAGCATAGCTGAATAATAATAGTTCACTATATTGGGAATTACACACCAATAGCCTCAAACACCTTTCTTTCCTCGTTTCATGTAAATCCCATGAGTGTAAAATCCTGTTTAAAAACAGGGCAATTGAAACAAAACAGACACTTGATGATCTACATGGGATCATTAAGGCCCAATCCCATTTGTATTTTTGTACCTCTACTCCTTCCTCTTCCCCTTGGCCCTTGAAACAGTGTGTGAAGGGGAAGGGCTTCAAAATGTACCCCTAAGAAATAGGACAACACTACAGAACCTGCACACGTCATCATATGTCATCTTCAGCTTGTACTTCATATAAGATCGACGATGGTGACTGCTGTAATTATTCCAGTTGCATTATTTCTTGGTATTTATCTTCAGGAAATCACTGAAGGCAACAAAATCATGTTACCAAAACGATATAGTGTGGCAATAAGATCATAACTCTACTGTGCATTTACACCCTGGCCATATTTATCTATGTAAACACACGAAAACACACAAAAAATTAACAATATACCAGACACTGTAAAAAGGTAATTCCCATTCACCAGACTTTTCTGACAGGGTATTCCAGTGTCATCGAATGTCAGATGTGAAAGTATGTTTTGGGACTACTATACAGGAGTTATTTTTATGGATTATAGATAGCGAAATTTTGCATTTTTTTTAAAGCATGATGGTAAAACACAAAGGCGGTTGTGAATGTATTAAAACATATGCTTGTTTGTTGTAAAAATTCGTAATAATGCCAAAAAATACTAATTTAGGAGTAGGGGGTAAGGGTAAGGGCTAAGGGGTAGAATTGGGATTGGACCTAATATGCACACCCAAGCAGCATTTTATTGGCCACAATGTTCCCTAGTGATATTACAACTGGGTACTTTTCTGACAGGGTATTCCAGTGTCATCGGGTGTCAGAATGTTGTGGGACTACTTTACAGGAGTTGTTATTATTAGGGATTGTGTGGTCCTGAAAAATCTTTGTTTCAAGGGCTATCTAGCCCTTCTCCTTAGCCCTATGCCTTCAAGCTAAAAAAAAATTGGGACACCCCAGCCCTTCACATAAATGCACAAACTGAGGGGTATGGGTAAGGGAAAGGGCTAAGAAGTAGAATTGGGATTGGGTCTAATATGCATACCCAGGCAGCATTTGATTGGCCACAATGTTTCCTAGTGATATTACAACAATTATATGTTTCCCCTTATTTTTAAATTTATCAAACCTTATAATAAACTTACTATGTATGTGGGACACCTATTTGAAAACAAGACAGGAATTAAGGCAGAGTAAAAGAGCAGTTTTGTGGATGCAGGCACCCATGCATGATCTGTTTACAGCGCATCAGAATGCAAAATGTGGGATATGCGGATCATACATTTATTCAATGAAATCCTGAAGAGGCATAAGGTCTGTTTAAATGTTAGTTATGTTTGTTTGTTTTTTCACAACATACACATTAAACTTAGCTGCATATGTTTGTAATGAGGCAACAAACACATGTAAACTCCTTTATATAAAGGTTTAATGCACATTTATGAATCGTGTCATATCACTCAGCTGTTACTGTTATTTATTTATTTATTTTTATTTTAAAGTGAAAGGCCATAAAAATTATCTGTTAATGCGGAGGTTGATATTAAGTCCTGCCTCCCTTTTAGATATGTTAAATCCACAAAACACAACGCTAAATACCTCTCTGTAGGCTCCTTTTGTCAAGTATAATTACATTTTAACCTATATTTCCTCCACAACATAACTCGAGTCCAAATTAGATTACTCTGGTGGCATAAAGATAGCTCAATCACTTCTAACTAAAATAGACCCCTCTACCTTTCAGTAGAAAAGATTCAATTAGAAAAGATTGTCATTTAACTACTTAATTTGTTAAAATGTTTTTTCACAAGTGATGTATGATTTTTGTGTGTGTGTGTGTGTGTGTGTGTATTTTTGTGTATTTCAGATTACATTATGTGTGTGAGTTTAAGGCACTGACATGAGCTGCTTCAGCATCAAAGTGGAGTTCATTAATATTCACAATACTTTCAAATATGGTCAAAACCAACCATATCATATTGTATTTTTAATTAGATATGTACAATTATGTCTGGGGAACTTTTGCACTTACCTAAGCCACATTCCCTCCATTTATATATATCAGAGAACAATATAATATATTGTATCAATGCATTCTGTGGCATCGTTAAAGAAAAATCCTGGGCACTTTTATATGGTAAGATGTTAGTGAAATCAAACTGTGTCCCTGGAGCTTTGTGAATTGAATGGCAGGGCTTTCTATAGCATCTTGGGCTAAGGCATTTGACAGGAATGATTAAATATCATCAGGGACTTCATGCTGTGGATGAGCTGTGAGAAACGAAGGGAATATTAGTCTCATAGCTCCTTTCCCCAAACTCCAGAATTCTTAAACTCCAGGGAGCTGTCTTGCCTCCTCACAGCTTTGATTTAAAAGAAGACTAAGGCGAAAAGTGTCTTGCCATAGCCTTTGATATGTTTTTTGCTGTTTCTGCAAAGTTTGACAAGCGTATTTGACTTAAGTAGCTCTAGTCTTGGCTGTGGGCATTTGTGTGTTACTTTTCTTTGTATGTAACCTTTTATCTATTAATTCGACAGAATATGTCATGATGTTTACGTAATTAAGTTGTGTAATAAAATGAAACGACACAGAAAAAAAGTATTGAACACATGAAGAAAGAGAGGGGTAAAAAGGCAGCAAAAGCTCAGACAGCAGCTAAAATCTCTCAGTTGTCCTTCAGCAACCCTCTGCCCTTTGTCATTGTAAATTATAAGTAGTTGCTTCAGTGCAACATCTACATTACCAGGATGATGAAGATGAACCCAAAGTGTACATTTAAGCAAGACAATGATTCAAAACACAGCCAAGGAAACTCTCAAATGGTTTCAGAGAAAGAAAATCAAGCTGTAGAATGGCCCAGCCAATCACCTGACTTGAATCCAATATAAAATACAAAATAAAGATCAGTTTGGATTGACGAAAGCCACAGAATCATCAAGATTTTAACACACTGTTAAAGTCTATGAAAAAAATCACACCTGAGCAATGTCACTTCATTCTCCACATGAGAGTTGTCTTTAAGATGCCATCACCAAAACGCCTTTTATATAAAGTATTAAATACATTTCAGTAGTTCAATACATTCTCCTTGTGTTGTTCCATTATTATTACACATAAAAAGGTTACTTTTTTATTTGTATCTTTTTTTATGTTTGTATTGTTTGGGTTTTTATCAAAAACTGGTCCAATTCCATGTCAACAGCTCCTTTAGAAATATTACTCCCTGCAGGAAAAAACATCACATATTGAATACTTTTCCCCCCACTGTATCTCTGCCTGTATATCTAACATATTGATGTTATTTTGATGTATATATTTCAAGTGCATTGTGTTTTAAAGAGTGTAAAATATTTGCACATGTTTCAATTGTTTCGTCTAATGCAAGGGAACATTATTACTGATGAATGTGCAGGAGAATGGAGAACCAATTCAATATTTCATGTATATTTCAACAATTTAGATTTCAACAAATAATTCTTTATTCTAGCCAGTTTATACCTTTTAAAATTCGATGAGCTTTTTGTTTTCTAGACTGTTTTCATAGTAAAAACCTGTATTTATAAAGCAATTAAAAGAATTTAATGTTAAATTAAATGCACACAAAATTTAAGCAAAAACATTTACATTTTGTGTGTGGTGTAGGTTGGGTAAGCACACATATAAAAAGTTCAATTACAGCTGTCACGATATTAGAAAAATTGATATTGTGATTTTTGTTTTTCTGCAATATTTGTTAAGACATTAATACAGTCTCATGAGCTGCATTAAATACAGTTGAAATCAGAATTATTAAACCCCCTTTGAATTTTTTTTCTTTTTTAAATATTTCCCAAATGACGTTTGACAGAGCAAGGAAATTTTCACAGTAGTTCTGATAATATTTTTTTCTTCTGGAGAAAGTATTATTTGTTTTATTTCGGTTAGAATAAAAGCAGTTTTTAATTTTTTAAAAACCATTTTAAGGTCAAAATTATTAGCCCCTTTAAGCGATATATTTTTTGATAGTCTAAAGAACAAACCATCGTTATACAATAACTTGCCTAATTACCCTAACCTGCCTAAAATATTATTTACTGTCATCATGGCAAAGATAACAGAAATCAGTTATTAGAAATGAGTTATTAAAACTATTATGTTTAGAAATGTGTTGAAGAAATCTTCTCTCCGTTAAACAGAAATTGGGGAAAAAATAAACGGGGGCTAATAATTCAGGGGGTTTAATAATTCAACTGTAGCTCTTTTTTAAGTTTTTCTAGAAAGTCTAAATATTCAGGCACAGAAAATCAATAATCAAATGTAAAATATGATTTTTAGAGATTTTCATTGAATAAATAAATACACTTAATATTTTTTACACCTCCAAACAACATAGTTTCTTGTGCCTGAATGTTTTAAACTCCCTTGAAATGTCTAACTTTTAATGTATAAAATTTTGCAGTGACCTTACAAATCTGCACACAATGCTTTTCTTAATTAGAGGTTTTGTCTTATTACTAGTCCAAATATCTAAAAACTCTTAAATCAAGAAGCATTTTCTAGATAAGTAAAAATATTGTTTTGTTTTCTGAATCAAATGTCAGACATAAGTTCGTTTCTCAAGGAACAAGGAACAAGGAAAATAATCTGCCAACGAGTTAAGCAAAATAATCTTATGTTCGATTTGAAATAAGATTATTTAGCTTGTTTTAAGAAAAAATATATTTGAAAACAAAACCATATTTTTTTACTTGTCTAGAAAATGCTTCTTGATTTAAAAATATTTTATATATTTAGACAGAAAACAAGATAAATAAAAAAGTAAGAAAAGCATTTTGTGCAATGTGACTATTGCGGATATGCACATTGCGATGTCAATGCTGAAACGATATATTGTGCAGCCCTAAGTGCAATCCACTCATTTAGTTTAAGCAACAGCAGGGACTGTCAGCAGATGTCTCTCCACTACCTTTATCACACTGGCAGATGACACATCTTGTGTTCCCCTTTGAAGGTTTTGCACTTATGCTTAAAAATTCCTTTAAAATAAGAACATTTGTGTGTGTGTGTGTGTGTGTGTGTGTGAGAGAGAGAGAGAGAGAGAGAGAGAGAGAGAGAGTGTGTGTGTGTGCGTGACACTGCGTCTATGCTTGTGAAAACTCTCACTCTTTCCCTGGGAACACCACCGTGACTGGAGCTCTCAGTCTGTTCACCATCTGTGGCCTTCAGCACAAGCAGCCAACCCCGCTGACTTCACTGCCAATCTCTAACGATAATATGAGAACACAAGGCTAAGTGTAAAGGTATTAAACCTTTACACAAACCATAGATGACCTCTGAAGATGCCCTTGATTTTGTAAATAAATATATGTCCGTGTAAAAACAAAACAGTGATACAAGTTATGTACTTTTGCCCAAGATGACCTCAGCTTTGGCTGTGGGTGGGAAGATGGCATTGCAGTTACTGTCATATTATATTAAAAAGTAAAACAGTTCTTAAAAGCATTCCAATTACATATTAAAATGGAAGATTTGATTAGATTTGACTATATCATCTCCAACTTAACACATAATCTGTTAGATTGTGGGCAGTTACATCATGCAAACTGTGTTCAGCACTTCTTTTTGGGCATGTTTGTGCTGTTACCTGATTTGCATAATTCACTGAATCGTGCTACAACGGCACAGACAGCATGTGCAACTAAACATCATTATCAGCGAGTACAATGAATTTTGTGCTTAGCCCTGAATACCACAGGCTGATATTTGAACAATCCTCTGAGGTATATGCTGAGATTAAATATAGATGCACAAATTTTTGTATATGAAAAGAGAAATTGTGAATGTGTCTTAACAGTGTATCTCACCATGTGCTTGCTCTAGTCTCGTCAAACCCCAGAGGGAGAGTTTCTACCATTGGATCAGCGGGAATTGGATGTTGGATTTGGAACGGGTGCTGACCAACTTTTCCTCGTCTCACCCCTCACAATATGTCACGAGATCAATTCCAATAGTCCCTTTTTTGACCTGTCCCAGCGCTCTCTCATGAACGAACAGTTTGAGATCGTCGTCATCCTGGAAGGAATCGTGGAAACTACAGGTTACTATATATTTTTTCGAATCTGCTCAAATATGATCTGAGAAAGAAGTACATCCCCAATTTCTTTTAGCTTAAATTTCTTTGATGTTGCCTCTGGGTTAGAAACATGTTCTTCTTTTTGCAAGCAAATAATGGTGCATATAATATGGCAATAAAATTATTTATAATTAGGGCTGGACGATATGGCAAAAATTTATATCACGATATGATATAATTCCGATATCGATATGGATAATATTAAAAAGACAGGAAAAAACTGCCAAGAGCGCACACAATGAATGTCTGTACCTACAAATGACTACATGTGAATTTGTAAAGTCTATAATACCTCCAGGCTCTTATAACTTTTTTTTTTTAAAATAAAAACACTACAAAAAAAAATAAATTAATGTTCACTTTTTATTTGTATTTAGCCTTTACAAGCAATAAATGTGAAATAAACTATCAAATAAATAAAACTCTCAGACTTAGCCTATTTATATATATAGATTGGGCATAAATTAATTTTTTTAATCTAGATTAATCTCGAAATTAATCTAGATTAAATGGCTCATTTGAATTCTGCTGATGGCATTCAGAATATGTGTGCTACCCAAATAATAAGTCATTGAGAACGGGTTTCTCAAGCCAGGTGGTGCATTAGACCTGGGGCTCATCTCCTGTTTCCAAAATGCATCACAAACTGCTTGAGAAACTGTTCTACTATGATAATTGGTGATGAAAATAGATTATGTTCAATAAGATGTACTTGTGTTTACTAACTGTTTATTCAGTTAAACATGAATTTTGAACTGTAGGCCTACATAAGCTCCAAACAGTGATTTCATACTTCCTTTTGATGAACGTACATACAGAAAATGCTGCTTCGCAAAGGCAAGTTCACAGAGCCCTGACGGTGTGTCAAACATTGAGTATGTTTACATGGGCAACAATACTTTAATACGATTTTAATATGATTAAAACAATACTGTGATTAAGAGTCTACCATGTAAACAGCTATTTTTGATTACCTTAATGCGACTAAAGTCATAACTGAACTAAACAGAAAAGGAATTAAGACGTGGAGTATGCAGATATTAGTGGCATTACTGACAAACTATTACCGTAATGTAGGACTTTTCGCCATATTTTCCGACAAGATCCACACAGGCGGCTGTCACTAAAGGACCACGCATACACACACACAGGCGCGTGCACACACACACACACCGCGAAATGCGGAAGTTTTTTTTCTTTCCAGTTGGCGTGCGTTATTGAATTCCATAACACTCTCACCAGTCCTTACTCATTATTTGAGTCTAATACCCCAGTTTGTCACGGCGCATGAAGGAAATGTTCATGAGTTAAAGTGAAACTGCTGAACTGCAGTTAAGAGTCAGGCATCCTGCTGATCTGATTCAGAAGGGCACTCTTTAGACGGCTCACCGGCCAGGTATACATCCGCGCTAAAATATCAAGGTGAAAGTCATCATAGCTTTCATTAGCTTGCGTAGAATAGACCCAGCTCCCAACCCAACTTTGAGAATAGATTAATTCTATTTTTTTTATTATCGCGCGATAAATTTGCACAATTTGCACAGCACCAAAACTATAAGTTTATCGGAACTTAAAAAGCTGAACCACTTCCACCCCACTGCATTCTTCTCTTATATCAACTACTGTATTTCGTCTGCATTCTTACTTGTGGAAGCTTGTTCATTCACATCTGCATTCAGGGCACTCATTTTGTAGCTAAAACTTTCTGCGACGGTCACGGAGCTTAATCAACTGCTGTGCTGCCATAGACTGTAAAAGACTGCTGCTGAGCGCTGCCAGCGTGTCTGTGATGTACGTCATCACGCAGGTGACATCACGCTCTTTCTGACGGCTGAGCACTGAAAGTCATTCAGTGACAAGTGATAAAATGTATAAGATCTTATGTATATAATGAAATATATATATATGCAAATTTATATCGAAATACCGGAAATGGGTTCAAAACTCATATCACCGTAATTGAAAAAAATTCTATCGCGATATACATTGATATCGAATTATTGTCCAGCCCTATTTATAATACAATAAAATTCTTTTGTTGGTCACAAATAGATCCTGGTGGAACTGGACATACACCAAACTATTTATTTCTGCCCTTGGGAAAGCATTTTCTAACATTTTCACTCATCAAAAAACATAATTTGCATTTGTTAACAAATAAAATCCTCTAAATATTATAACACATTATGATAAAAATTGTAGGAATTGCTTTCCTACTCAACTTTGTTTTTTAATGAAACACTCACTATATATTTATTTGAACTGTGCTTCAAAATCCTCACAAAGCAAGCAAGACCTTTCATTAAAGATTCAGAGTTCACGAATCAATTTTCTCCCCACCGATTTTGACCTCAAAACTTGCACAAACATGAGCACAATACTAAAAAGAACAAGTAGAAATAGGAAATTATTTTTTCTTTTCTTTTTTAATTATTAGAAATACACACACACACACTGAATATTCATGACATTACACACATTGGGCTCTATTTTAACGATCTAGGTGCAATGTCTAAAGCACAAGGTGCAAAAGCATTAAGGGCATGTTCGAATCCACTTTTGCTATTTTAACGGTGGACAAATACGCTTTGCGCCCTGGCGCATGGTCTAACAGAGTTGTGCTTATTCTCTTATTGAGTTATGGGTGTGTTTTAAGCATTGCGTGCATTAAACTAATCAGAGTCTCATCTCCCATTCCCTTTAAGAGTCAGTTGCGTCATGCCTTGGTGCATTTGCTATTTACATGGCGGACTTTGTAAGTGGAAAAACTAAATGCTACTAGCGATAAAACAGTTTAACAGACCATCAGCGCGAGGATAAAGAACAAGTCTCCTCCATTTGGCCTCTCTATTTTCTCTTTACTTTACTCCTTTACTTTCGTGGATAAGGAAACAGTGTTGTACGCACTCCGCTGAAGACATCCAATAACTTACATATTTAATTTTGCAAATAAATAAATGAACAGTGTGGAGTTATATTCAAACACACATCCTATGCATATAATTAAAGTGACTGCTAGTAATAATAACATTATAATAAAAATGCAAATTATCATGAATAAACTGAAAAAAAGCCCCCGGACATGAAGAAGGCATGGAGGTAGTGTTTTTTTATATCTATGTAGTAAATAATAATTTTGTAACATTTTTAATCCTTTTTTTTTTTCCATATTTAAAGATATTTGTGTATTGCTGTACATACTGTGTATATTAAGCGTTTGAACCTGCATAGGTACATAACTAACGCACTCCGTGCTGGACTTTAGACCAGCTTTTACTTGGTCAATGGCGTGTTTTTTTTTTTTTTTTTTTTCAGAATAGCAACGCGTTACCAATGCGCCTTAACACACCTCCTTTTATAGACCGGACGTCCATGAGTCCACAAAGTGACGTAAATAGATTTGCTATTTAAACAACGTGGTGCAGAATGTGAAAATGAGGGTTGCGATGGTCTAAAAAGAGCAACAAATAGCACAAAACATGTCTTACTGCGCCGGGTGTATGATGGGTTCATAGACAATCAGTGGAGGATGCACAACAGTTTCTGACTAGATGTGGATGTTATTTATCTAGCCACCATGTTTAGTAACCTAACATTTTGTAATGTTGGATTTTTTTATTACTATTATGATTATTGTTGTTCTTGTTAATATTTTGTTATGTTATAAACGTAAACATCAGTAAAAACTATTCATTTAGATTTCAAAAACTATTTCAACATTGTGAAATCAGCCAAATAGTTCAGTATGTTTCTGCAGGAATTGTTTACCTAAAAAGGGCTTTTCTTAATATTATTAGATATATTTTCAACAGGCTCATTGTAAATATCTGTATGTGCCTCAGACTACAATTTTGTGAAACGTAAAACATGTTTCTCTGTTTATGTTTAGTTGCACGTTTAAGATGACAAATCCACTAGAGGGCGCTGTCTTTTTTTGTGAATCTGAAACACCATTTGTAAATACTGAATTAGGGTGCATTTTGTTATAGGTTTCAGACAGTCGTCCTTCTTGTGCAGGTCCCTAAGAAGGTGGGGCTTGTAATACAGATCATCCCAAAGTGGGGGTCGCAAGACAATGAAGGGGGGAGGGTCGCTTGGTGATTTCCAAAAATATCATATATGTTATTAAACTATTAGAGTTACCATATTTTATCCATAACCTGTAGAAGGTAAAAATAGTATTTAATAGTTACATAAAAAACGTCATGCAAATAAAAAGCCATCAGCTTTTCAATTCTTTTTCCATTGGATTGCAACCCCTGGGTTTATTACGTTAGATTAATGACACAGCAATAGTGTTAGTTGCAGCAGATTGATTTTAGAAGTGTTCAACTTTGACACTTTTACAGCACTCACATACATTAAAAATAAAGGCCACAACTGAACATAGAAGACGATCTCCAAGTGGAGGTCTCCTACAATGAACCAAAAATTCAAACATTGTGCCCATCATTCTCATTAAGTGAGGTTAATATTAGATTAAACAAATGAATATTGACTATAAAAAATTATATGGTTATAAGACTGTTGCAGTTTTTTGTGTTGTCAATAAGTTTTTTTATATATAGTTTCTATTGGTGTTTCTGTGTGCACCGTTGTGTGCAATGCTTGTTTGTTTATAACCACCTCCAAGGATAGTGGGGGTCGTGAGTCTCTGGAATTGTTATTTTGGGGGTTGAAAGCTGAAGAGTTTGGGAACCCCTGATCTACAGTAGTGAACCACTGTTTTAAAACTTTCCCTAAAACCAACAAATAGAAATTTCTAAATCAATCAAAAGTGAAATGTGCATTGGAACCAAATAGCTTTACCTTGATTTTGCATTGCTTTTTACCTCTTTTGTAGAAGAATGTTTTACTGAATTCAGTTTAGTTACAAATTATAGACATTTTTGTGACAAGCTGTTTGGTGAATTATCCTTTATTCAGTAATTATATGCCCATGTAAATATCATTACTGTGAAAAGGAACAAAAATTGTTACGTTTACATTTGTTTTTCGCATTATACTGCCCCATAACATTCATTTTATGTATACTGAAACAGGTTTTTCCAATGAGCCTGTGTTGAATTTTTTTTAAATGTATTAACTTATTTAAATGAGGTCATTTTTTGGCTAAATAAACTGAATCAAGCCTATATATTTTGTTGCTGCCTCTATTGTAATGTGAATCATTGGCTTCCCTTTCAGGCATGACGTGTCAAGCACGAACATCTTATACAGAGGATGAAGTGCTGTGGGGTCACCGCTTCCTACCAGTCATGTCACTGGAGGAAGGATTCTTCAGAGTGGACTACTCTCAGTTCCACAACACATTTGAGGTGCCCACTCCTCTATACAGTGTGAAGGAGCAAGATGAAAAGTCCTCCCTGCCCTCCCCTGGTCCTATTCTCTCGCCTACATTGATTGAGGGTCGTCGCAGAGAGCGCATCTTTTCTTTAGATGGAGTTCCTCATTCTGATGATCCTGGGAGTAAATTACCCAGTAAACTCCAGCGTATGTGTTCTAAGAATGGAAAAGAGGTCCTCAAAACTGGAAGTCCACAGCCAACAGAAAAGGCCAGCAGCACAGGTGACCTGCCCCTTAGGGTACAGCGGCTTGGTTCCCTGGTGGGTCATGGAGAGACAGAAAATCACCTTCGTCTCAAACCTCTTAAGATAGGTTCAGAGACTCACACCCAGTCAGCAGGAGAACTGGAGCATCACAGAAAGCTCTCAGTGCCTGCTCCAGTGACTGGCCCAAGTCTCAACCCATTGCCTGGTTCTAGTAGCCGACCAGAGGACAACCTCCCTGCTAAATTGCGCAGAATGAACGCAGACCACTGAACGGGTCTTTATTTTATGACTTTATTTCCGAACATTGTGGCCTAGCAGGTAGATAATTCTTGAAATCATTTACTATTGAATAATATTTATTTATAAAGGACTATACTGTGATTCTTCTTCTCTATGCTTAATAAGTCAGCAATCAAACTCATTGCTTTTCCCTTCAAGAGCATCAGCATTGTACATATTGTGAATTCGATCTGAATTCAAATAAGCTTTAGCTAATTTAACATAAATTATTCAGCACCTTTATTGTATGAAAACAAAATATCACATATTTATTTATACTATATAAGTTACTTACCAAATATTTATTTAGCAGGATATTTATTGATAAAGTATGCATTAGATTTACTGTTTAAGGCTTTTTGTCACATTTCTGTCAGGAATATATAAACATATTTTCAAATTCCTATTTATCATTAAAATACAATGATGGTAAGTGAATTTCTTTTTGATTGATTTTTGAATCCTTATATTTTTAAAAGTACTGAAATAACACTTTTCTTTATCACAAACAATATTGGGTACCACTTTATTTTGATGGTCCATTTGAGTATTAGTAGACTGTCTGCTTAAGATCTGTTGACACTGACATTTAACAGTCCTTCAACAGACATTTAACTGACTATTAGAAACTTTGCAAGTACATGTCAACTTACACTAACTAACCCCAACCTAACAGTCTACTTATAATCTAATGAGAATTGGCATGTACAGTGCATCTGGAAAGTATTCATAGCGCTTCACTTTTTCCACATTTTTTATGTTACAGCCTTATTCCAGAATGGATTAAATTCATTTATTTCCTCAAAATTCTACACACAATAACCCATAATGATAATGTGAAAAAAGATTTTTTGAAATAGTTGCAAATTTATTCAAAATAAAAACCTGAAAAATCACATGTACATAAGTATTCACAGCCTTTGTCGTGAAGCTCAAAATTCAGCTCAGGTACATTCTGTTTCAGGAAAAAACGCCTCGTGATGGGCACAAACTGTCGCAAAAGACTGCTGAAATTGGAGCCTGGGCATGTGCAGAAGGACTGCCTGATGGAGCAAGAGGAGGAGCTGCGGAATCAAACTTCCAACCAAATGCTTGTACATCAAATCAACCCCGTCCCCCGAACTTCTCACTTGACCGCTGGTGTCTGCACTATAATAAAGGCTCGCTAATGTACACTTTGGGTTTACATAGTAGCCTGCGTTTGCTGTTTTATCAACACAAATGATTGTAATAACATTAACAAGGGTGAGGTTTTATATTAAAAGATTTCTATTTTATATTAGAAATATAAAATAACGGGCTAACAGCCGCCGCATCTGGCCCGATTGACTCGGGCCGAAATCGGGCAGTGAGTCCATAGGCATCTGACCCGAGGTACAGCAGACGGAGTCGGGTCGAGGGGTAAGCATCCGGCAGGCAAGAGTATTTTGCTATCTGGGTGGTTAGGCGTGTATCAGCAAACTGATAAAGCCCTGACCTTACCGAATAAACAGTTTTTCACCAGATCCTGTATGTCAGAAACTATAGTTTACTTCTGAGCAACTCATTTTATCATGGTAAAATAACACAGAAATCGAATAATAACACTCCTGCCGAAGCTCCGCTGTCTGCTTTGAGAAACTGTCAATCAGAACTGTCAATCACGCCCAGCATTAAATTACTGCTCAAAACATACTCTTTACAAAAATGAAGATCTGCACCTCTATCAGCACGATAACCAGTGCTTTAACTGACCAGAACCATCTTTCGGAAACATTTTATTGTAAGTGTAATTAATTTTTTTTTATTTAGGCTCAAGTCTCGTTCGTTAACAGGGAGGAGGCGGGCTTATGATTTGTACTGCAGCCCCCAGGGGGCGATCTAACAGCTGAGACCTTCATTCAAAAGCAGGCTTGTGGCACACTTGGTCTATATAAGGTCCCAGGGTTGACAGTGTATGTCAAAGCACAAACCAAGCATTAAGATAAAGGAATTGTCTATAGACCTCCAAGACAGGATTGTCTCGAGGCACAAGGCTTAGGAAGGTTACACAAAAATTTCTGCTGCTCTGAAAGTTCCAATGAGCACAGTGGCCTCCATCGTGCATTAGTGGAAGATGTTTGGAACCATCAGGACTCTTCCTATAGAGCTAGCCGGCCATCTAAGCTGAGTAATCGGGGGAGAAGTGCTTTAGTTAGGGAGGTGATCAATAACCCGATGGTCACTCTGTCTGAGCTCCCGCATTCATCTGTGGAGAGAGGAGAATCTTACAGAAGGACAACCATCTGTGCAGCAATCCACCAATCAGGCCTGTATGGTAGAGTGGCCAGACGGAAGCCACTCCTTAGTAAAGGACACATAGCAATTTGCCAAAAGTCATCTGAAACAAAATTCTCTGGACTGATGAGACTAAAATTGAATTCTTTGGAGAGGCTAGATCACCAGGCTAAAACCATCCTCTACAGTGAAGCACGGTGGTGGCAGCATCATGCTGTGGGGATGATTTTCAGCAGCAGGAACTGGAAGACTAGTCAGGATAGAGGGAATGATGAATGCAGCAATGTACAGAGACATCCTAAATGAAAACTTGCTTCAAAGTGCTCTTGACCTCAGACTGGGGCGATGGTTTATCTTCCAGCCGGACAATGACCCAAAGCACACTGCATAAATATAAATGGAGTGGCTTCACAACAACTCGGTGAATGTCTTTGAGTGGCCCAGCCAGAGCCCAGACCCAAATCCTATTGAACATCTCTGGAGAGATCAGAAAATGGCTGTACACCATCGCTTCCCATCCAACCTGATAGAGCTTGAGAGGTACTGCAAAGAGGAATGGGCAAAAATTCCTAAAGACAGGTGAACCGAGCTTGTGGCATCATATTCCCAAAGACTCGAGGCTGTAATTGCTGCCAAAGGTGCATCAACAAAGTATTGAGCAAAGGCTGTGAATACTTATGTACATGTGATTTTTCAGATTTTTTATTTTCAATAAATTTGCAACAATTTCAAAAAATCTTTTTTCATATTGTCATTAATGTGTGTAGAATTTTGAGGAAATAAATGAATTTAATCCATTTTGGAATAAGGCTGTAACATAAAAAAATGTGGAAAAAGTGAAGCACTATGAATACTTTCCAGATTCACTGTAGATGCAATGTAACTTAAATTTAACAAACGGACCATCAAAATAAAGTGTGACCCAACATTGTACAAAGTTGATAGTTATTTTGCAGTTGAATTAATAGTTTAATTATTCATTTCTACAGTACAGCACAATAAAATATGTTTAAAGGTGTTGATTTGGAGTTTCTTCTTGGTATCTACAAGTATATCAGTTCTTCATAGTTCCCATACTAGCAAACCAAGGCATGAAATATTTAGCATGTAATTTAACCCTTCAATCAGGGTATTTGCATTAGGTCCCATCTGTGTTTAGGGCCAGAGACATGTGCATCGTCTACAGCTTACACTAATTATCATCTCCTTGGAAACCTTGTGATCTTTACCTCAGGCAGTGGGTGGAAGTGAAAGTAATTCCATTTGCCTTCAAGAAAGAATAACTCAGAACATGGACATCCCATAAACCGCCATTACTCTTAATTAGATGCACAGAGGTTCTCTTAGATTGTTTATTACCCATGCAATTCAAGTATTAAGGAAGCGACCAGAGAGCATGCGAAATAAAAGAACAGTTTATCCTGGAGGGTATGCAGGGAGATCATGCATTTAATCCACATTAATGCAAACCATAAGTAAGAAAGCCACTCAGTATACAGAAAATAAAAAGTAGCAGACAAATGCAAAGATTTCCAATTTCAGTGAGGATTATCATAAATCAATATACTGTATGTACTATAACTGTCAGGAGTGGAGATTTACAGTTTAAGCATTGGGAAATCAATCTAATTTACAAATTGAAATGTCTTTATTTTAATCTATATATATATATATATATATATATATATATAATATATATATATATATATATATATATATATATATATATATATATATATATATATATATATATATATATATATAGTAAATATACAGTTGAAACCAGAAGTTTACATAGACTGTATAAAAAGGCACATAACCATTTAAAAAAGTCAGATGTTAATGTGACTAAACTTTTTCTCTTTTAGGTAAGTTAAGATTATCAAATTTGTTTCTGTTATGCTTAATAGCAGAATTGGAGGCTCAACTGTAGAATAGTATTTAAGGAAAACCTCAAACACACTGCTTCCTTGTGTGACAACATGGCAAAATCAACAAGCCAGAATCAACAAAAAAGTTAGATCAACAGATTACAATCTGCTGGGAAAAAGAATAATTTTTGGAGCCTCATGTCCTGCGGTCTGATAGAGCCAAGATTGAACTGTTTGGCCATAATGACCAGTGTTACATTTGGAGGACAAAGAGGAAGGCTTACAAGCTTAGGAAAACCATCCCAACTGTGAAGTATGGGGGCAGCAGCATCATGTTGTGGGGCTGTTTTACTGCAGGAGGGACTGGTCCACTTCACAGCATAGATGGCATCTTGAAGAAAGAACATTATGTAGAAATACTGAAGCAACATCTCAAGTTACACCAATTCTGTCAGGAGGAATGGGCCAAAATTCCTGCAAACTATTGTGAGAAGCTTGTGGAAGGATAACCAAAACATTTGACCAAAGTTATACAGTTTAAAAGCAAAGCTAAAAAAAACAAGGAAATGTATGTAGACTTTTGACTGTCTAGAAATTAAAACAATTATTCTCAAAAAAAAAAGAAATTCTCTCATTATTCTGGCATTTAGCAAATGTAAATCATTTAGGTAATTGTAACGGACCTAAAATAGTAAGCGTTTAGTATGATTTACCATCATACTAACCATAAATGGCTATGTTCCTTTTTTTAGAGTGTATGTAAACTTCTGGTTTCAACTGTATGTATATATATATATATATATATATATATATATATATATATATATATATATATATATATATATATATATATATATACATTCCCTTATTTTAATTCTACAAGTGTATTTTATTAACTGAACAATTGAGAGGTTGGGTGTAAATACTTAAATCTCTTGCCCAGGGCCATGAAGCAGAAGTGCAGGCAAACTGCTTTTTCCATCATGAAGGAGTGTAGCTGACCCTCACTCAAATGGAAAGGTTATTTTCCTCTGTTTGACTGGGTGCCAAGAGACACTGCAGTCATGACTGAGACGAAACATTGATCGCTAGGCGCCATCACATCAGTCTGGACAAATGTTACATCTGAATAATCTCTCCTCTAGAGATGAAGCAGCATAGAAATGTGCTCAAACAGAAACAGGGCAAACAGGAATCAAGACCCTAAAAGTCTTCTGTCAGGACAGCAGCGGTCACTCTGAGAAGTTCTGATGAGTCAATTTCATTACAGGGCCATTTTTATTCCAGCATATGTTTATTCCGCTGTGGTGAAATCTGAAATAAGCTGAAAGAAAATGAATGAATGAAAAAAAATACTTTTTAGATCTTCTCCTAGGCTGTTAGTCCAATTTTCATGAAATTTAAACCAGATCATCTTTAGACACGGAAAAAAAAAAGAAATTTAAGTTGATTAGTCAAACCAATCTCAATTAATGCAAAAACATTTGTTGAAAAGCACAGAATTTTTTTTAATCGAGGCTATATCTCTGCCATGCACGTGCACAACTCACTGCACTTTGGAGTAAAAAAAAAAATGGCTGCCATATTGAAGTGTCATTCCAAAGCGAAGTGCTTAAAATTGGCCAATTCGAAGGGCCCTTTGTAATAATGGATTTTTTGAGACGGACACTTCATGCCATATACAGGGATGTGGCACACACTGCACTCAATTTGGAAGGGCTCATCCCTGTGCTCTAAACCCTTCAGATGGACCCTCCAAATGCCCTTCTAAATGAAACCTATGTTGGTGTGTATTATAGCAATCATGACTTGAGGTAGCTTGCAGTAGTTTTGGCACACCACTACCTAGTGCTCAGGAGATTTAAAAGTATTTTGCTTACATAAATGCTCTGTGCAAAATTCACATTTAAAGTGACATCCCAAGTGGAATTGTATGCAATTTTCCCATATTTGCCATTTGAGGCACTAATCATTTTAGCTATCGGTCAGAAAATGTTATTTTTTTGCAAACACTGACTTATTATTACAAAACTATGTATGCATCTTCGAAAAACATGCACTAAAATTATGAAAAATGTTTCAGAGCAGCGCCACCTTATGGTCAAAGGTTATAAAGATTTTGATACATTGACTTTATTTTCAAGAAGCTGGAATTGATAGATTCTGTAAATAATGCAGAGAACATTGATATCCCATAATCCTGTCTGCTATTTTGATCTTGTTCGAAAAATGTTTGAGTTATCAAACTCCTTCTAGACTGCTGGTTAAATCGTAACCAAATTCGACTCAGATCATATTCAGATCATGCTGACAAACTGTAGTGGCAAATGTGTTGGCACGATATCAAAATTTATCTACGACTGCTGCATCCCAAATGCCACACTTTATACTATGCACTTATGCCCTATGTACCTATGCACTTACACACTCAACAGCATAGTATATATATGTAGTGTCCTCCCAAATAGAACACTAATGTTTTTTTTACTAAGCAGAAATTCAAACTGTTTTCCTGATGACGTTTGATGGTTGTCATATTAGTGAAATAAATCATCAAGGTATTAAATGTTATGAGTATAACCGCATTCACCATCGGGAGGCGGTATAATCACTTTCGTAGGAGAATTTTGCTTTCACAATCCAAAATAAATAAAGTAATCCAACATAGCTCAATAGCTCCGCCCCTTCTGCTACGCGAGCAAAGCAGCGGTTGTTGAGTGTGTGAAGTGTCCATCATTCCACACTTCATTTTACTGGTTGAATGAGTGCATCATCTGGGTAATTAAAGTGCACTTATTATTTTAGAGTTTTCAGTGTGAATGCACTACTTACACTATGTATACTACAAAATGGCATAGAATAGTGCATAAGTATGCGATTTGGAACACACTTTATATCTTTGCAGTGCTAAAACCTATTTGTCAGGGTTTCGGGTGGAGGAGAGGAGGCAAGGACCCAAATGCATCATGTAAAAAAACTTTTATTAAATAAAAGAAACAAAGACAACTAAAACAACCCTGTGGGGGAAAAACACAGCAACATAACAAGACTGACTTGACTCAGCAGAACTTGACTTGAGTGATACGGGAAAGAAGACACAGGAACAGCGACAACGAATAAATAGGGAACGCAAACTAAATAGGAAAAGCAAACCAATAAACTAACCAGTGGCGGCTGGTCAATAGAGGGCGCTGGGGCGCCGCACCCGTCAAGTTAGACTCCTTTAATATGTCAATATTTATTATCACAAATATTAACAAAATAAACTGATTTAATTATAACATTCTAACATTTATTGTAGTCATACTAACATTTATTGAAAAAAAAATGTATGAACAATATTTTTTCATATGTGTGCGGGGCGCCGGATTAATGTATGTCTATGTAGGTACACAAACTTTTGCAAAGCATGTGATATGACGATAAGCTCTAATTGGCTAGTTTTAAATTGTCCTTAGGGCGCAGCGCTCTGCACCCCAAACCCTCCCATTTTGTTGTTAGAACGAATCATATTTGTTTTTATATGATTGGCCTTATGTGATTGGACCATTCTCACTTAGACCGTTCACTCAGCAGCAGCTCGTCAGTTAGCTGTGCTGACCTTTAATCATATAGTGAAAGCAAGTGCAAGATGAAGGAAAATTCTGTTGTATCTTTGCAAAGATATCCGTTCACAAGGCGTTTGGATGAAGAAAAAAAAAAAGAATCAAGGAGCTTGGACCAGATCGACCTTCCTTGCAAAACTACTGAAAACAAATTCACCAGCAGTCAAGTGATCGCGATTCGCGGGCGCGCGTACACCCTTGGCTTTTCCAGCACTTGTTATGACAAACGGAGTTGGCTGGCAGGTTGTGATGTAAGTCATGCCTTTTACTGTTTTCCAGGTTTGCTGTTTCAAACAGCATGACGCAAGAGAGGCTGAATGCATTGGCCATGCTGTCAATAGAGAAGAGACTGGTGACTGAGATGACTGACTTTAACCAAAAGCTCATTAAGAAATTTGCAAGCCAGAAAGAAAGGAGAGCAAAATTAATTTTTAAGTAGTGCTACTGGCCAGTGATTAGGCAACATTTATGTGTGTGTGTGTGTGTGTGTGTGTGTGTGTGTGTGTGTTTACTGATTATCTTGATTACTTCATTACTGATAAAGCCAAATTGAACTAAAATGAACTGATTTGTGATGCATTTATTGTATGCTTCAGTCATTTTTGTTTTTTGGTACATCACCTGAAAAATGGCTTTTAATGGCTTTTAAAATGCGCCCCCCTCACATTTTTTAACACCAGCTGCCACTGAAACTAACAAGCGGGCAGATGAACATTCATTCATTCATTTTCTTTTCGGCTTATTCCCTTTATTAATCAGGGGTCGCCACAGCAGAATGAACTGCCAACTTATAAAGCATATGTTTTATGCAGCGGATCCCCTTCAAGCCACAAGCCAACACTGGTAAACATCCATACACTCTTGCATTTACACACATACACTATGGCCAAATTTAGTTAATTCAATTCACCTATAGCGCATGTCTTTGGACTGTGGAGGAAACCGGAGCACCCGGAGGAAACCCACACGAACATGGGGAGAACATGTAAACTCCACACAGAAATGCCAACTGACCCAGCCGGGGCTCGAAACAGCGATCTACTTGCTGTAAGGCGATCGTGCTACCCACTGCGCCACCGTGGCGCATAATGATGAATAATGATGAATAATAGGATAACAATCTGGGTGGGACAAGACGATAGACAGAAGAACACATGACACAAATAAACAACACTAGCCATGTGCTCATGTAAAACCGCGTGTTTACATTAAACACAACACTAAGCATGCAGCGCATGGTGCTAAACACCATACCAACAGAAGACTGAACATAAGACAGAAGCACACAATAAATGACTTACTGTGCACTCACACCTGCGATGTGCATGTTCCAATCCCAGTGCCGACCGAAACCAAAACCCACTAGACCAGGGCTATTCAATTAGTTTGTCATGGGGGCCAGTTCATGAAAAGCATCCCAAACGAAGGGCCGGAGAGATATGACTTGCAATATAAGTAATAGCACAACTGCATATAAGAGCCCATATGTTGTATTTTTGCTCCTTAAGACCCCCACGTTGTATTTTTCTACATTAAAATGTTATTATATTGCATTTTAAATCTACATAACATCACTGCACTGTACAATAGACTTTTTTTTTTTTTACAAACATTCAAATGTTGTATTTCAAAGCACAAAAAAAGCAGTGCATTGCTAAAGTAGGCTTCTTCTACATTCAGACACATTCATATGTTATGTTTTGAACTGCATAACAATATGGACGCAACAATTATAGAGTTGGTTGTACAATTATAGTCTGAAGAATAATCATGGTTGCACGGTTTTCACGTCTAATGTAAATTTAAGCTTTATTAGCTAGATTTAGATCTGGACATCCCTAACTAATACTAAACATTTGAAAAGGCATTTTCGTTAACAATAGATGTTATGCTGTAGCTTTTTCTGTGCTTATAGGGCTACACAATTATGTGTGTGTTTATAAAGAGGAAGAGAGAAAATAATAATAATATAAAAGTGGTTATGAAGGTCTGCGCCAAAATTTAGTTTAACTGTTGTTATCACCTGCGTTCATACATACATAATCATTTTAATAATAGTTAAGCTAACATATCTTTTGTTTACATTGCACTGAAAGGCACGCACAACTCACCGCTACAACAAGAGATGTTTTCTACTGTGTGCGCCCAAAAAGCCGCGAGCGCGTTGCTCCACTTGCGCCCGCATATTGGCATCTATTCTTACATTAGAAATAACAAACTTGCATGCGGTAAAGACGAGATATGGGAACGGCCCGCTGCAGCTGCTATAGTTAATCCGATGTGCGTGCTATTAGCCTGGCTGTACAAGCTCGGAACTTTCAAAACTATAGCACACAGTTGGCAACTTGGCATAACTTTATTCAATTGCAGCAGTTTCACTCCGTGCAACAGAAATGCGGCTTAGAGAAGCCTTTACGATTAATTAACCGCGACAAATTAAAGCGCAGTTAATAGTGAAATCGGCTAATCGTTGCATCCCTAATAACGATATCAGTGCATTGTACAAAAGGGAAAAGGTCTTTTCTACAATCATATTCAAATGTTTTCGGCTGCTCTCGCCACTTGCTTAATGTCAGGTGACTAATGCTCTGCGCAGCTCGTGCTGTATTGAAAAGACGCACGTCACTTCATAACGATAGCGGCCGTTTTTCGACTGAACTAAATTTATTTTTGATGTCTTGGTCACATTTGGAGAGCCGAAACAAATGAACACAAACACGAGAGCAAGTGAGCACGCGTAAACCGAGCCTCCTCGGGGGCGCTCCCTCGCTACAAAGACACGAACGTGCAGCTGTCTTGAGACCACGTGTTCAGAACAACGACAAGAGACACCGACCAAGACAGGATGAGTGCCTGACCTGAGAAAATTCAAGCCGAGCGCGACATACAAGACAACACAGGACTAGTGTCTGGACTCTGCCACCAAAACAAGACTGAAGTGGCATTATTGTCACATCATACTGACCACACCACATTCAGTTGGTAACAACACCACGTTTTGATCAAATTCAATAAACAGTTGTGACACATTTTAAATATTTGAATATATAGGGTTTATATATAGCCATTTTACTTAAAATCATCTAATATATTTATTTTGCTTTGCCATTTGCCCTATTGGCTGTAGCCATGCTTGCTCTTTCTGCTTCTTGGCTTTACTCAATCTCCCTCTAGACTGCTTGACCCTTAATTGCTCCTTGTAGCTATATATTTAAATGCATCCATAATCTATTGCACATTAGCAACTTCTGTTTAATAAAAGAGCTGTAGTCTTTCATGGGCAGCTCTTTTCATCTTGCAGTATACATTTTTTTCCCTACATATTTTAATTAGTCAATTAGAGTATCTTTCCATTCAAGGCATTCGACGTACTTGTGTTCTGCGTTCATGTCCACGTAGCCTTGAACCCAGAATCAAAGCCATATAGCAGACCAGAGAAAAGATGCAAATTTATATGAGGAAAGACACGAATTGAAGGATCAGCTACAGGAAATAGGAATAAAAGAATCTAATATAAAATGTATAATAGAATGTGTACGTGGAGACCAAGGAAGGACATATGTTTTAATTACGTAAGAAGGACTGGACTGGAAAGACGAATATATTCAAAGAGGTCTAAGCTCAGATGAAAACAACAGATGGCAGTAATGCAACTTAGGGATGGCAGCTACTGTGAATCTCCAAAGATGATGAAAAGGAAAATTTGATGATCGGCGTTAATATGCTGCATGGTTTTGGTATTCTAATCCTGTAATCCTACATTTGTTAAGACACCATCATAGTACAGGGACCCAGTGTCTTAAGCCAATGAGGATGCTGCAGGTGGTGGATCATTGCCTTTTATCCCAGCAGCTGGAAAAAATATGTCTGATTTCAAAAGTGAATGAGTGCTAATAAACTTTAATTGGCTTTTGGAGTTAAATTAAATTCAAATGTTACAAAAATGAACATTAGAGATTAGACTACAAATAATGAAATCTAAATGTAACACTAATAAACACTAATTAATGGAGTCATAGCACACTGATGTTGTTAAGACTAACAAATTCAGAATAAAGTAAATGAATAATTTGTATGGCTTGATGTGATACAAGCTAATTGGTATTTAATTGGTAATCTGTATTTAATTTCACCAGAATAAAGACTTGTTAAACTTAAAGACATGTTAAATTGACTTGTTAAACCATTAAATCCTTCATACATTATTATTATTTATTTATTTATTTTTGTAGTTGTTGATCTATCCCTTTGAGTATATGCATGGTATTATATAAATACATTCCTGCATACCTGCATTTTTTTATTTGACCTATATGTTCTTCAACCTGTGACCATAAAAATGAGCTTGGAAAAAAAAATAGTATATATTTTACCCTCAGGGTTTTCTTATACCTTTAACATGCTTTCAAGGACGTGACCAGATCACCATAAATATTGAGTATTCAGACATCTTCCTCATATATGAATATTTGAGAAGCTTTTTTCCCAACTCAAACGTGGATGCAATTGAATCCACTTCCATGTATAGATCTACAATTTGTGTTGAGATTTCCCTTACAAGCAGAGGTGGAAAGAATAATAAAATATTCTGCTCAAGTAAAAGTACTGTTACTTCCAAAAAAAGTTACTTAAGTAAAAGTAAAGTTACATGTCTATAATCTACTCAAGCAAAAGTAAAAATAAACTCATTAAAAATGTACTCATGAGTAAAGAGTAACTATTTCTGAAAAAGGACAAGACAATATAAGTCTTTAATTAGCTGTTTTTATTTGTATAAGCAACTTTAAACATTACAGACCAATAACAAAAAATTATATAATTATTTAAAATATTTGATAGATTATCTTATTCAAAAATTTATACATATTCACAAATTCTAATGTCTGCTCTTAGCTAAATTGTGCATAATTGTGCTCCAAGTCCTCATTAATTTCTAATCCTTGTGCTAACGAACATTAGCAATGTTACGAACACAGTTGGGCAACTTACAAAATTTAATACATTATATATTACTAGTTACTCTCATTTCTTTTTTGTAATTAGTTACATTACAATATTAAAGGTGCAGTATGTAAGTTTGACACCCAGTGGTTGAACTAGGTATTGCAGTCCTGAATCATAATAAAGGTACGCCGGGTTGCCAGTTTGAGTGATTTTAAACTGTGTTCTAAATAAAAGCAACGACACGCGATTGAGGGAATATTCTCCATATTAAAAGGAGTTTTGGTTCTAACCAACACCTCGAATTGATTTATTAGAAGCGGCTTCTATTTCTCACAGCTGAACAACAGAAACCTATGACAGATCACCTCAGGTAAGCCTCGTGTGCTTTATTCAGTGCTAAATGCTAACAATGCGAGTTTGAATGCATTTTACATGACGTGTATTACCATATACTGAAAGCAGAAAGTTCACCTCAGATCTGGAAAATACAATAACCGTTTGAAATTGAACTTTAGAACTAAACACATATGAGTGATTCAGCATGTACATTTAATGATGTTAAAGAGGGTTAACATGTATTAAATAGATTCTAAACCTTACCGTTTTGTGAGTGAGTGCATATTCTGTGCTTCTGAAAGGCTGTATTTAAATTTCTGCCGTGTTTTGTGGTGCAAACAGCCAAATGGCTCATCACTCATAACAATCTCTTCACAGCGTGTTGTTAGGACACGCGATGTAACCTGCTCACGTCCCTATAATGTTTATGTCATTTGCTAATTAACGTCATGTGGAACTGAATCTGTCTCATTTTGACATCTGATACTTTCCACTACACTGTAGCATTTCACTCATGGACGCATGCTTTCAGAGTCTTTCTGAATGAATGAATGAATGAATGAAATATGCTGTTTTCCAACAAGGCAACCCGGGGTGCTGAATTATAATTGGCTAAACTGGCATGTGCATGTGAAAATTACCTAAACAAAGACAGCGTTCCGGCACGGAAAAAAACATTTTCAAAGCAGAATATCTGACTTCAGCATTGTTTGTCAGTTAAACAAGTATGTTCACTTGGGATGTTTCTTAAATATCTGCACACATATTATTGTATTTTTATGCTTTAGAAGAGTCAAAAACTTACATACAGCACCTTTAATGTCTCAGAAATGAGTTACACTACTTTTGTGTTACTTTTAGGTTACTTTAACCAAAATAACCACAGAAGTATGACTCAATTTTTATAAAAGTATATATATGTTTTCAAATACATTTTGCTATTAATTGTAATTATTCAGAGAGATTTTTGTATGCACAAGGAGTCTGACAATAGCCAGTGCTCCACACAGATCTGATCTGAAATCTGATCATTTGACATATTTTCTTTTAAATATATATATATATATACACACACACACACACACTCACACACACACACACACACACACACACGAGTAGCAGTGCGATATGGCTGTATATCAGCACTGGTGGGAGGCGTGCGTTGCCACAAGTGCCTTAGCGTCCCACCAGTGCTGATATACAGCCATATAGCACTGCTATACGAGTGTGATATTGCATTTATACAACAGTTCGATGGCATAATCGTGTAAATAAAAAAGAAAATCAAACACGGAGAGTCTAAAAACCCTTTTTTATTAGGAACTACTTTGTTCCACGATTCATTCACATCTGCAGCTGACGTCAGAACAGCAGAAGCCGTTACTAATTCACCAACGTCACTTTACAGCTAAGATTGGAATGATTCTCTAGCGTAAAACAGGTGATTTTGCTTTGATTTTAAGATTATAAGGCTGAACATGACATGAAATGGCATGTTATTTGCAATATAGGCCCACACAGAATCTGCGAGTGCAGATTTTCGCAGATTTTTGCAAATTTGTTGACCATCATTAATTTTGTTTATTTACTTGTGTACATGTGTGTAAATTTATATTTATTCAGTTTTTAAATGAATCTTAGTAATATTATTGACTAATATGAAAATATTCATATAATTTATTTGCAATACAGTCTATAAAGTAATATTTTCTGTCTTTTAGTAAATATATTATATGAGAGACTTGCTTTGTTTTCCAAATAAAGTGGATCTAATTGGATTTGCATTGTAAACATTAAATAAAAGTTAAAAGGTATTATTTTTTATTTCACATAATAAGTTTTTAGTAACGATACTCCCAAAACAAATCCACATAAATCCGCAGAGTTTTTTAAAAAACCTGCGCAGAAATAGCAAAAATTGTCCGCAGATTTTGTATGGCCCTAATGAGAAATCTCCCTGCAGTATTAAAGTCTAAAGTATTAACCCCCGAAAAAAGCAGCACAATCACTACCAGATTGCTGTTGTGTTTGCAATAAGAAAAAACGATAAACGCATGCAAGCATTTCTTCTTTCTTTCTGCCAACACAACACACATTCCTGATATGTGAAGTCCCATTTCACACTCAATACACCACAATTATATGGTATAAATACAGCACTACACAGTGCAAAAGAGAGGGATCGACTTAGAATATCACTTACCAGTTTAATAATGATTTGATCAGCTGTGGTTAGAAATTACGTTGTTTAATCTTCTAAGGGCTTATTATGCGGTCCTGTCGTCATCTTGTGGATAGATAACATCAACCGTCTTTGGCTAATAGCCGCCGCATATACATATACAGTTGAATTCAGAATTATTGAACCCCTTTTGAATTTTTTTTCTTTTTTAAACATTTCCCAAATGAAGTTTGACAGAGCAAGGAAATTTTTTACAGTATGTCTGATAACATTTTTTCTTCTGGAGAAAGTCTTATTTGTTTTATTTCAACTAGAATAAAAGCAGTTCTTATTTTGTAAAAAACATTTTAAGGTCAAAATTATTAGCCTCTTTAAGTTATATTTTTTTTCAACAGTCCAGAGAACAAACCATCGCTATACGATAACTTGCCTAATAACCCCAACCTGCCTAGTTAACTTAATTAACCTAGTTAAGCCTTTAAATGTCACTTTAAGCTGTATAGAAATGTCTTGAACAATATCTAGTCAAATATTATTTACTGTCATCATGGCAAAGATAAAATAAATCAGTTATTAGAAATGAATTATTATTACTACTATGTTTGGAAATGTGTTGAAAAAAAGTTTTCTCTCCGTTAAACAGAAATTGGGGAAAAAAATTAAACAGGGGGGCTAATATTTCAGGGGGTTTAATAATTCTGACTTCAACTGCATGTGTGTGTGTGTGTGTGTGTGTGTGTGTGTGTGTGTGTGTGTGTATATATTGTGGCGAGTTAGAGGGAATAAAACACTTGGTCAGAGGGTTTGTGTCAGACTTTTCCCCGGAGGGTGATTTATTTACAACGTGCAGGGTGAAAAGGATGATACGGTGCAGAAGGGCTCTTCTGGCCGGGAAGCGTGCAGGTGATCCGGGGAGAAGGAGTGAGGCCGTGCAGGAAAGTGTAGTGGTTCAACCATCAGCTGCTTGAGTCCGCTGGAGGAACGAGAGAGACAGAGATTAGCGTGGAGTCATTGGTTGAAAGGAAGCTCCCTCGTCTGTGTCCTTGGGTGGCTTATATCTCTGCCTCTTGATGATCTCCAGGTGGGTTGGATCTCTCGTGATGAGAAGCAGCTGTGGTGAATTTGGGACCATGGCGACGTGGCTTTGGTATACTCGCCACTCCCCACCCCCCCCCCCCCCACCCCCCCCCCCCCACCCCCCCCCCCCCCCCCCCCCCACCCCCTTAGCGTCGTCCTGGTCCTGGAACGTCTATGGAAACATGAAAGCGTTAGTGGAGAGGGGGGTGAATGTTTTGACAGACCTGACCTTCCTGACCACAGGCGTGACAGTCCGTCAGCATTTCCGTGGGAGGCCCCGGCTCAGTGTTGCACATTGAAGTGGTAATCCTGGAGCGAAAGGAACCACCTGGTAACTCGTGCATTATTGTTCTTTGCCGTGGCCATCCATTGAAGGGGAGCGTGATCTGTCACGAGGGTGAACCGTCTTCCCAACAGGTAATATTTCAGCTCCAGGATTGCCCACTTGATTGCCAGGGCCTCCTTTTCCACCGTTGCGTACTTGGTTTCCGCAGGGGTTAGTTTCCGACTCACGTACACTATTGGGTGTTCTTCATTATTTTGGACCTGGGAGAGGACCGCCCCCAGGCCCGAGTCGGATGCATCCGTCTGGAGGATGAAGGGGCAGCTGAAGTCTGGTGCATGTAGTACCGGGGAGGATGTCAGCGCTGCTTTCAGTGTCTGAAATGCCTTTTCTGCCCTCGGGCACCAGTTTATCCTTTCGGGCTGCCCCTTCTTGGTCAGGTCTGTCAATGGGCTGGCTATGGATGAGAAGTTAGGGATAAAACATCTATAGTAGCCCGCTAACCCCAGAAAGGCACGTACCTGAGTTTTCCTAGTAGGTTGTGGGGAATTTTTAAGGGCTTTGACTTTGTTCTGTTGGGGTTGAATTAGCCCTCTTCCTATATGGAAACCCAGGTATTTTGCTTCCTCGAGGCCTAGATGGCATTTTCCAGGGTTAGCTGTGAGTCCAGCCCGTCGTAGATCCATTAGCACCCTCCGCAGACGGGACAGATGTTCTTCCCACGACTCTGAGTGGATCACCAGATCGTCGAGGTAAGCTGCTGCGTATGGCTGGTGGGGCCGTAGTAAGATGTCCATCATCCTTTGGAAGGTAGCTGGGGCCCCGTGGAGCCCGAAGGGAAGAACCCGGTATTGCCAGTGCCCTCCGGGTGTGGAGAAGGCGGTTTTCTCCTTTGCCTCTGGCCTGAGGGGAAGTTGCCAGTAGCCCTTTGTGAGGTCCAAGGTTGAGATATATTGGGCTCCACCCAGCCTGTCCAGCAGCTCATCCACCCGAGGCATGGGATACCCGTCGAACTTGGAGACTTCATTCAGCTTTCTGAAATCATTGCAGAAGAGGAGGGTGCCATCTGGTTTCGGAACCATCACCACCGGGCTGGACCACGGGCTACGTGACGGTTCGATTACCCCTAACTTCAGCATCTTTTTGATCTCTTCGCTTATAGCCAGCCGGCGAGCTTCTCTCACCCGATAAGGCCTTTGCCGGATGATGGTGCCAGGTGGAGTCACAATGTCATGATAGATAATTGACGTTCGGCCCGGTTTTTCACAGAACACATCCTTGAACTGACCAACCAGGGCTTGGAGCTCCCCCTTCTGGGCTGCTAAAAGCTGTTCTCCTATGTGTACCACTGGTGTATTTTCTACGAAGGCCACCAGGGGGCCCTGTGTTGCTACCCACCGCTTCATGAGGTTGATGTGGTATAGCTGTTCTTCCCTTCTGCGTCCCGGCTGACGTACCCGATAATTTACCGGCCCGACCCTCTCAACCACCGTGTATGGACCTTTCCATGATGCCAGGAACTTTGATGTGGTGGTGGGTATCAGGATCATTACTTTGTCGCCCGGATTAAACTCTCTTGGTTGGGCGGGCCGGTTATACAATCGTTGTTGGGCGCGCTGGGCTTCAAGAAGATGGTCTCGGACGATGGGCATGACTCTGTCTATCCGTTCCCTCATGTCCCGTACGTGTTCGATCACCGAGCGATGGGGTGCTGGTTCCTGTTCCCAAGCTTGTCGGGCTACATCAAGTAAACCGCGGGGTTGGCGGCCGAACAACAGCTCGAACGGAGTGAAACCTGTGGATGCTTGGGGTACCTATCTGATGCCAAACAACACGTACGGGATCATGATGTCCCAGTCGCGCCCATCCTCTGCCACCACTCGTCGGAGCATCCGCTTTAAGGTCTGGTTGAAGCGTTCAACGAGGCCATCGGTTTGAGGATGATACACGGATGTTTTCAGTTGTTTTACCTTTAGGAGGCGGCAGAGGTCGGCCATCAGCCGGGACATGAAGGGGGTGCCCTGATCGGTCAGTATTTCCGCCGGGATTCCCACTCGGCTGCACAGCAAGAACAGCTCTTTGGCGATTGCGGCTGATGTGGCTTTCTTCAGTGGGATCGCTTCGGGGTAACGGGTGGCATAATCCAGGATTACAAGGATGTGTTCATGCCCCCGGGCCGACTTCGGCAAAGGCCCTATCAGGTCCATACCAATGCGGGTGAAGGGTACATCAATGATGGGTAACGGTATTAGAGGGCTGGGGGGGGGGGTCGGTGGGGAGACGTTTTCTGGCAGGTGTTACAGGCTTGGCAATACCTTTTTACGTCTCCTTCCAGCCCTGGCCAGTGAAAACGGTCTCAGATTCTCTTTGTGGTATTGCCTGCTCCTAGATGACCTGCCATGGGGTGAGTATGTGCCAGCTCTAGTATGGTCTCCCTCTTGCATCTCGGGACCACCAACAGAGTTTTATTTTCCCCCCGCCTCTCTGCGACACAGTACAGCAGACCGCTCATAATTATGAAGTGTGGGAGGGGGTGAGGAGTGGGGAATCGATCCTTCCCATCTACAGCTCTTACTTGGGGCCAGCAATGCTTTAATGCTTGGTCTTCTCGCTGGGACCTCCCAAAGTCGCCTCCTGTAGTAATCTGTCGAAAAAGATCAAAATATAGGTTAGGCGACATTGTAGACTCACCCCCTCTGTCGCTTTCGGTGGCCAGCAAAGCTGGCTGGCGGTCCCGTCGAGCCCGAGGTTTTGGCTGTCTTCTAGGACGCTGCGTTATGGTGTTGCGATGCACCAAGAGCTCGTCAAACCCCGGCCAGTCCCGACCTAGGAGAAGAGGTACTGGGAGGTCTGGAACCACCCCCACCTCGATGGGCCAACTGCCAACTTTAGCTGTGATTATTACCCTCTGAGCTGGAACATAGCGGGTATCTCCGTGCACGCAGGTAATCGGAATTCGGGCTTTACTTTCTCTTTTGCATTTAATTATACTAGGATGCACCAGGGTTATGGCACTGCCCATGTCTAATGTGGCTGTCATCGCTTTCCCATCGAGTGAATCTTTTCGGGAGGGAGCTTCGGGGGGGATGATTCGATGCACAGCGCATCCTGCGAGCCAGGCCGGGGTCGAGTGGGTGGGGGGCTCTGTGGGCATCGGCTCGTCCATCGGGCTGGGAACCGCCGGTCTGCTGACTGGTCTGTATGTACTCTCCACTGGTCGCCATGGTGGGTGCACCCTCCGGGGTGGCAGAGCCGCTCTCTCTCCCGCATCGCGAGCCACATGCGCTTCGGCCAACTCAACCGCTTCCACCAGGGCGGCCAAAGATCCGGGATTTCGCATACTGGTAAGCGTGCGTAAACGTCGAGGTAAGGCTCGTAACAATTTTTCAATCACCACCTTCTCAGCGACCTGGACGCCAGAGGGGTCCCCCCCTAATAGCCAGAGTCAGCCAAGGCGTGAAAGCTGGGCAGCTTGGGCTCGAACCGGAGTTTTCTCATCATATGTCCAACTAGAAAACTGCTGGGCAGCGCTGATAGCGGAAAGCCCCACTCTGGCTAATATCTCTTTTTTTAACGCTAAATAGTCTTCATTCTTCGGGGCTTCCAGGGAATAATATGCTCGTTGAGCTTCTCCGGATAAGAACGGGGCTAATATGCTCGCCCATTGTTCTTTTGCCCATTTTTCTCTCTCAGCTATTACCTCAAAGGTGTGGAGGTAGGCATCAATATCATCCAGGTCGCTGAGTTTAGTTAAGTGCTGGTGGGCATTTATCTTCATCTCGGGAAGAGGTACCTCTCCGGCCGCCTGGAGGAGCTGATGTTCCAACCTCTCCTGTCGAGCGGAGAGCTGCTCGGAGATCTTCTGCTGCCTGGTGGTAATTTCCGCTAGGTGGCGTATGACCTCCTCCATAGACATGGTGTCTCGCAGTAGCGCACGAAGAAGAGCGGGAGTGAGAGAGAGCGGATGCCGAGTCTGTAAACAGAAAAAATGGATGAGTTAGAACCGTATTTCCTCTTGCACAGGGTGAGTCTGTTTATTTATTTTATTCCACTCTAAACTGCCCGCATTCTCCACCAGTTGTGGCGAGTTAGAGGGAATAAAACACTTGGTCAGAGGGTTTGTGTCAGACTTTTCCCCGGAGGGTGATTTATTTACAACGTGCAGGGTGAAAAGGATGATACGGTGCAGAAGGGCTCTTCTGGCCGGGAAGCGTGCAGGTGATCCGGGGAGAAGGAGTGAGGCCGTGCAGGAAAGTGTAGTGGTTCAACCATCAGCTGCTTGAGTCCGCTGGAGGAACGAGAGAGACAGAGATTAGCGTGGAGTCATTGGTTGAAAGGAAGCTCCCTCGTCGGTGTCCTTGGGTGGCTTATATCTCTGCCTCTTGATGATCTCCAGGTGGGTTGGATCTCTCGTGATGAGAAGCAGCTGTGGTGAATTTGGGACGTGGCTTTGGTATACTCGCCACAATATATATTATTATCAGTAATAATCAAGATAATCAGTAAACACGCACACGCACGCACACACACACACACACACACACACACACACACACACACACACACACACACACACACAAATGTTGCCTAATAATCACTGGCCAGTAGCACTACTTGAAAATAAATTTTGCCCTCCCTTTTTTCTGGCTTGAAAATTTCTCAATAACCTTTTGGTTAAAGTCAGTCATCTCAGTCACCAGTCTCTTCTCTATTGACAGCATGGCCAATGCATTCAGCCTCTCTTGCGTCATGCTGTTTGAAACAGCAAACACGAAAATAGTAAAAGGCATGACTTACATCACAACCTGCCAGCCAACTCCGTTTGTCATGACAAGTGCTGGAAAAGCCCCGAATATATGAGCGCTCGCCATCACTTGACTACTGGTGAATTTGCAAGGAAGGTCGATCTGGTCCAAGCTCCTTGATTTTTTTTTTCTTCATCCAAACGCCTTGTGAACGGATATCTTTGCAAAGATACAACAGTATTTTTCTTCATCTTGAGAAATTGCATTCTAAGCTCTTTGGTGAGAATGTTCCACACATAAAATCACATAAAATGGCCAATCATATAAAAACAAATATGATTCGTTCTAACAACAAAAATGGGAGGGTTCGGGACGCAGAGCGCTGCGCCCCAAAGACAATTTAAACCAGGCCAATTAGAGCTTATCGTCATATCACGTGCATTGCAAAAGTTTGTGTACCTACATAGACACTCATTAGTCCGGCGCCCCGCACACATATGAAAAAATATTGTTCATACATTTTTTTTCAATAAATGTTAGTATGCCTACAATAAATATTAGAATGTTATAATTAAATCTATTTATTTTGCTATTATTTGTGATAATAAACATTAACATATTAAAGGGGTCTAACTTGAAGGGGGCGGCGCCCCAGTGCCCTCTATTGACCAGCCGCCACTGATATATATACTGATATATATACTGATATATACACTGATATATATATATACAGCTTTTCATGTATGGCTATGCCTATGTCCTAACCTTAATCTATTCTGGGGATAGGGACTTATTACAGTAAAAGGTAGCAATTTTTTATATAGTCAATGCCAACTACTTTGAGTACAATGCGTTGCTTCTGTTTTTTAAATTTCTGTCACTACTTAGTGTAAACAGTGTACATATTATGTTGGTGTTACCGGTGTTGGTGTTACCATTGATGGATGTTCAGTTTAGTTAAGAATTTGGGGGTATTTCATAGCAATCTGTCATCTGAAGTTCACATTTTAAGCATATGTAAAACTGCATTTGCTCACCTTTAATATGCTTCCAATCTACACATGCCTGTCAGTGTTTACTGTCAAAAAAGTCATACATTCATATTCATGCACAGTCCATAATTATAATTCATTATTAGGTGGTTGCTCGTATGGCTTAAAGGTGCTGTATGTAAGTTTTTAACTCTTCCTTAGTATACCATAATATGTTTGCAGATATTTAAGAAACATGCCAAGTGAACATTCTTGTTTATCTGACAAACAATGCTGAAGTCAGTTATTCTGCTTTGAAAATGTCTGTTACGCACCAAAACGTTGTCTTTATTTTGGTTCTTTTAACTGCCACTGCCACTTTAGTCAATTATAGTTCAGCACCCCGGGTTGCCTTGTTGGAAAACAGCATATTTCATTCATTCATTCAGAAAGGCTCTCAAAGCATGCATCCGTGACTGAAATGCGACCTCTGGTGGACAGTAGCAGACACCGAAATGAGACGCAGATTCAGAGTTCCACATGAGGTTATTAATTAGCAAATAATGTAAATATTACGAATGTAAACATTAGGTGAGCAGGTTACATTGTAACCTGTGTCCTCACAACACGCTACGTGACGAGATTTGCAGTGATAAACAATTTGCTGTTTGCACCAAACAAAACATGATAGAAATTTAACTACAGCCATTCAGAAGCACAAAATATGCACTCACTCACGAAAAGGTCCTCCCTCTCCCTTGTTCTTTATAGAACACGATTTAAATCAGCCTTTAGGCTCTACTCGCTTATGTTGGTCCTCAATCTGGCAACCTGCACTTGCATTTGTTTTGAACCAAGAATGCAATACCTAGTTCAACCATGGGTGTCAAACTTACATACTGCACCTTTAATTACTCTAGTTGATTCAACATGCAGCACTAGAGTGCTTACTAGAACTAGGAAATATAATCATATTAGTCCAGTTGTCAGCGTTGCATTGACTCCCTATTAAACATTGTATAATCTTTAAGAATCTATTTGACTACATACACACCCAGGAATGGCTTAGCTCCCCAGTATTTGATTGAGCTCCTGCTGTATTATAGCCCCACACATCCACTATGTTAAATTAAATATAGAGAATTGACTATACCTAGAATATGAAAATGGACTGTAGGGATAAGTTATTTTCATATCTGGCAAATAAAATCTATTTTTTCTTGCACAGTTTGGGAGGCAGAAACTCTCTATCAGTTTAAATCTAGATCCAGCATTCACATAAAATAACAAACACAATACTTGACTTGACTCAACTTGTTCAAAATGCATTCTCTTCAAGGTGATTTAAAAAAAAGAAATACTGTGTAGTGTCCACAAGTCTATTCACATCAAGCTCCTTTCCGAAAATGATAGAAATAACCCTGAGCTGTTCCCGACATATTTACGCTGCTGGCTTGGCCTTTGGTATTCTAGAGAAAGTGCATGGTCAGCTATGGCCCTGAATCTTAAATCAATGAAAACTGCTTTGCTGTGGGGTTACAACTTCAGTTATGAGGATTTGCTGCTTTCAGAAGAAATCCAGTAAGATTGCAAACTCTTCATACATCTTCATAAGGTCAGGAGACAGTCTGAGCCATTTCCCTTGTTGAAATGTTGACTTCGTAAAACGCTTTAATTAAATTTTGATTCATTTACATGCGGAAGCCATACGTCATTAGACTCTCCTGAACTTCAATGACAGTTCCCTCGCTGATGAAAAAAAATTAAAGAGAGAACAATAATTAAAACAAATGCTTGCTGTCACATGTGCTTTATCAAATTATTTTAAGATTAACAATGGAAAATCATTGCTTTCTCAAATGAAAACACATCTGTTTGACACATTTAATTTAGCTATAGGGGAGCTGGTTTTCCAAACACCAGTAATTTATAAAGCAGACATGCCCAAACTAGGGCCCGTGGGCCAAAGTTGGCCCTTTATATCCTTTGATTTGGCCTGCCAGAGGAAAAATTATTAACATATTATTAAGTTAAATGCCTTTAACAGAGATTCTCATTTCTATTTTAATGAAACCTTTTGTTTGTTTGTTTCATTGTTGAGCTACAAAAAAGCAAACTGAAATTAAATGTTTCAATTAAATGTTGTAAATGGGTCAGATTTTTAAAAAATCCAGCTACATATTCATTCATTCATTTTCTTTTCGGCTTAGTCCCTTTATTAATCTGGAGTTGCCACAGCGGAATGAACCGCCAACTTATCCAGCACGATTTTACGCAACGGATGCCCTTCCAGCCGCAACCCATTTCTGGGAAGCATCCACACACATTCATTCACACTCATACACTACGGACAATTTAGCCTACCCAATTCACCTGTACTGCATGTCTTTGGACTGTGGGGGAAAGCGGAGAACCCGGAGGAAACCCACACGAACGCAGGGAGAACATGCAAACTCCACACAGAAATGCCAACTGACCCAGCCGAGGCTCGAACCAGCGACCTTCTTGCTGTGAGGCGACTGTGAGCACTACCTACTGCTCCACTGCGTCGCCTTAGCTACATATTATTCTCAAAAATATTATTTCATTCATTCATTCATTCATTCATTCATTCATTCATTTTCTTTTCGGCTTAGTCCTTTTATTAATCTGGGGTCTCTACAGCGGAATGAACCGCCAACTTATCCAGCATTTGTTTTACGCAGCGGATGCCCTTCAAGCTGCAACCCATCACTTGGAAACATCCATAAACACTCATTCACACACATACAATAAAGACAATTTAGCTTACCCAATTCCCAAACCAAAGCACCCGGAGGAAACCCACGCGAACACGGGGATAACATGCAAACTGCACACAGAAATGCCAACTGACCCAGCCGCTACCCAGTGCTACCCACTGCGCCACTGTGTAGCCCCAAAAATAATACATTTACAAAATTAAATTCATCCATCCACAACACAATACACACTTACAAAATCCAGTTTGTACTGTAAGTTCAAAACACGATTCACAAATACGCTTACCCAATATGTAAATAAAAAAATGATTAAAAAATATGCAAATCCAATTCGTATATAAAAAAAACAATTCAAAAATATGCAAATACGATTTTTAAATAAAAATAAAAAATAAAAAATACGCAAATCCAATTCGTAAATTCATTCATTCATTTTCTTGTCGGCTTTGTCCCTTGCGGGGTCGCCACAGCGGAATGAACCGCCAATTTATCCAGCACGATTTTACGCAGCGGATGCCCTTCCAGTCGCAACCCATCTCTGGGAACTTCCACACACACATTCACACTCATACACTATGGACAATTTAGCCTACCCAATTCAACTGTATTGCATGTCTTTGGACTGTGGGGGAAACCGGAGCACCCGGAGGAAACCCACGCAAACGCAGGGAGAATATGCAAACTCCACACAGAAACGCCAACTGACCCAGCCCAGCCGAGGTTCGAACCTGCGACCCAGCGACGTTTTTGCTGTGAGGCAACAGCACTACCTACTGCGCCACTGCGTTGCCCAATTCGTAAATTCAAAAAACATTAAAAAAATATGCAAATCCATTTCGTAAATTCAAAAAACTATTAAAAAATATGAAAATCCAATTCGTAAATTCAAAAACTATTTAAAAATACTCAAATCCAATTCGCTAATTTACAAAAGGATATAAAAAAGCTAATCCAATTTGTAAATTCAAATAAACAATTAAAAAATACGTAAATCCAATTTTTAAATTCAAAAAACTATTCAAAAATACGCAAATCCAATTCGTGAATTCAAAAAATGATTCAAAAATATGCAAATCCAATTCGTAAAATCAAAAAATTATTAAAAAATATGCAAATCCAATTCGTAAATTCAAAAAACCTTCAAAAATATGCAAATCCAATAAATAAATTCAAAACAATATTCAAAAATACGCAAATCCAATTCGCAAATTCAAAAAAAATTAAAAATATGCAAATCCATTTCGTAAATTCAAAAAACAATTAAAAATACACAAATCCAATTCGTAAATTCAAAAAACGATTAAAAAATATGCAAATCCAATATGTAAATTCAAAAAATTATTCAAAAATACGCAAATCCAATTTGTAAATTCATAAAAAGTTTCAAAAATATGCAAATCCAATTCGTAAAATCAAAAAACGATTCAAAAATATGCAAATCCAATTTGTAAAATCAAAAAACGATTTAAACATACACAAATCTAATTCGTAAATTCAAAAAATTATTCAAAAATACACAAATCCAATTTGTAAATAAAAAAACAATTTATAAATACGCAAATCCAATTAATTTGGCAAAAAATTATGATTTTCACTTGTAAATTCATGAATTGGGTTTTCAGATGTACGAAATGGATTTTGTACATGTGAATTGTTCTGTGCATGTATGAATTTTATTTATTAAATGTATTATTTTTTTAGACTGATCTGGCTCCATAACATATTGTCACTTAACGAAAAGGGGACAAAGCAGAAGACATCAGTGTGCCAATCAACGCAAAGGCAGGTTCAGCATGACTAGTGTATTCGGCAGTGAACTTCATTGTTTTATAAATGGATATTTCTAATGCTTTTATTGTAGATATTGTAGTAACATTTTAATGCGGTTAAAGTAATGTTTTCTATTTATAAATATTATGGAATAAATTTGAGATATACCCATGGCAACTTTAATGTAATACAGTTTGTTATATTTACTTTCGGCTCACAGCTCATAATCCATCTTGGATTTTGGCCCTTTGTAAGAAAGAGTTGGAGCACCCCTGTTCTAAAGGTTTATATTTGAGGATGGACACCTTTATTGACAACCAGCTTATTTTAATGCACACTGGTCAATTATTAGTGCAATAATGCACAACAGTATCTGAGTATTTGCAGTAAAAAAAAAAAAAAAAACATTTTACTCACACTGGAGTTGTCACAATGTCTATAGGGTATTCGGGATGACTTTATCAGCCGTGCTATTGTTTTTCTAGCAGCTGTTTTCAGCATGTTAAATCAGAAACTCACATATTACAGTGTAATTAATCCAAAAAGCTCACTTGTGATTGACATATCAATCTAGTAGAGGGGAAAATTAGACACCCGGTACACATTATTATTTATGTTTGCTCACTTACATAACAGATCAACATTCATTTTATCTCTTGTTTGTTATATTAAGAACCTCTCCCTGAAACATCAATATATTTGGCTCCTCTCACTGCACATGTGCTGGCATCTAAAAATATGCTGATGTAAACTGCAATGTACAGTCAAGGGCAAAGCCCAGGCTGAATGGCTTGTGGTGGATTGCTTATTATTAATTACTTATGATCTGATAAATAATGTTCCTATCTATTAATGTTACTGGAACTGTGTCCATAGATTATAGTGCAGACTAAATAAAATGAAAAATGTGCTTTTGAAATGTAAAACATGGTGTGCCTGGATATGGACCTGCTAATAGGAAGGGCACACACACAAAGCTTTAATCTTCAGCATTTAAGTGTGGGCCCTCTCCAGTACACTGAATGGAAGTGCATGAATACAGCACTTTCTACAGATGAGTCCATATTTTAAATGTTCATTGTCAGTGCAGATCATAAAAATAGCTGTCTCCCATAAATCTTAATGCAGCTTTTCTTTTACAATTTGCAGCTTGTGTTATACAGAAAGAGAAACCTATTTTATTTAACAGCATCTTAAAAGCTGATCACATAAACACTAATAATACATAAAACACTAAAAAACCCAAACAGATCTCAATATATATTTTGAAATACAGTGTCTAATCAAGAATAACATGAGTGACTACTCATAGGAGGATCTCTTTAAACATTTTTTATTTGTTAAAATAATATATTCAATTAACCATCGCATTCAATTTTTTTTTTTATTCAACTAGTAAGTTAACACATATACACATTAATATACAAAATAATCTCAGTTCAAAAAGTTAATAGTAGGGGAGAGCAGGGACAAAAGTAATGTAGGACAAAAATAACAAAGCGATTTTCTCAAAGCCCTGACAACATTTGCTTTCCATTCTACAGTATAACAACACATTCAGCATGCAACCCTTGATAGAGCTGCCAAATATCTTGTGATTTTGGGACCGTGTCCCATGGTTAGGTCTGAATTTCAGTTTTTAATTGCAGAAAGTAAATTATTGTAGCGGGTTTTTTTTTCCATATTACGAGTTGTGTTTCTAGTTTCACGTGTCACACTAATGATCAATCCACAGGTTATGTAGTGTAATAACACATCCTTAAGTTTAAAATGTTTTTCAGTTTAAAAAGTAAATCAGGTCAGGACTGTAATCAGGACTGTCATATATGAACTGTCATTAAACCTTTTAACCTCTGTAAATTTTTAAAAAGAGACTTGTTGGGTTTATATCACTCCTGTATACTGGAGTGATATAAACCCAACAAGTCTCTTTTTAAAAATTTACTGAGGTTAAAATAGGATCCAAATCCCAGTGATTTTGCAGCCTACCGCAACCTGACATAGGAGTGCGGTTTTCCCCGCCCCACCGAATTGATTGACAGGTGTCATTTCTCCATTATACATATACACATGTTCAAAGAACATTTTTTGAACTCTCTGTGATTAGCTGCACCTCAATAATTAATTTTAAACGTTTAAAACAGCACGTTTGTTATAGAGTAAAATTGCTGTCATTCTTAACTGCTATAATCACCACGGCCGCATGGTTTCAGTAAACGCGCATATGTATGTGTGTGTGTACTGCAAACGGCATTTGTGTGAGACTCATCATTTCAGAAAGGCTTGAATAAACTACACCGCGAATACTTCAAATAAACTTAGTTGGTATTTTTAACTCATGACCTTATTTTAGCTTTTACCATGTCTGCTTCTATCTGTTTATCTGACGTAACGCAGGAGAAGCAGACATGCACGTCAGAGCAGTGGGCAGGGAGAAGCAGCTCATTTGGATTTAAAGCCACAGGCTACAAAAACAGCTACATTGTGATTAGAAAGCAAAATGGGCAGATTCTACATTATATAATAAATAATCTGATAAGTATTTTGAGCTGAAACTTTACAGACATTCTGGAGACTTATCTTACATCATGTAAAAAGGGTAAAACAGGTGCCATTTGAATGGCAAGAGTTCCTGTGGGGACGAAAGTAACACAGTTATTTATGTCCCACTGCTATCAGCCATACCTTTTTTCACTTCCACAAGTTTTCAGTGTTTTGATTCATATTCATTCATTCATTCATTTTCTTTTTGACTTAGTCCCTTATTAATCTGGGGTTGCCACAGCAGAATGGACCGCCAACTTATTCAGCATATCAGTTTTACGCAGCGGATGGCCTTTCAGCTGCAACACATCACTGGGAAACATCCATACACACTCATTCACACACATACACTACGGACAATTTAGCCAACCCAATTCACCTATACCACATGTTTTTGGACTGTGGGGGAAACTGGAAACCCACGCGAACAAGGAAACATGCAAACTCCATACAAACTCCATACAGAAATGCCAACTGACCCAGCCGCTGCTCGAACCAGCGACCTTCTTGCTGTGAGGTGATCATGCTACCCACTGCGACGACATTTTGATTCATATGTTTTATAAGATTAATGCATATTGCCAATAATAATAAAAAAAATTCAAAAATTCAAAAAATTTTTTTTACATTTTGCATTGTTGGATTCCACTGTGGCCCCCCCTGATTAATAAAGGGACTAAGCTGTAAAGAAAATGAATGAATGACTGTTGGATTGCTTTTGAAACATTGAATGGAACTGAAAATAAGTAAATCTACCAAATATTGTTGTGTTACTTTTGACCCACTAGTGTGTTACCTTTATCCCTGCCTATGGGGTCAAAAGTAACAATGTGCAACTTTTGTTTAAGGTAAAGTTATATTGGAGTTGTTCTACATTGATACAAAATAATACCTGCTTTTGATAGACCGCATTTGTAACAACCGCAAAATATATATTTCTGTTTCTCTAAAAACAATTAAAATCTTTTAAAATTAGGTTTTTATGAAAAATGTTACTTTTGCCCCATGCTCTCCCCCCTATTATGCATTTTATTTTAATATTAAACATTTTTATATTGCACACAACCTAGTAAAACTAAGTCCATTGTAATGTGTCTATAGTGTGTTTGAATCTGCCTGTGTGAGTGTTTTGAGAATCTCTGCCAAGACTGGTCAGTTCACTGGGATCTTCCCACATAGCGATCATTGTCTGACCCAGACCTGAACCCATTCACAAAACAGTTTTTTACCACTTTGGGTCAGATTTACTAAACAGAGCAAATTTGCCTGAGAGGGCAATTCCAAAACTTCTGCGGGTGGTTTACTGACAACATGTAAATTAAAGAACACAGACTTAACATCCTATTTCCATACTAACCATACCAAGTGCAAATTATCATAGTGGCAAATAAGGTGCGGGTGATCTACTCATAGGACAAATATTGGCTAGACAAATGTGTGGGAGGGCTGAGAAAATGATCAGTACTCATGATGTCAAAGTTAGCCTACTTCATCACTTTTATTTATTTATTTTTTTATAAAAGAAGATATGGTACACACCACATTGAACAGAAATTGTCAAATCTTATGCTACATCCCAATTCACATACTTAGGCCCAATCCAAATTCTACCCCTTAGAACTACACTCGAAATCCAAGGGGTAAGAAAATTTCACCGGAATACACCAGCCACACAGCAGGAACGCTGCACCCGGAAGTAAGGAGATCCACAAATTAATTTTTTTTTGTCATTATTACCAATTTTTACAACAAACAAGCACATGTTTTAAAATATTCATAACCGCGTTCGTGTTTTACTGTCATGCTTTTAAAAAAAAAAGGCTAAAATAAAAACCGCTAAATTTCACTATCTATAATCCGTAATCATAACTCCTGTATAGCAGTCCCACAACATTCTGACACTCGATGACATTCAAATACCCTGTCAGTAATGTTTACAGTAGTGGCTGGAAATGAGCTTTTTACATTGTCTGCTATAATGTTAATGTTGTTTTTGGTGTGTTTACATAGATGAATATGGCCACGGTGTAAATGCGCAGTATAGTTACGATCTTATTGCCACATTAGATCGTTATGATAACATAATATATGCCTTCAGTGATTTCCTGAAGATTAATACCAAAAAATAGCACAACTAGAATAACTACAGCAGTCGCAATCATCTGATCTCATATTAAGCAAGAGATCGCGATGACATATGATGACGTGTGCAGGTGCTGTAGTGCTGTCCCAATTCCTAGGGGTAAATTTTAAAGCCCTTCCCCTTCACCCTCGGTTTTAAGGGCCAAGGGGAAGGGGTAGGGGTACATAAATAGAATTAGGACTACGCCCTAAAAGTATGTACCTTTTTTTGTGAAGGAAAATTATACACTTTGGAGTGTGTAACAGAAGAGTATGCAAGTTTTGAGACACACTTCTTCCTTGTTATGTTGCTTAGTTATAAGCCCTGTCAATCATCCACACATCATCCACATTTCTGTCATATTTAACTTCCTACCTTATTGAAGAAGCAGCAGCAGGTCAATCTTCCATTCACAAGTTTTTTATGTAGAGAAATCTCCTCAGGTCTTTGAATAATGTTGCATTCAGACGTTAATGTCCAAACAAACATATCATTATATAAGTTCAGTATTGTTGTTGCAGATGAAATATAACACAGAAAACACGATTTAAATACAGTATTTTCTGGTTGGCTAGATATTAATTAATATTCAAATAAACATCTTTACCGAAGCCTCTCTTCTTGACGGTTGGTCTCGTGCATCCATCATGTTTAGAGTTTATTTACACTTTTCACCTGCGTTTGTAGTTCAAATTGAATTCACGTCCAATGCGCAATGTATTGTGGGCAATATCAGCGGTTAAAGTATGGAAGGTTCTACACTTAATTTTTTTACCGGAAATAGTAAACCATCCGGGAACCTTTGGCATGCTCTTTTCAACATACTACAATTTGGGACATACTAATTATATTTTCAAAAACTTTTTAGGATGCATATTATGTGAATTAAGACGCAGCACAAGTTTAAGACATGCTTTTATTACATGTTAAATAATGCTGTAAATATCCAACCCAATCTCACGGCAATTCGTAACTTTTTGATTTAGTGGCTAATTCGTATGAATTCGTACAATCTAATACGTACAATTTAGTACGATTTGCTCATCACCCAATGCCGGTTGGGGTTAGGGGTGTTGTTAGGTGCCACGCCTCCTTTTTAAAATCGTACATTTTTGTACGACTGAACTCAATCTACATTGTAAAAGTGCTATACAAATAAAGGTGAACTGAATTGAACTCGTACAAATTCGTACGAAGTAGCCACTAAATGTAAAATACTTACGTTTCCTTGTGAGATCAGGCTAAAATATCAGTATTTTGAGAAGTGCAAATGTTAGTTGCGTGATTCATAAAGATACTCCTATTCCATAAAATTAGCATCTGAAAGCTCCTACAAATGCATATTTAATAAGGTCAGATGCAAAAAAAGTGTCCATATGTGACAGAGTGACCTGTCTCTGTTGTTTAGTTAAGCACACACACACACACACACACACACACACACACACACACACACACACACACACACACACACACACACACACACACACACACACACACACACACACACACACACACACACACGTTTGTTTTTGTGAAAAGTGGGTACATTACATAGGCTTCCATTCATTTTATACAGATCAAACCGTATGTTATATTGCCCTCACTCCACCCTACCCCTAAACCCAACCATCACAGGAGACAGCGTACAGCTTTACTCCCTGAATAAACTCATCCTGTGTGATTTAGAAGCTTTTTGAGAAGTGAGGACGTCACTAATGTCCTCATATTTCACCTGCTTTTTGTAATACCTGTGTCATACCCATGTCATTATACAGATTTGTGTCCTGATATGTCACAAAAACACGTACACACACACACACACACACACACACACACACACACACACACACACACACACACACACACACACACACACATTTGCATGTGCACCCCTGCTAAGGTGATGTGGGTACACATGCACACCATTAGCACACTGTTTTCACACACATGCAAGCATCCAATCCATTAGATGTCATACATATATTATGAACTTCATGTGGTTGTTTTCTATTTTCGTTTTGACTGTTTCACTGTTTCTTAGCATCTTTCACATTTCTTTCCCACGATTGGCCGGCCAACCCAAGTGTGAAGCACCGGGAAGCTGACTTGTCCGTTGTTTGTCTAAAAGATAAATTTGGATATAGCTTTTGTATGTAATTTTTAGGGCCATTACACCTCTTGTGCACTGTAAATAAATCTACAATGATCATCTAACATCACTGTGAGTACTGCCTTCACTTTAGGGATTTTTACTATTATTTTTTTATTATTATTTTTGTTGATGGATACATTTGGCCTGGTTTTGGGTCTGCAAAGACTCTTTTTCTTACGCCATCCCTTTTCAGAGTTAATCTGCACAGAGTGGGTCTAAACACACACACAGGCAGATTCAAACACACTATACACACATTACAATGGACTTAGTTTTACTTGGTTTGTGTGCAATGACTAAAAAAATGTTTAATATTAAGACAGACATAAGGCCATTAGCCACAGCCATATCACTCTGCAGTCCAAGACTGGTTATTCACTGAAGCTATGCAGGGCTGAGCCTGGTCAGTACCTGGAAGGGAGACCACTATAGGAAAACTATATTGCTGTTGGAAGTAGTGATAGTGAGGCCAGCAAGGGGCGCTCAATCTGCCGTCTGTGTGAGTGGGCGCTGTATTTTGGATGACACTTTAAACCGAGGTCCTGACTCTCTGTGGTCATTAAAAATTCAATTCAATTCACCTTTACTGTATTTCTATCGCGCTTTTACAATGTAGATTGTGTCAAAGCAGCTTCACATAGAAGATTATAGTAAATTGAAAATTTTCAGTGTTTAAGTTCAGTTCAGTTTAGCTCAGTTCAGTGTGGTTTAATAATCACTACTGAGAGTCCAAACACTGAAGAGCAAATCCATCGATGCACAGTCTACAGATCCCGAACCATGCAAGCCAGTGGTGACAGCGGTGAGGAAAAAAAAACTTCACCAAATGGCGAAAGTGAAGAATTAAAAAACCTCAAGAGAAACCAGGCTCAGTTTGGCATGACCATTTCTCCTATGGCCAAACGTCTTGTACAGAGCTGCAGTCTAGGCGCCGGAGGCTGAAGAATGCTGGACCTCAGCGAAGACTCGTCTGTCCCTGGAGCATCACAGGAATCAGTCTCATGCTCTCCACTTCTCCATGACCACCACAGCAGCTGCTCAGGATACGGCCTGGTCCAGGATTATGAAAACCTTGGTATCGTCTCGTAGCTGGTCTTGGATCGAATCAGTGGAGCTGCATAGTCTGAGGTCCTCATGACGAGTATCCCTAGGTGGAAATAGAGAATAAAGAGAATAATTAGCGTAGCTGCTGTTCATAGTGTATGCTAAACTAGATGCAAAAAAAATCCATGGCACTTCTCGTAAAAGAGCAGGGGTGTAAACCCGGTGTTCTGGCCAAAAATGCCCTCCATCAGCCCATACCCATCATGGCCTCCCAATCATCCACATCCACCGAATTGGCTCTATCACTGTCTCTCCACTCCATCTATAGATGGTGTGTGGTGAGCGCACTGGCGCCATTGTCCTGTGGCTGCAGTCACATTATTCAAGTGGATGCTGCACACTGGTGGTTGAGTGGGGAGATGTAATTTAATTAGTAAATGCAATCATTCTGTACAAATCCTTATAAAATATTGGCAAACACATTAATAAATGTGAATAAAACCATTGAAAATGTTAATTGCTTCTCTAGAACAAAGTGCTGCCATACTTCTCTCAAACTTCAGCATAATGGATATTTCTCAAACAGACTGAGCCTTACCGCTGTTTGATTAGATGACAAATTTCCAATATCATGGACAGCATGCTGTAGATTTAGTGAAATACCCCAGGTCATAAGAAACCTGACCTGACATGTGGTGTTCATTTAAATGGACAGAGGGTCTGAAAAGGCTAAACAGCCTTTAAAAGCTAAGGGTTGATTGTAAGACATGCAAATGTAAAAAAAAAAAAAAAACAGTTGGGATAACCTCCAAAACAACAACAAAGATATATGTGGGAACATGTGTGTGCAAGTAAATGCAGCTTGCCCAGTTTAGCCCAGAAGCAATGATGACAGCCAGGCAAAGGTAGAGATCAACAGGTTCAAGCAACTGATTATTTTCAAGTTGACCATAATGTTTTGTAACCTGGTCATGCTATTGCAGATTAAAATCTATAGCCTTATAGTGACATATGAGTCATCTTATGCACCAAACGCTTTGTGAAATGCTCTCAGAGCAAAAAACTAGGTGAAATTTAGAGCAAAAATCTAGTCAAGAAATCAGCTACATTTTATTTTGTGAATACAAGCCCTGGCCCACACAACCAGTTTCTTTTGTCCCCCAAAAAGAGGCCCAGATAGTCATTCATACATTTAGAAACATAAATATCAGCAGAGGTTTAGATGCTGAACATTTTTTGTCACCATTTTGATTGTGTTTGCTTTAATTGAGCTCTTGATCCTTGACTTTTAAATACTGCTTTCCTCTGGCTGTTGTGACCACAGTGACTGCTGTGTTATCAACAAGCAAGCAAAAATGTGATTTAGTGTTTTTAGCTCTAACACTGACTCACAGGTCTCATCCAGAGTTTAAGCTTTTAAATGACGTTAATTATGTTATATTTATATAAATCCGCTGCTTAAAACACATGCCAGTTGGCTGTTCATTCTGCTGTGGTGACCCCTGATAAATAAGGGACTAAGCTGAAGGAAAATTAACCAATTAATGAAAATGAATGAATTAATGTCTTTTTATAGCATGATATATATTCAACAGTGTTAAACCAGAAAGTCAAACCAGAAACCACTGCTATATCAGAAAGTTACATTAATAGTATTCTGCAATATTGGCAATATTCTGCAGTATTGTGTGTGTTGACGTTTGTGTGAGATTCATCATTTCAGAAAGGCTTGAATGAACTCCACCACATGAAATAAACTTACTTGGTATTTTAACTAATGTGCTGTATTTCATCTTCATCCAATGGCCCGCTTCCACTGAGGTATGGTACGTTTCGATACACTCTTATGGCTGTTTCCACTGTCAAAGGGTACCAAAAATGCAACCGTACCGTATCGTACCACTTTTTAGGTACCTAGTACAACAAAAGGGTACCAAAAGGCAGAGCTAGATGTGCAGCTGAATGCTATTGGTTTACAGAGAAGCGTCAGTAGCGCACACAAGCAGGAGAATGAAAACAAGGGAAGTGCCAGTTTTAAATCACAGCCAAGCCATTACATTGTAATACTATCTACATACAATGACAAGCCATGGTCGACCTGAGCTCAAACAAACCTTGTCGACATCTTGATGAAAAGCCACAAAGCCAAGAAGAACCGCTTATCTATATTTGAAATAACAAACTTCTTGAGCTGATGATAATAACGTGCACATGATTATTAACGTGCTTCTGACATCCGATCCTTTCAGAAACAGACAAACACAAGAGTGAACTGCGAAAAAACAAAGGAGAAGCCGGAAAAAAGCAAAGGAGCAAATGATTGTTTCAGCAACCTAAATCATGAACAAACTGCCATGTTTAACTATTATCATCACCTTTTGGACTATTATGAACTTGAAATGATGGAATTACTTTCTAACAGAGGTTACATGTGCTGGTGAAGATTAAAAGATACAGATGAGAGGTTTGCACTGACTGTGGGCTATATATTGTGTGTTTTTGAAGCCAGATAAGGACTAAATGTATGCTTTCTGTAGATTTTCTGTAATTGATAACGGAGACTGTAAAGCAGGTCGCACACCGGATGCGCCGCTTGGCGCCACGACACGGCGCACACATGACAGTTGACACCAGACACGAACGTTTACATGTTATTCAAATAGAAAGATGGCGCTCTGTGGCACGGCAAAAAAAAATGAAGTCCTGAGTCATGGCTGGTCGCCGCAGACTTGCGAATTCTAAATTGCATGGCACTGCGTGACGTTGTTGCCAAGCGGCGCATCTGGTGTGTGACCCCCTTAACGGTCTGTATGTGTTCATATATGTTGCATTTATCATTTTAATTGTAATTTATAATTGCAGAAATTACAATAAGCTATTTTTATCGTTGATCTGCAGTTATAACCAAATCCTGTTTATAGAAAGGTTAGTAATGAACATTTATACACAAGTATTTATGTGTATAAAGCACCTGTTTTGTGAGAAGTGCTACTCATATGATATGTGAACCAGGGGCAATTTTAGGATTATTAGATTTAGGATATAAGAAAAAAAAAAAAAATTAATTAATATATATATATATATATATATATATATATATATATATATATATATATATATATATATATATATATATATATATATATATATATATACCGTTTATATATAAATAAATATATATACAGTCAGAATTATTAGCCCCCCTGTTTAATTTTTCCCCAATTTCTGTTTAACGGAGAGAAGATTTTTTCAATACATTTCTAAACATAGTTTTAATAACTCATCTCTAATAACTGATTTATTTTATCTTTGCCATGGTGACAGTAAAACTTCTATACAGCTTAAAGTGACATTTAAAGGCTTAACTAGGTTAATTAGGTTAACTAGGCAGGTTAGGGTAATTAGGCAAGTTATTGTGTAATGAAAATTTCTATCGGAAAATAAACTATCGGAAAAAAAAATTAGCTTAAAGGGGCTAATAATTTTGTCCCTAAAATGGTTTTTAAAATTTTTTTAAACGCTTTTATTCTAGACATACTGTGAACATTTCCTTGCTCTGTTAAACATAACAGAGACATCAATTGGGAAAATATTTAAAAAGAAAAAAAAATTCAAAGGGGGGCCTAATAATTCTGACTTTAACTATATATATATATATATATATATATATATATATATATATATATATATATATATATATATATATATATATATATATATATTCATTCATTTTCTTTTCGGCTTAGTCCCTTTATTAATCCGGGGTCACCACAGCGGAATGAACCTCCAACTTATCCAGCACGTTTTTATGCAACGGATGCCCTTTAAGCCGCAACCCATCTCTGAGAAAAAAAAAAAAAAATACTTAAAAATGTTTGTTAAATATGGGTTGTATACTAGTATTTCACTGTATTACATAGACAGGCATAGCCATTTGAGTTCTGAATAAGCCAAATAGGCTCAACCAACCTGTTTACTGTAGTAAAACTTTCTATATTCAAGTGCATTTTTTGTTTCCATGTATTAAATAAATAAACTGCCACTTTTCTAATGAAATGACATACATATATCTATTTTAAACTTACAGGCTAATTCACATAGTTCACGATCTGAATGAAAATAATAAATAAAAAGTATTTTTTTTAATACTAGACGACAGATGATGTTTCTATCTCTGTCAGTGACTCAGTGACAGTTAAAATGAGTACATTCTCTAAGTGGTTCTGTCACTGTGTTTAATCCTTTCTGTGCAAGACTGTATGGTATAGTTAATGCCACACAAACTGTAAAGTGTTTTATATTGGTAGTTCATTTTGAAATAAAAATAGCAAAATGTTTGTTAAGAGTTACATTTTTCGCTGGAGGAAACAGCTATGCTGAAAAGGTGAATGCCGAGAAAACCCGACTGCTCCTCCGTGACATTGGGATACAGGTGATGCAAAGTTATATCAAAGAACTGCAAATAAGCAGATATTATAACAATTTATCAATAAACACACACCTCATTCTCTCACTGTCCACGGCTGAGGTTTGCTGATCAAATAAAAAAAACCGGGAGGAGCCAAATTCTGCCGCCGTTTTCTCATCAAATTTAAAGGGGACTGAGACAATAATTTAGTGTACAGTTTATGAGGTAATCGCAAAAGTTTACCGCTACAGCCCCCCTAAAATAGGCCTAGCAACGCCCATGATGTGAACGACCCGTACAGTATACTTTGACATTTTCTCAAGCGAGAATGACGTTCACTGAAACATTTTGTTGTACACCACATCCACCATTCATCTGACGTAAGGCATGAGAAGCAGACACGCAAGTGGGAGCGGTGGGTGGGGAGAAGCAGCTCATTTGCATTTAAAGCCACAGGCTACAAAAACAGCTACATTATACTCAGACAGCAAAATTGGCAAATTCTGGAGGCTATAATAAGTAATCTGATAAGTAGTTTTAGCTGAAACTTTACAGACACATTCTGGAGACACCAAAGGCATATCTTACAAGTTGTAAAAGGGTAAAATAGGTGCCCTTTAAGTCCTAATTAACTTTGGATGACCCTCAGTTTCCTTTGCACTTCATTTAAAATCCCATAAAATATAAATAAGGTAAACATGTTGTTGACATGTCAATAAATGTTAAATTATTACTATTTCAATTTTGGTTAATTATACCTAGAACAAGCACCAAGTTTTACCAATAAACAGCAACTGTTCAGAAAATCTGCTGAAAGGCAAATTGACCTTTAATGCCCTTTTACTGGGAAACCATTGTGACAAGGGAAAGGATAAAAATAGCCATTAGGATTTTGACCAAGCTATATCAGCACAACCACACTTGGGTGCCCGTGACAACACTTGCCAAGTAAAACAGCTTGGCCCAGGGCATCCTGCTGGCCTGAGGAATGGCAGGACAGCAGGCTGGACCATTGGAGAGGTTTCAACCATCTTTACTGTCCTTCTAATGTCTTGCCAGCCAACCACCATGCTGGATATGAAAGGCAATCTGGCCATAGATAATGACAACCGCCATGTCACAAAGGATTTCTGAGGCCATCAAATCACAATGCACAACTAGAATAAAACAATTCAGAAACAACTTTACACCCTTTTTTTTTTACAGGGATGCAGATAAAAGCTGATTTGTAAACTGTCTTAAAAGCTCTGACCTAAGCCAGAAGCTCTTGGCATAATCACAGCGGAAAGACTTTTCTTTTTTCCATTTCAATAGGGCACAATCTGCTGGGGTTCATCTCAAGTAAGCCTAATTGTTCTTCCCTTTTCTTTAATATGTGGGGTCATTTTCTTTCCCTATTTGTAAAAATACTTTTTGTGATGTAAGAAATGTATCAGTGATGATATGTTTTTGTTTTTTTCAGTTCTCTGTCCAGATAACTAAAGTGCTTGAGTAGCCTACTGCTGCTATTTTTACTTCAGCATGTCCATTTAGGTGCCGCAATTATTTATAAGATAACAAAATGTTAGAAATTTATTTCATCATATAAAAAGAGCATAAAAGCCAAGCCTAAACCTATTCATAAAAGCTTAATTGCCATAAGAGACACACCGTCAGAATTCTAATGTTCTATCTGACATTTTTGTTAAAATTGAGTTATTCACATATTCTTATTTAATGACAACTTAATTACATTATGTGATGTTTTTGTATAAGTTGTTTACATTTTAAGACTTTTTATTTAAAAAAATAAAAAAGGTTTTATCTACAAAGTCGAACTTTAGCCTGGCTCTATAAGGGTCTTTCTGTGAGCCAATCAGCATTTCGAATTCACACACGAGGACCGATCACGATCATCTTTCTTTGTATTTGCCGGTTGACAGCAGGAAAGACCAGAAAGGAAGACAAAAACAGAGTTGACTAAATAATGTTGTGCCACACAAAAATGAGACGAAACCTGAAACTGAAAAGATGATTTAGAAGCGTTTCTTCGCATTGAGGTGAAATGTTAAACTATGTTGAAAAAGAAACAGTTATTATTAAAAAATTATTTATTATATGTGAAATTTTTGGCCGACGAAGTGGCGCAGTAGGTAGTGCTGTCGCCTCACAGCAAGAAGGTCGCTGGTTCCAGCCTCGGCTGGGTCGGTTGGCGTTTCTGTGTGGAGTTTGCATGTTCTCCCTGCGTTTACGTGGGTTTCCTCAGGGTGCTCCGGTTTCCCCCACAGTCCAAAGATATGCAGTACAGGTGAATTGGGTAGGCTACATTGTCCGTAGTGTATGAGTGTGAATGAGTGTGTATGGATGTTTCCCAGAGATGGGTTGCAGCTGGAAGGGCATCCGCTGCGTAACAAACATGTGCAGGATAAGTTGGCGATTCATTCTGCTGCGGCGACCCCGGATTAATAAAGGGACTAAGCCGAAAAGAAAATGAATGAATGAATGAATTTTCTTATTTGTGTATATAAAGTCAGTGAAACGTTTTCCATTTTTTTGTTTGCTCATTGTATGTTTTCTTTTAAAGTCTTTAAATTTGATACTTAATTTAATTAATGGGACATATAATTCAATAAATATAACTCAATAACTCATATAAAGCATATAATTCAATAATTATGACCATGTTAATACATAAAATTAAGATCTGCACTAAATAAAATATTTAGCACAGCCTTGTATGTTTAATTCGAACAAGAAAAAACATATTCACCCTACAACATTAAATAAATGTTATAGAAAGCAAAATATTTAACTCTCAAACATCAACATATTGTTACAACACCATTTTTTCATTCATTCATTTTCTTTTTTTTGGCTTAGTCCCTTTCATTTTTTAATTTTAATTAAATTAATAAGCACAAGTATTTCTAGAAAAGTAATGCTTCAATTAATGATCTTCCAGATAGAACCTTATAATTCCGGAAAAAGACTTTTTAGAATTAGAAGGTTCTATCTGCCCTGTTTATTCATTCATTTATTTTATTTTCGACTTAGTCCCTTTATTTTTCTGGGGTCGCCACAGCGGAATGAACCGCCAACTTATCCAGCATATGTTTTACGCAGCAGATGCCCTTCCAGCTGCAACCCATTACTGGGAAACACCCATACACTCTCATTCACACACATACATACGGACAATTTTTTAGCTTACCCAATTCACCTGTACCACATGTATTTGCACTTGTGGGTGAAACAGGAGCACCCGGAGAAAACCTACGCGAATGCGGGGAGATCATGCAAACTCTACACAGAAATGCCAATTGACCCAGCCGAGGCTCGAACCAGCGACCTTCTTGCTGTGAGGTGACAGCACTACCTACTGAGCCATCGCGTCACCGTCTGCCGTGATTATTTTACCCCAATTTTAAGAGAAAATTTAAAGAGAATTTAAGAGAATTTTGATCATTTACATTTAGGGTCTCTGTCATGTTAATGTATAAAAGAGAACTGTAAGATGCATATTGTTTGCTAAATGGAATGCAAATCTTCTGCAGAAACTATCTCAAAATAATTTAGAATGCAGATAGAACCTTATATTTCCAAGGTGATGACACTCTTACTGTCACAGTCATACAAGGAAGACAAGGATGGTTATATCTTTAAGGGCATTTACTAATGCAATGCAATAGATGCAGCGAGATGAAGCAGGTAAGAGGTGTAGCAGAGGGAGAACGATCGCCCACACAGTTTATATGACAAGTATCAGATCTTCAATCAAACACCATTTAAGCTTAGTCACTTCCCTTAAGCCATACCTGCCAACATTTGGTTTGTAAATTCCGCGAGACCCGGTGGGGGTAATTACGTCATACGCTAATTTGCATATTACTTACGTCATCGCGTTCTACCATTTCTGTTTGTTTAACAGTCTATGGTAAATAAATGGGGTATTTTATATTCGCACTATGCTTTATGTAAGCTTGTCAATTTAACTAAATGTATTGCTGTTTGAATACAGTATATCATTATAGATGAAAAGGGAATTTGCAGTAATCTCTCAGACGTAATATACTCAGACAAGTTCTGAAACTCACACTTAAAACATCTCTGATGTGCAACAAGAATAAACGGTCAAATTAAATTGTTAAAATAAAGGAGAAGCAGATCGGGTTGACTGTACAAGGGAAATACCTTCAAACTGCCACCTGTTCTAAATCATTTGCCGTCGGTACGCTGAGAGGTGCTCTGCTCTCAGGCTGCAGGGGAGGCTCGTTGAGAAGAGTAGGGACGGTACAGTAATGGACAAACGAGTCTATAAAAATCGCCAGTAACACACAAAAAAGTCGCTAGTCACTTTTTGAAAATTTGTCGCTAAGTTGGCAACACTGGCGCAAACTGAAGAGCGGGGAGCGGGAGGAGTTAAAGGTTTGAGGAGATGGGGGCGCGCGAACTGTAGCGCGCGACCGGAAGAGCACAAGCGCCAAGTTTCAGCCCGGACTGTACCAAAATGCTGAGGAGCGGGGGGCGGGGGAATTCCGGGAGTTTACCGGGAGACAGAACAATACGGGAGACAGGTCTGAAATACGGGAGACTCCCGGGAAAAACGGGAGTGCTGGCAGGCATGCCTTAAGCAGTTGTGTTTGCATTCACAGGCAAAGAGGGACATCCATGGAAGAATAAGAGAGGAATAGGGAGCGTCAATGAGCTGAACCATCTAACGTCAATTCCAGTAGAAGTGTGTGGTGATTGCAGGTGCAGGTGTGGGTAATCAGTATTCTGGTGATTGTTTACGGGTGTGGTGAGTGGTGGATGGTAAGGGAGAGCGGTGATTTTAGCAGCAGAAACGAGCTGAAGGTGTGACATCAGCCTGATCTTACGAGGAAACGTAAGTACTTTTTGTTTTGTCAGTTTAGTGGCTAATTCGTACAAATATGTACGAGTTCAATCATACGAAAATGTACGATTTTAAAAAGGAGGCGTGGCACCTAACCCCACCCCTAACCCCAACCGTCATTGGGTGATGAGCAAATCGTACTAATTTGTACGAATTAGATTGTACGAATTCATACGAATTAGCTACTAAATCAAAAAGTTACGAATTGCCGTGAGATTGCGTTGGTGACACTTACCTCCTCAGATGAATGTGTCTGTCTAAATATCATATTATTAAAGTACTATTTACAGTACAATCCAAAGTTCGGGGATAAATAATAATTGGGTTTGAAAGAAAACTCTTACTTGAACCAAAGCCATGTTTATTTGATCAACTTAAATAGTGAAACCATGAAATGCAGTCAAATGTTACAAATTAAAATGCACACTTTTCAACAGCCATTTCTCCAATCAGAAATCATTTAAATAAGCAGAGTTTATCTATTTTTTTTTCTTTCATTATTCATTTCATATTATGTATGATGAAATCAGTTTTGATAGCTTAATATTTTGTGGAAAGGACTTTAGGGTACTTTGATATTAGGAAATATCAAAAATGTTTTACTGTTACTTTTGATCAATGTTTTAATCTCCAAATTTTTGGTATATTAGTTCAATTCAAACAATATTTATTTATAATACTCTACTATTTAACTGTTATTTCTAAATAGTAGCTGGGTTTGTAGACCTATCAATGTCTGAAAATGGCTATCCTGAGGCATCTAGAGATTGTGCATCACAACTCAATCATCCAAAACCTATGAATAGAAGATGCCAACCTTACGAGGACTTGAAGAGAAGATACCCACCCTTCAAGGACTATGAGGATAATACAAACACTTAATACACTGATACACTTCCTTGAACATGTATTATACACATAGACATACCTTACTAACTTCTTTTTTTTTTTTTTTGCATGTTTGTCACACTGTAATGTTTCAGATCAACAAACAAATTTAAATATTAGTCAAAGATAACACGGATAAAACTATCGTGCAGTTTTAAAATGAAAGTTTTTAGGAAAAACAAATTACAAGACTACACACCTTTGCAAATAACCATTTAGATATGGTCTAACAGCACTTTCCTGACGTGAGCAGCAACAATGTACAGCTAAAGGTTCTCACTGAGCTCCTTTTTCTTAGCCATGACTGTCCACAAACCAACAGCAAAGAGATTCTGTCTTTCACCTGTTGAGTTTATTAAAACAGCTGTTTCCAATTAATTATAATTAGGAGGCTTTACAGCAACTTGGACTATTTAAATTGATATAGAACTTTGGATTGTCCCAGTTTGCAAAGGATAAGAATAATTTTGAACATGCCACTTTCTGTTCAAAGGTAAATAAAAGCTGAGAAATATTGTTTCCACAATCATGCCTCTTGTACATAGTCTTGTTATCTTTTGGAAGAAGCCTGTGTCATTTCCAGTCAAAAATAAAAAACTTACCTTCATAAAAATATAAATAAATTATGCTAAAAACATAAATTGTGATTCACTTTTTTTAATGTTGGGGTCATTTTAGAAGATGAAAAACACATATTTATTCCCAGATTCATTCATTGATTTTTTTATGGCTTGGTCCCTTTATTAATCTGAGGTCGCCACAGCGGAATGAACCACCAACTTATCCAGCATATGTTTTACGCAGTGGATGCCCTTCCAGCTGCAACCCATCTCTGGGAAACATCCATACACACTCATTCATACACATACAGGTACACTACGGACAATTTAGCTTTTAGCTTACAATTTAGCTTACCCAATTCACCTATAGCGCATGTCTTTGGACTTTTGAGGGAAACCGGAGCACCCAGAGCAAACCCACGCCAACACGAGGAGAACATGCAAACTCCACACATCAGAACTGCCAACTGATTCAGCCGAGGCTTGAACCAACGACCTTCTTATTCCCAAACTCATTCCATGTAAACTACTCAATTGGATACGAAGGCAATAAAGTCACCATTAACTAATAAACTGACAATCTTGAACCTACATAAAGGTGTGTTAGAAAATTGTTAATTTTAGATGAAAATTTCAACCTACAGTTGGTCCAATGCAGACATAGCTGGAATGCGAAATACTGCAGGTGCCAGACATGGGGGCAGCGACAGCAGTCTGTTCTGACTCAGAATCCAATCAGTGAACGGAAGGCTAAAGCGTGTTCGGGCAATGCATTTGTCACCAGAAGAAGATAGCAAGAGTGGATGAGAGGAACGATGACAAACGCTAACTCCTCCTTCGCTCATCTGTATTCATGAAGGACAGCAGAAATCTTTGTGTGGCTTCTGGATGGAGCAAGCTCAGAAAACTTTCCCATCAGGCTTAAGCTGTGATTTTTGGGTCATGTTGTGTTATTATAAATGTACATATTTAAATATGGATTATTCAACAAGCAGGTACATTTTCTGCAAATGTATAAAACATTTCCAAGATAATGTTAACAATTATAATGGGAGAGAGAGAACCCTTTGTGTGCAATAAAAGACAAACAGAAATGGCCAAAAGACCTAATTTTACTGAAGTCCCAATTTAAAAGCTTTACTCCAATTTATCTAAATTCCTAATTAGGCTTTGCATTATCATCTATTGCTTCGAGTCTTATTGCCTGTCCCTTATCTTCAATTAAATAAAACAAAGGGCATCTTTCAAGGGCATATCTGTTATGACTCGAAGTAGTTTAATGAAAGTTCTGACAGCTGATTAGGTGCCCCCATTTCAGAGTGAGATAATTATGTCAATAATTAATTCATCAATTACCCAAAATATTTCATACACTATATTTTTATGCTCTTATTAAATGAATTATCCACCCAAACCTAAGTAAAATATTTTTTTTTCAGATTCCATTTTAGTATAATATAAAGATGAGAAAGTAAATACTTTAAAGCCATTATGGCATTACTCTCAATATTCAGCTTAACATGAATATTTCTAGGTGAACAAACCTTTTAAGAATTGACTCATCATAAGAGTCAACTTGATTTAAAACAGACATCTGATTTATATCTAAACATGAATCTATAGATCTTACATGCATTCAGTCTTTCTCTGTACCTGCATGTTTGATGATTTAGAGCACTGTTATGGGTTGAATTGCAGGAAACGATGGCGCAGATGGATAAGACTGGGCACTATTTCATTCTGACTGGCCCAACACTTACAACACTCGTCTGCTCACACAGACAAAGCAAGATATCACAGCTGAGACAGCTGCCTGTGGCAAATGTTGCATGACAGCATATCATTTTTTATTAAAAAAAATAAAAGAAAACATGCTACCTACATGTAAGCTATTCAACTTTAACAAAAAACGGGTCAGTTTGAAATTAATTTATTTTATTTTTATTATAAAAAATTTGGGGCACGTGTAGTATCATAAGTTTGATTGCTTTAATTTTCAAAATTAAATTAAATAGAATTATATTTAACTTCTTTCTAGTTCTTGAATATGATTGGCTGAAAGCTGTGGAATATTCTACTAGTATCAGCACTTTTATAGCCTCTTCACCCACAGTGAGCGCCAAACAGAGGACTAAACTTTTTTGTTTGATACATCCTGCAGCCATTGGACCACATAATGTATTTTTGAGAGATTTTACAGCAAAAATGTAATAGCTTTGATTACAAAAATGAAGGAACTAAGCCAAAAAGAAAATGAATGAATGATTGCAAAAATGTTGTTTATTTAAGTATAGTGCCTATTTGAAATTGTCCCACCAGGCACACATCATAAGACGTTAATATTAGGTTAGATTTAGGTTGTGATGTCAGCTGACCAAAATTCAATGTCTAGCCAGCATCTACAGACAAATGAAGTTGATATTTGGTTGATTTTAGGTTGTGAAGGAAAGTGACCAAATTCCAACGTCGAGACAACATCTTAAACCAATGACATGTTGACATCAAATACTGACATTTATTCATCAGGTATGGCAACCAAATTCCAATGTCTTGTAGACGTCATAGTGGTAATGTCCACACAATGTCAAGCTATCATCATTAGATGTTGATATTTGGTTGATTTTATGTTGGAAGTTGGACACGTCAAGTCTGATGTCAACCTGATTTTCATTTCAAAACAAAATGCAACGTCCTCATGATGTTGGGGTACAACGTCAATCTGACATTATGTTAACAACCTGTGCCTACTGGGGTGTTTCAGTGGTTTTGGAAATGGCACTTCCACTGTGCCAGTGTTTTCAGCCTCTCATTGCCCACCAAGAGCACTCTTCTGATGGCTACTTATTCAGAAAAATGGTGATTTATTGTGAAATATAATTAATTGTGGGTATATCTAATGAATATTTGGTCACAATAATCTTTGCTTTTTCCACTCCAAAGCAAATAGACGGACTGCAATGTTAAGTTTTACAGCTTAATTCTTATTCAGCTGAATGAAGAATTGATCGTTATTATTTTGACTGATTTACTTTGCATTTTTACATTATTGTTTCCTAGATGTCACTAGTCATTAAATGACATTTCATCATTTATTTTCAACTTAATCCCTTTATTAATCAGGGGTCACCACAGCGGAATGAATCACCAACTTATCCAGAATATATTTTCCGCAGCGGAAGCCCTTCCAGCAGCAACAGATCACTGGGAAACACCCATATACTCTCATTCACACACATGCGCTACGGACACTTTAGCTTACCCAATTCACCTATAGCGCATGTCTTTACACTTGTGAGGAAAACTGGAGAAAACCCACGCGAACACGAGGAACATGCAAACTCCACACAGAAATGCCAGCTGACCCAGCCGAGGCTTGAACCAACAACCTTCTTGCTGTGAGGCGACATCGCTACCCACTACACCACCGCGTCGCCTACATGACATTTGATAGTAATATAAAAAAAATCAATGCTTTGTATTATAAATTGCATCATGACATAGTGATTGACATTACATTGTTTTACAAGCAGATAACAACCATACAATAATCACTCCTACAGTCTTTAAAGGGCACCTATGGTGAAAAATCTACTTTTCAAGCTGTTTGGACAGACATATGTGTAGGTATAGTGTATAGACCGTCATATTGAGGTGATATAAACACACCCAGTCCTTTTTTTTTTCAATTTAACAACATAAAAACGGTGGACCAATTGGAGCGGTTTTGAGACCGACCACAACTTGACGTAGGCGTGCGGTCCCCCCGCCCACTGAATTGATTGACAGCTACGTATTAACATGTCTCCGTAGTAACGCGTATAATCATATCAACAAGAGAGGACGTGCGCAAAGCAACAGGGAATAAAAGGTCTGTTCAGTTCGCTAGGATCATCAATCATCATCAAATGTGATCAAGAGTGAGTTTTACAAGTTTAAAATGTTTTAAAACAGTGCATGTTTGTAATGAATTACAGCGATTTAGTTTAGCTTTACTTCATCAACACAGCCGCGTGTCAGAACAATTATAAAAGATGACGCTTCAATCACGGTTTGTGGACGTTAAATCAGGTTTATTTTGTACATTAACATAACAGATATCCATACAGCAGATTCTCCTGTATTTTACAGTTCTATCCCGCTAACATCCGTAAAGGTATTATCCCGGATTTCTCCTATATTTTCAGTCTTTCTCTGAAGGGTGGCAATGGGGTATATGTCAAACGTCCCGTGACCAAACCAAAGTAGAACACTTCTGCTCATCGCCATTTCTTATGCGATATCGCTTTGTTATTGAAAGTAGTAAGTAGTGTATTATACGTTATATGATAGGGTATATGCGCAACTTTCGCGTTCCAGTCAACCTTGGTAGAACACTTCCAGTTTTTCACTCTCTGCTAATATGGCGTTGTTTTATACAAGAAGCCTCCAGGAACTACCAAAGTGAAGTATCACAGATGTCCACCGTATATGCCCATTATCATCTAAATGTCCGGCCACCGAATTGGCCAAAGGATTTAAATTGTATGCTTCATCTTACATAATGAATTATGAAGGTATGTAAGCTAGCAGAATGGAAATGCTGTAGAGTCACTAGCTAACGCTATAACGTTACTTAGTCTGCTGTATGGATGTATGGATCTACTTATTCACATTAACATTTAGTGATTTTTTGCACCATTAACAAATAAAGACAGGTTGACTGGTGATGTCAGCATTAGGGCAGCCTGTCACAGGTCTATGAAGAAGTCCGAGATGCCACACAGCCTGAGAGTAACGTTAAAATATAAATAAATAAATATATATTAATTATTTATATATATATATATATATATATATATATATATATATATATATATATATATATATATATATATATATATATATATATATATATATATATATACTTACAGGTGCCATCGCTTTTTCTTATGCAATCCTCAAAACAGTCATAAAGCGGTACATGACTGTCAGCTGCGGTGCTCCATAGTGATAAATAGAGGTTGTTTCACGCGATTTGAAACGGAGCGAAAGTCTGGGTTTTGGGTGCGTGTTTAAACAGACATATACACACAATTAATAATAATAATATCTAAAGATGTCGATCTTGGTGGGGTTTTTTCAAACTAATTTCATTGTAAATGAGCATAAAAAGTTAGGAAAGCAATCGAATGCTTTCTTTATAACATTAGATGGTTGCATTTTTAAAGTGACACCTGTTATTTAATCTAACAAAAAAAGTCTAAATAAATAAGAGATTCATTCGTTGCCCTTTAATCAGAATGTGTAAGTTATACGGTGAAGAAATGGCTAATGAGATTTGATAGCTTGATTTTATTTCATTATAATAGCTATTAATTTTAATAAGCTGAACTGTTTGCTAATGTATTTGCTGCTAATGTATAATATTTATTTTTTCTTTTGTAAATAATAATAATAAAACATATTGTATTACTGACCATTTAACTGTTTATTTACAATTATACAACTACAAATCAACATATTTAGTAATTTGGGTATTTTTTTTTTGGGGGGGGGGGGGGGGGGGTCGGGGGAATCACTTATTATGGTGGGCATAATATGGTGGGAATTCATTCATACAAGTTTAGTCATACGAAAATGTACGATTTAAAAAAAGGAGGCGTGGCACCCAACCCCGCCCCTAACCCCAACCGTCATTGGGTGATGAGCAAATCATACTAATTTGTACGAATTAGATCATACGAATTCATACGAATTAGCCACTAAATCAAAAAGTTACGAATTACCGTGAGATTGCGTTGGTGTGACTCATCGTTGCAAGTCCACAATAAATGCATCAAATACTCATTGGTAAAGTTCTTACTGTAGTATTTCTCACAAACAATATGTGAGACCTTCTTCCATGTCTGTCTGTTGTCTGACGCAGCCGGGGGCGGCACACTGACAGGCACATGGAAACGGTGGGCGTGAAGGACTAGCCTTAAAGGCGTAGTACACAGAAACTGCTACCTGTGTCACGGTTGTGGATCTATCTGTTCTTCTTGTATGTGTGTGTGTGTGGGGGAAGTGGGTGTGTTTGTTTGGGTATATCTTCACCGCGTGGTGTGTGTGTGGTTACATTCATCAGCTGGGTTATCACGTGTCTTGTTACCACTCATCTCACTCAGCTGTTTTCATTCAACCACAGCTGTTGTGCATTACTGCGCGCCTTTATATGTTCAGTGTTTGTAGATAGCGTTTGTCAGTCCATTGTTTGTTCACCTCTGTGTCTGCTTCCTGTTAGGCACTCTCACTAAATCCGCTGGTGGTGAATCGTCATAAGTCTGTTATATTTGGACCTTATGCCCGCCTCCGTTTCATTGATGTTGTTGCAACTGCCTGCACTGATGACAAACACATCAGTGAGAAACTTCACCCCGGATCTGCTGCTCGGATGAACTGTTACCGCTGGTAAGCGTGTCAATTTCCTTGAAAATTGCTCCATAGCACTAACCTCCCCTTCCCTTGATATCAGTGAGAGACTTCACTTCGGATCTGTTTCTCGGATGAACTATTACCACTGTTTAGCGTGTTGGATTCCTTGTGAGGAGCACTCTTGCTCTACACAATTCCTCTATATCTGGTGAGATCAATACCAGTTGTGACTCTTGTTATCTCTATTAATAAATCATCTTGCATTCACTTGCATTTGGGTCTCCTGTGTATATTTGTGACAACCTGCTGATCAAAGCTATAAAATAGAAACTTATAAAAGGTATAATAAAAATCTGATGGGTGTTTTGAGCTGAAACTTTACAGACACATTCTGGAGACACAAAAGACTTAAAATCTGGAAAAAAGGGTAACCTAGGTGCCCTTTAAGAGAGCTAACATGTTCCTCAGCTGATATTTATAACCACTGCTAACAATACCAATACAGAAATCAATGTCAAAATCACACTCTCACTCTCTTGTACTTTGTATTACTGTATTTGTACTATAGTAATCTATTTATCTAGTTGGCTTTATGTAATGTGAATACCTAGATACGACTGTGATGTGGTTTTATGTTGTTTGGCATTATAATCATGTGAGTAAGATTCTCTGCTTTGTCGTCAGTAATACATTACAATACTCTACATGATTCAAGAAAATCTTTCAAATGCAAATGCTTCAATTCGAAGTGGTCAGCACTTAAGTGGTTAGTAGCTGCCTTACAGGAAGGTTGCTGGTTCGAGTCCCAGCTAGACCAGGAAGTCTTTCTGTGTGGTGTTTGCATGTTGAGTTTCCTTTGGGTGCTCTGGTTTCCCTCACAGTCCAAATACATGCACTATAGATAAATTACCATGTTTGTAAACCTGCGCACGCAGGGAGGTGGTAGAAAAAAACCAGAAGCACTAGCATTTAGGGGATGACATCCGATGCGGTACAGAGTTTGTTGTTGTCTTAGAAATAAGTTATATTGATTACATATTTTATATATATATATATATATATATATATATATATATATATATATATATTATTTACATAATGCTTTCAGCGTATTATAACAGCTTGTCACACAGTGATAAGCACAGTGATTCCGCAAAATTAACGTTAAAGTGAGCGACATTCGTCTGACAGGTTCATTTGCGATAGCACCCTCCCAATGGATATTGGATAAGACGAAATGACCAAGCATCCAGCCCCAAATATACAATCTCAATGAAGCTCCAAGGGATTTTACAAGAGAGAAGTTAAAGGCCTTCAAGTCTTTGGATGCCAACAACTGTGTTCTGTGTGGTCATGTGCAAGAAATAATGTTCCATGATTACCAGAAAACTATGTAGTGCTAAAAACCAAGGTTCTGCCTAGCCAAAGACAAGGAAAGAAGACGGAGCTATACAAGGCCTGGGTAATCAACATTAACAAGCACTGCATTCTGACAGCGAACTACACCTGTACGGCAGGGTATGTGAACTTACAGATAGAGGTAAAGTTGGTTTTATATACGTATATTCAGACTTTCTCCTTAATAATATAATTTCATAAAAGTATTATTTGCAAACTCTAAATAGCGAAATCATATTAGCAGCCAATGGCTATCAAAGTACAACATAGTTCACAGTCAAATAAACAGTGTTAATGTTGTTTTCAAGTCACACTTGCACAATTGACACAATTCCTGGGTTTTTTGGCAAACAACTTAATAGTTTTATGTTTAATCCACTTAAATTTGAAAAAATTAAATAATAAGTTAACTTAATTTGTGTTGGGACAACAAGAAGCAATTGTGTGGAACCCATCATTTTTACTGAATAGGAGAGTGTGTGGGTATTTTCCAGCACTGACGGTTGTACTCTCAGTGCTAGGTTGTGGCTAGAAGGGTGTCTGCTGTGTAAAACAATTGCCAGAGAAATTAGCGGTCCATGCTTCTGTGGCAACCCTAGATAAAGCAGGGAATAAACTAATTCTAAACTTCCATGCACTATTGAAAAGAAGGCGGGTGTATTTATCTGGTTGAGATTCCAGATCATAAAAGGAAGACTCACATTTGCCAAGTCAATTTACTTGGGCCTTACATTGACCATCATCAAAATGTGACTACAGAGCAAGTGTTGCAGTCTCTGGAGTTGTTCAGGGTGGGTTGTCAAATTCAAAATTTTGGCTGATTTGAAATCTCACTTGTCCTACTAAAATCCTTCTAAGTGTACTGACATTATTTGTTTGATTGGTCAGTATTTGGGCTAATTTTCCAATGCTCCAGCATGTACTAAAGTGCTAAAGCATGACATTGATGTGGGCCAGACTACTCTTATTAAACAACATCCAGATAAAGTGAATCCTGTGAAACGTCAGCTTTTACGCCAAGAAGTGCAGTACATGTTGGAACATGGTATTGCTAAACCATCCTCCAGTGCAGTGTTTCTCAATTACGTTCCTGGAGGACTACCAGGTCTGCACATTTTCCATGTCTCCTTAACCAAACACACCTCATGCAGATCATCAGCTCATTATCAGAGATTGACTATGTTTACATGGACATCAGTAATCGAATTATTTGCTTTAATCTAATTAAGAGAATAATAAGACTAAGGTGTTTACATGAGTTGCTTTTTGAATGTTCCTTTCATGATCGCGTTTTACATGTCATAGCACATAATTCGATTAACGTCATTGCGTCACCGCGCTATCCGCATTTCCTCCGGAGTTTTATGTAATTTCGAGTGTTTCATTTTTAATTTGTCGACTTTAACTGCAGTTTGGCACATTCACTTTCATTCAGGGACTTTTTATGTACGTCCTCCGTGACAAACGAGATATTGGATGCAACTATGAACTGCTGGAAGTGTTGTTTTAATGGAAGTTCATACCGCATGCTGAATGGAAGAAAAAAAAACCTCCGCATTTCACCATGCAGGTGTCTGTGGTCTGCACTGACTCGGTAGGTGCAGAGAGTGTCAAACAGCCGTGCTTGTGTGTGCGTGTCTGTGTGTGTGTGTGTGTGTGTGTGTGTGTGTGTGTGTGTGTGTGTGTGTGTGTGTGTGTGTGTGTGGACTACCCTGTCGCAAAAGCGGCTTAAAGTCCAACATGACAGTAATAGTTCGATTAAGGTGTTTACATGTCTGTACTGCACTTCAATAATGCGACTAAGATCGGCATACTCCACATGTCTTAATTCGATTTCTCTTTAGTTCGATTATGACCTTAATCTGATTAAATCAATCAAAAATCGCTGTTTACATGGTCGACTCTTAATCAGAGTATTGTCTTAATCGCATTAAAATCGAATTATTGGTGTCCATGTAAACGTAGTCATTGAAAGACCTGTAATGGATGTGACAGACAAAGGAGACATCCAAAACATGCAGTGTTGGTGGTAAGTTCAGCTTAGCCACGAGCCTGTGAGGTCTCTGCGTTTGTAAAACCAGATCACTTCTGTCAATATCAAACTATGGCCTTTGGAATGAGAAATACACATGCTACTTTCCAACGTCTGGTGACTGAGGTGTTAGAAGTAGTTTTGGGTTGTGAAGCTTACCAAAGCTTATGATTTGGTCGTTTGTAGTTTATCCTAGTCTCAACATTTGGTCCAGCTTAAAGATGGTTTCAAGCAGTTAAGAGCAGCAAAATTGACTTTGAACCTTTCCAAGTGAAAGTTTTAGACAAGCCACTGTGACTTATTAAGGCAACGCTGTTGTCCATGGACAAGTTTCCCCAATAGGAGCGAAAATAGTGGCCATTGTGAACATTTGGGGGTGGCAGGATATTGTAGACGTTTTGCAGGATTTTTTCCACAATTGCTGCTCCTTTAACTTATTTGCGTAATCTTAAAGTTTCTTTAGTTTGGAATGTTTTATGTGAAGTTACCTTTGTCAATCTGAAGGCCTTGCTTATTAATTCTCCTATTCTTGCTGCTCTTGACTTCAGTCTGTCTTTTAAGTTAGCTGTGGATACTAGTGACGTTGGTGTGGGTGCCATTTTGCATTCAATGGGACTTGAGCATCCTGTGTGCTATTTTTCAAAGAAATTTGATGTCCATCAGAAGTGCTACTCTAAGATCAAAAAGGAAGCATTGGCTCTTATTTCTGCTTTAAATCATTTTGATGAGTATGTTTTATTTTGCACTCCACTTAATATTTACACTGATCATAATTCGCTCTATTTTCTCGACAGCTTGAGAGATCCTAACCAGAGGTTATTTGATGGAGTTTGTTTTTGCAAGGGTATGATCTTATTCATGGAAAAGATAACATGTTGACAGATGCCTTATCAAGGTTGTAAGTGTTTACCCTTGTTTATGTTTTGTACTTAAAGTATTGCATTAGGTCAGTGGTGGATTTAGGCATGGGCAATATGGGCGAACATCCCCTAGTTAGAGCATTGAGAGATTTACTTTATGCAAGTGCATTAATTTAGAGTGGCAATCCCAGAATAAAGGCATTATGGGCCATTCACATTTGGCATCTTTTGCACGCGTTTGTTGTTATCTATGTGCAACCAAAACAACGCTGGTGAAAGCAAACTGACGCATGCACGCAGAAAACCATTCCCGTCCGCCTCACGTGCTCCTGTGTGAATCCCGGTTGTTTACACGCAGGCCGATAAAATACGCGCCGATTATGCACCGTGAAAGCGGA